>CAUJNP010000050.1:0-36971 GCA_963383655.1 Bathymodiolus septemdierum | reverse complement strand
TTCTGACGATGTGGTAATGTTTGTTCTTCATTCTGACGATGTGGTAATGTTTGTTCTTCATTCTGACGATGTGGTAATGTTTGTTCTTCATTCTGACGATGTGGTAATGTTTGTTCTTCATTCTGACGATGTGGTAGTGTTTGTTCTTCATTCTGACGATGTGGTAATGTTTGTTCTTCATTCTGACGATGTGGTAATGTTTGTTCTTCATTCTGACGATGTGGTAATGCTTGTTCTTCATTCTGACGATGTGGTAATGTTTGTTCTTCATTCTGACGATGTGGTAATGTTTGTTCTTCATTCTGACGATGTGGTAGTGTTTGTTCTTCATTCTGACGATGTGGTAATGTTTGTTCTTCATTCTGACGATGTGGTAATGTTTGTTCTTCATTCTGACGATGTGGTAATGTTTGTTCTTCATTCTGACGATGTGGTAATGTTTGTTCTTCATTCTGACGATGTGGTAATGTTTGTTCTTCATTCTGACGATGTGGTAATGTTTGTTCTTCATTCTGACGATGTGGTAGTGTTTGTTCTTCATTCTGACGATGTGGTAATGTTTGTTCTTCATTCTGATGATGTGGTAATGTTTGTTCTTCATTCTGACGATGTGGTAATGTTTGTTCTTCATTCTGACGATGTGGTAATGTTTGTTCTTCATTCTGACGATGTGGTAGTGTTTGTTCTTCATTCTGACGATGTGGTAATGTTTGTTCTTCATTCTGACGATGTGGTAATGTTTGTTCTTCACTGTGACGATGTGGTAATGTTTGTTCTTTATTCTGACGATGTGGTAATGTTTGTTCTTCATTCTGACGATGTGGTAATGTTTGTTCTTCATTCTGACGATGTGGTAATGTTTGTTCTTCATTCTGACGATGTGGTAGTGCTTGTTCTTCATTCTGACGATGTGGTAATGTTTGTTCTTCATTCTGACGATATGGTAATGTTTGTTCTTCATTCTGACGATGTGGTAATGTTTTTCTTCATTCTGACGATGTGGTAATGTTTGTTCTTCACTGTGACGATGTGGTCATGTTTGTTCTTTATTCTGACGATGTGGTAATGTTTGTTCTTCATTCTGACGATGTGGTAATGTTTGTTCTTCATTCTGACGATGTGGTAATGTTTTTCTTCATTCTGACGATGTGGTAATGTTTGTTCTTCACTGTGACGATGTGGTCATGTTTGTTCTTTATTCTGACGATGTGGTAATGTTTGTTCTTCATTCTGACGATGTGGTAATGTTTGTTCTTCACTGTGACGATGTGGTAATGTTTGTTCTTTATTCTGACGATGTGGTAATGTTTGTTCTTCATTCTGACGATGTGGTAATGTTTGTTCTTCATTCTGACGATGTGGTAATGTTTGTTCTTCATTCTGACGATGTGGTAATGTTTGTTCTTCATTCTGACGATGTGGTAATGTTTGTTCTTCATTCTGACGATCTGGTAATGTTTGTTCTTCATTCTGACGATGTGGTAATGTTTGTTCTTCATTCTGACGATGTGGTAGTGTTTGTTCTTCATTCTGACGATGTGGTAATGTTTGTTCTTCATTCTGACGATGTGGTAATGTTTGTTCTTCATTCTGACGATGTGGTAATGTTTGTTCTTCATTCTGACGATGTGGTAATGTTTGTTCTTCATTCTGACGATGTGGTAATGTTTGTTCTTCATTCTGACGATGTGGTAATGTTTGTTCTTCATTCTGACGATGTGGTAATGTTTGTTCTTCATTCTGACGATGTGGTAATGTTTGTTCTTCATTCTGACGATGTGGTAATGCTTGTTCTTCATTCTGACGATGTGGTAATGTTTGTTCTTCATTCTGACGATGTGGTAATGTTTGTTCTTCATTCTGACGATGTGGTAGTGTTTGTTCTTCATTCTGACGATGTGGTAATGTTTGTTCTTCATTCTGACGATGTGGTAATGTTTGTTCTTCATTCTGACGATGTGGTAATGTTTGTTCTTCATTCTGACGATGTGGTAATGTTTATTCTTCATTCTGACCATGTGGTAATGTTTGTTCTGCATTCTGACGATGTGGTAATGTTTGTTCTTCATTCTGACGATGTGGTAATGTTTGTTCTTCATTCTGACGATGTGGTAATGTTTGTTCTTCATTCTGACCATGTGGTAGTGTTTGTTCTTCATTCTGACCATGTGGTAATGTTTGTTCTTCATTCTGACGATGTGGTAATGTTTGTTCTTCATTCTGACGATGTGGTAGTGTTTGTTCTTCATTCTGACCATGTGGTAATGTTTGTTCTTCATTCTGACGATGTGGTAGTGTTTGTTCTTCATTCTGACCATGTGGTAATGTTTGTTCTTCATTCTGACCATGTGGTAATGTTTGTTCTTCATTCTGACGATGTGGTAATGTTTGTTCTTCATTCTGACGATGTGGTAATGTTTGTTCTTCATTCTGACGATGTGGTAATGTTTGTTCTTCATTCTGACGATGTGGTAGTGTTTGTTCTTCATTCTGACCATGTGGTAATGTTTGTTCTTCATTCTGACGATGTGGTAATGTTTGTTCTTCATTCTGACGATGTGGTAGTGTTTGTTCTTCATTCTGACCATGTGGTAATGTTTGTTCTTCATTCTGACGATGTGGTAGTGTTTGTTCTTCATTCTGACCATGTGGTAATGTTTGTTCTTCATTCTGACGATGTGGTAATGTTTGTTCTTCATTCTGACGATGTGGTAATGTTTGTTCTTCATTCTGACGATGTGGTAATGTTTGTTCTTCATTCTGACGATGTGGTAATGTTTGTTCTTCATTCTGACGATGTGGTAGTGTTTGTTCTTCATTCTGACGATGTGGTAATGTTTGTTCTTCATTCTGACGATGTGGTAATGTTTGTTCTTCATTCTGACGATGTGGTAATGCTTGTTCTTCATTCTGACGATGTGGTAATGTTTGTTCTTCATTCTGACGATGTGGTAATGTTTGTTCTTCATTCTGACGATGTGGTAGTGTTTGTTCTTCATTCTGACGATGTGGTAATGTTTGTTCTTCATTCTGACGATGTGGTAGTGTTTGTTCTTCATTCTGACGATGTGGTAATGTTTGTTCTTCATTCTGACGATGTGGTAATGTTTGTTCTTCATTCTGACGATGTGGTAATGTTTGTTCTTCATTCTGACGATGTAGTAATGTTTGTTCTTCATTCTGACGATGTGGTAGTGTTTGTTCTTCATTCTGACGATGTGGTAATGTTTGTTCTTCATTCTGACGATGTGGTAATGTTTGTTCTTCACTGTGACGATGTGGTAATGTTTGTTCTTTATTCTGACGATGTGGTAATGTTTGTTCTTCATTCTGACGATGTGGTAATGTTTGTTCTTCATTCTGACGATGTGGTAATGTTTTTCTTCATTCTGACGATGTGGTAATGTTTGTTCTTCACTGTGACGATGTGGTCATGTTTGTTCTTTATTCTGACGATGTGGTAATGTTTGTTCTTCATTCTGACGATGTGGTAATGTTTGTTCTTCACTGTGACGATGTGGTAATGTTTGTTCTTTATTCTGACGATGTGGTAATGTTTGTTCTTCATTCTGACGATGTGGTAATGTTTGTTCTTCATTCTGACGATGTGGTAATGTTTGTTCTTCATTCTGACGATGTGGTAATGTTTGTTCTTCATTCTGACGATGTGGTAATGTTTGTTCTTCATTCTGACGATGTGGTAATGTTTGTTCTTCATTCTGACGATGTGGTAATGTTTGTTCTTCATTCTGACGATGTGGTAATGTTTGTTCTTCATTCTGACGATGTGGTAATGTTTGTTCTTCATTCTGACGATGTGGTAATGTTTGTTCTTCATTCTGACGATGTGGTAATGTTTGTTCTTCATTCTGACGATGTGGTAATGTTTGTTCTTCATTCTGACGATGTGGTAATGTTTGTTCTTCATTCTGACGATGTGGTAATGCTTGTTCTTCATTCTGACGATGTGGTAATGTTTGTTCTTCATTCTGACGATGTGGTAATGTTTGTTCTTCATTCTGACGATGTGGTAGTGTTTGTTCTTCATTCTGACGATGTGGTAATGTTTGTTCTTCATTCTGACGATGTGGTAGTGTTTGTTCTTCATTCTGACGATGTGGTAATGTTTGTTCTTCATTCTGATGATGTGGTAATGTTTGTTCTTCATTCTGACGATGTGGTAATGTTTGTTCTTCATTCTGACGATGTGGTAATGTTTGTTCTTCATTCTGACGATGTGGTAGTGTTTGTTCTTCATTCTGACGATGTGGTAATGTTTGTTCTTCATTCTGACGATGTGGTAATGTTTGTTCTTCACTGTGACGATGTGGTAATGTTTGTTCTTTATTCTGACGATGTGGTAATGTTTGTTCTTCATTCTGACGATGTGGTAATGTTTGTTCTTCATTCTGACGATGTGGTAATGTTTGTTCTTCATTCTGACGATGTGGTAGTGCTTGTTCTTCATTCTGACGATGTGGTAATGTTTGTTCTTCATTCTGACGATGTGGTAATGTTTGTTCTTCATTCTGACCATGTGGTAATGTTTGTTCTGCATTCTGACGATGTGGTAATGTTTGTTCTTCATTCTGACGATGTGGTAATGTTTGTTCTTCATTCTGACGATGTGGTAGTGTTTTTTCTTCATTCTGACCATGTGGTAATGTTTGTTCTTCATTCTGACCATGTGGTAATGTTTGTTCTTCATTCTGACGATGTGGTAGTGTTTGTTCTTCATTCTGACGATGTGGTAATGTTTGTTCTTCATTCTGACGATGTGGTAATGTTTGTTCTTCATTCTGACGATGTGGTAATGTTTGTTCTTCATTCTGACGATGTGGTAATGATTGTTCTTCATTCTGACGATGTGGTAATGTTTGTTCTTCATTCTGACGATGTGGTAATGTTTGTTCTTCATTCTGACGATGTGGTAATGTTTGTTCTTCATTCTGACGATGTGGTAATGTTTGTTCTTCATTCTGACGATGTGGTAATGTTTGTTCTTCATTCTGACGATGTGGTAATGTTTGTTCTTCATTCTGACGATGTGGTAATGCTTGTTCTTCATTCTGACGATGTGGTAATGTTTGTTCTTCATTCTGACGATGTGGTAATGTTTGTTCTTCATTCTGACGATGTGGTAGTGTTTGTTCTTCATTCTGACGATGTGGTAATGTTTGTTCTTCATTCTGACGATGTGGTAGTGTTTGTTCTTCATGCTGACGATGTGGTAATGTTTGTTCTTCATTCTGACGATGTGGTAATGTTTGTTCTTCATTCTGACGATGTGGTAATGTTTGTTCTTCATTCTGACGATGTGGTAATGTTTGTTCTTCATTCTGACGATGTGGTAGTGTTTGTTCTTCATTCTGACGATGTGGTAATGTTTGTTCTTCATTCTGACGATGTGGTAATGTTTGTTCTTCACTGTGACGATGTGGTAATGTTTGTTCTTTATTCTGACGATGTGGTAATGTTTGTTCTTCATTCTGACGATGTGGTAATGTTTGTTCTTCATTCTGACGATGTGGTAATGTTTGTTCTTCATTCTGACGATGTGGTAATGTTTGTTCTTCACTGTGACGATGTGGTCATGTTTGTTCTTTATTCTGACGATGTGGTAATGTTTGTTCTTCATTCTGACGATGTGGTAATGTTTGTTCTTCACTGTGACGATGTGGTAATGTTTGTTCTTTATTCTGACGATGTGGTAATGTTTGTTCTTCATTCTGACGATGTGGTAATGTTTGTTCTTCATTCTGACGATGTGGTAATGTTTGTTCTTCATTCTGACGATGTGGTAATGTTTGTTCTTCATTCTGACGATGTGGTAATGTTTGTTCTTCATTCTGACGATGTGGTAATGATTGTTCTTCATTCTGACCATGTGGTAATGTTTGTTCTTCATTCTGACCATGTGGTAATGTTTGTTCTTCATTCTGACGATGTGGTAATGTTTGTTCTTCATTCTGACCATGTGGTAATGTTTGTTCTTCATTCTGACGATGTGGTAATGTTTGTTCTTCATTCTGACGATGTGGTAATGTTTGTTCTTCATTCTGACGATGTGGTAATGTTTGTTCTTCATTCTGACGATGTGGTAGTGTTTGTTCTTCATTCTGACCATGTGGTAATGTTTGTTCTTCATTCTGACGATGTGGTAATGTTTGTTCTTCATTCTGACGATGTGGTAGTGTTTGTTCTTCATTCTGACCATGTGGTAATGTTTGTTCTTCATTCTGACGATGTGGTAGTGTTTGTTCTTCATTCTGACCATGTGGTAATGTTTGTTCTTCATTCTGACGATGTGGTAATGTTTGTTCTTCATTCTGACGATGTGGTAATGTTTGTTCTTCATTCTGACGATGTGGTAATGTTTGTTCTTCATTCTGACGATGTGGTAATGTTTGTTCTTCATTCTGACGATGTGGTAGTGTTTGTTCTTCATTCTGACGATGTGGTAATGTTTGTTCTTCATTCTGACGATGTGGTAATGTTTGTTCTTCATTCTGACGATGTGGTAATGCTTGTTCTTCATTCTGACGATGTGGTAATGTTTGTTCTTCATTCTGACGATGTGGTAATGTTTGTTCTTCATTCTGACGATGTGGTAGTGTTTGTTCTTCATTCTGACGATGTGGTAATGTTTGTTTTTCATTCTGACGATGTGGTAGTGTTTGTTCTTCATTCTGACGATGTGGTAATGTTTGTTCTTCATTCTGACGATGTGGTAATGTTTGTTCTTCATTCTGACGATGTGGTAATGTTTGTTCTTCATTCTGACGATGTGGTAATGTTTGTTCTTCATTCTGACGATGTGGTAGTGTTTGTTCTTCATTCTGACGATGTGGTAATGTTTGTTCTTCATTCTGACGATGTGGTAATGTTTGTTCTTCACTGTGACGATGTGGTAATGTTTGTTCTTTATTCTGACGATGTGGTAATGTTTGTTCTTCATTCTGACGATGTGGTAATGTTTGTTCTTCATTCTGACGATGTGGTAATGTTTGTTCTTCATTCTGACGATGTGGTAATGTTTGTTCTTCACTGTGACGATGTGGTCATGTTTGTTCTTTATTCTGACGATGTGGTAATGTTTGTTCTTCATTCTGACGATGTGGTAATGTTTGTTCTTCACTGTGACGATGTGGTAATGTTTGTTCTTTATTCTGACGATGTGGTAATGTTTGTTCTTCATTCTGACGATGTGGTAATGTTTGTTCTTCATTCTGACGATGTGGTAATGTTTGTTCTTCATTCTGACGATGTGGTAATGTTTGTTCTTCATTCTGACGATGTGGTAATGTTTGTTCTTCATTCTGACGATCTGGTAATGTTTGTTCTTCATTCTGACGATGTGGTAATGTTTGTTCTTCATTCTGACGATGTGGTAGTGTTTGTTCTTCATTCTGACGATGTGGTAATGTTTGTTCTTCATTCTGACGATGTGGTAATGTTTGTTCTTCATTCTGACGATGTGGTAATGTTTGTTCTTCATTCTGACGATGTGGTAGTGTTTGTTCTTCATTCTGACGATGTGGTAATGTTTGTTCTTCATTCTGACGATGTGGTAATGTTTGTTCTTCATTCTGACCATGTGGTAATGTTTGTTCTGCATTCTGACGATGTGGTAATGTTTGTTCTTCATTCTGACGATGTGGTAATGTTTGTTCTTCATTCTGACGATGTGGTAATGTTTGTTCTTCATTCTGACGATGTGGTAGTGTTTGTTCTTCATTCTGACGATGTGGTAATGTTTGTTCTTCATTCTGACGATGTGGTAATGTTTGTTCTTCATTCTGACGATGTGGTAGTGTTTGTTCTTCATTCTGACCATGTGGTAATGTTTGTTCTTCATTCTGACGATGTGGTAGTGTTTGTTCTTCATTCTGACCATGTGGTAATGTTTGTTCTTCATTCTGACGATGTGGTAATGTTTGTTCTTCATTCTGACGATGTGGTAATGTTTGTTCTTCATTCTGACGATGTGGTAATGTTTGTTCTTCATTCTGACGATGTGGTAATGTTTGTTCTTCATTCTGACGATGTGGTAATGTTTGTTCTTCATTCTGACGATGTGGTAATGTTTGTTCTTCATTCTGACGATGTGGTAATGTTTGTTCTTCATTCTGACGATGTGGTAATGTTTGTTCTTCATTCTGACGATGTGGTAATGCTTGTTCTTCATTCTGACGATGTGGTAATGTTTGTTCTTCATTCTGACGATGTGGTAATGTTTGTTCTTCATTCTGACGATGTGGTAGTGTTTGTTCTTCATTCTGACGATGTGGTAATGTTTGTTCTTCATTCTGACGATGTGGTAGTGTTTGTTCTTCATTCTGACGATGTGGTAATGTTTGTTCTTCATTCTGATGATGTGGTAATGTTTGTTCTTCATTCTGACGATGTGGTAATGTTTGTTCTTCATTCTGACGATGTGGTAATGTTTGTTCTTCATTCTGACGATGTGGTAGTGTTTGTTCTTCATTCTGACGATGTGGTAATGTTTGTTCTTCATTCTGACGATGTGGTAATGTTTGTTCTTCACTGTGACGATGTGGTAATGTTTGTTCTTTATTCTGACGATGTGGTAATGTTTGTTCTTCATTCTGACGATGTGGTAATGTTTGTTCTTCATTCTGACGATGTGGTAATGTTTGTTCTTCATTCTGACGATGTGGTAGTGCTTGTTCTTCATTCTGACGATGTGGTAATGTTTGTTCTTCATTCTGACGATGTGGTAATGTTTGTTCTTCATTCTGACGATGTGGTAATGTTTGTTGTTCATTCTGACGATGTGGTAATGTTTGTTCTTCATTCTGACGATGTGGTAGTGTTTGTTCTTCATTCTGACGATGTGGTAATGTTTGTTCTTCATTCTGACGATGTGGTAATGATTGTTCTTCATTCTGACGATGTGGTAGTGTTTGTTCTTCATTCTGACGATGTGGTAATGTTTGTTCTTCATTCTGACGATGTGGTAATGTTTGTTCTTCATTCTGACCATGTGGTAATGTTTGTTCTGCATTCTGACCATGTGGTAATGTTTGTTCTTCATTCTGACGATGTGGTAATGTTTGTTCTTCATTCTGACGATGTGGTAATGTTTGTTCTTCATTCTGACGATGTGGTAATGTTTGTTCTTCATTCTGACGATGTGGTAATGTTTGTTCTTCATTCTGACGATGTGGTAGTGTTTGTTCTTCATTCTGACGATGTGGTAATGTTTGTTCTTCACTGTGACGATGTGGTAATGTTTGTTCTTTATTCTGACGATGTGGTAATGTTTGTTCTTCATTCTGACGATGTGGTAATGTTTGTTCTTCATTCTGACGATGTGGTAATGTTTGTTCTTCATTCTGACGATGTGGTAATGTTTGTTCTTCATTCTGACGATGTGGTAATGTTTGTTCTTCATTCTGACGATGTGGTAATGTTTGTTCTTCATTCTGACGATGTGGTAGTGTTTGTTCTTCATTCTGACGATGTGGTAATGTTTGTTCTTCATTCTGACGATGTGGTAATGTTTGTTCTTCATTCTGACCATGTGGTAATGTTTGTTCTGCATTCTGACGATGTGGTAATGTTTGTTCTTCATTCTGACGATGTGGTAATGTTTGTTCTTCATTCTGACGATGTGGTAATGTTTGTTCTTCATTCTGACGATGTGGTAGTGTTTGTTCTTCATTCTGACGATGTGGTAATGTTTGTTCTTCATTCTGACGATGTGGTAATGTTTGTTCTTCACTGTGACGATGTGGTCATGTTTGTTCTTTATTCTGACGATGTGGTAATGTTTGTTCTTCATTCTGACGATGTGGTAGTGTTTGTTCTTCATTCTGACGATGTGGTAATGTTTGTTCTTCATTTTGACGATGTGGTAATGTTTGTTCTTCATTCTGACGATGTGGTAATGTTTGTTCTTCATTCTGACGATGTGGTAATGTTTGTTCTTCATTCTGACGATGTGGTAATGTTTGTTCTTCATTCTGACGATGTGGTCATGTTTGTTCTTCATTCTGACGATGTGGTAGTGTTTGTTCTTCATTCTGACGATGTGGTAATGTTTGTTCTTCATTCTGACGATGTGGTAATGTTTGTTCTTCACTGTGACGATGTGGTCATGTTTGTTCTTTATTCTGACGATGTGGTAATGTTTGTTCTTCATTCTGACGATGTGGTAATGTTTGTTCTTCATTCTGACGATGTGGTAATGTTTGTTCTTCATTTTGACGATGTGGTAGTGTTTGTTCTTCATTCTGACGATGTGGTAATGTTTGTTCTTCATTCTGACGATGTGGTAATGTTTGTTCTTCATTCTGACGATGTGGTAATGTTTGTTCTTCATTCTGACGATGTGGTAGTGTTTGTTCTTCATTCTGACGATGTGGTAGTGTTTGTTCTTCATTCTGACGATGTGGTAATGTTTGTTCTTCATTCTGACGATGTGGTAATGTTTGTTCTTCATTCTGACGATGTGGTAATGTTTGTTCTTCATTCTGACGATGTGGTAGTGTTTGTTCTTCATTCTGACGATGTGGTAATGTTTGTTCTTCATTCTGACGATGTGGTAGTGTTTGTTCTTCATTCTGACCATGTGGTAATGTTTGTTCTGCATTCTGACGATGTGGTAATGTTTGTTCTTCATTCTGACGATGTGGTAATGTTTGTTCTTCATTCTGACGATGTGGTAGTGTTTGTTCTTCATTCTGACGATGTGGTAATGTTTGTTCTTCATTCTGACGATGTGGTAATGTTTGTTCTTCACTGTGACGATGTGGTCATGTTTGTTCTTTATTCTGACGATGTGGTAATGTTTGTTCTTCATTCTGACGATGTGGTAGTGTTTGTTCTTCATTCTGACGATGTGGTAATGTTTGTTCTTCATTTTGACGATGTGGTAATGTTTGTTCTTCATTCTGACGATGTGGTAATGTTTGTTCTTCATTCTGACGATGTGGTAATGTTTGTTCTTCATTCTGACGATGTGGTAATGTTTGTTCTTCATTCTGACGATGTGGTCATGTTTGTTCTTCATTCTGACGATGTGGTAGTGTTTGTTCTTCATTCTGACGATGTGGTAATGTTTGTTCTTCATTCTGACGATGTGGTAATGTTTGTTCTTCACTGTGACGATGTGGTCATGTTTGTTCTTTATTCTGACGATGTGGTAATGTTTGTTCTTCATTCTGACGATGTGGTAATGTTTGTTCTTCATTCTGACGATGTGGTAATGTTTGTTCTTCATTCTGACGATGTGGTAATGTTTGTTCTTCATTTTGACGATGTGGTAGTGTTTGTTCTTCATTCTGACGATGTGGTAATGTTTGTTCTTCATTCTGACGATGTGGTAATGTTTGTTCTTCATTCTGACGATGTGGTAATGTTTGTTCTTCATTCTGACGATGTGGTAGTGTTTGTTCTTCATTCTGACGATGTGGTAGTGTTTGTTCTTCATTCTGACGATGTGGTAATGTTTGTTCTTCATTCTGACGATGTGGTAATGTTTGTTCTTCATTCTGACGATGTGGTAATGTTTGTTCTTCATTCTGACGATGTGGTAGTGTTTGTTCTTCATTCTGACGATGTGGTAATGTTTGTTCTTCATTCTGACGATGTGGTAGTGTTTGTTCTTCATTCTGACCATGTGGTAATGTTTGTTCTGCATTCTGACGATGTGATAATGTTTGTTCTTCATTCTGACGATGTGGTAATGTTTGTTCTTCATTCTGACGATGTGGTAATGTTTGTTCTTCATTCTGACCATGTGGTAATGTTTGTTCTGCATTCTGACGATGTGGTAATGTTTGTTCTTCATTCTGACGATGTGGTAATGTTTGTTCTTCATTCTGACGATGTGGTAATGTTTGTTCTTCATTCTGACGATGTGGTAATGTTTGTTCTTCATTCTGACGATGTGGTAGTGTTTGTTCTTCATTCTGACGATGTGGTAATGTTTGTTCTTCATTCTGACGATGTGGTAATGTTTGTTCTTCATTCTGACGATGTGGTAATGTTTGTTCTTCATTCTGACGATGTGGTAATGTTTGTTCTTCATTCTGACGATGTGGTAATGTTTGTTCTTCATTCTGACGATGTGGTCATGTTTGTTCTTCATTCTGACGATGTGGTAGTGTTTGTTCTTCATTCTGACGATGTGGTAATGTTTGTTCTTCATTCTGACGATGTGGTAATGTTTGTTCTTCACTGTGACGATGTGGTCATGTTTGTTCCTTATTCTGACGATGTGGTAATGTTTGTTCTTCATTCTGACGATGTGGTAGTGTTTGTTCTTCATTCTGACAATGTGGTAATGTTTGTTCTTCATTTTGACGATGTGGTAATGTTTGTTCTTCATTCTGACGATGTGGTAATGTTTGTTCTTCATTCTGACGATGTGGTAATGTTTGTTCTTCATTCTGACGATGTGGTAATGTTTGTTCTTCATTCTGACGATGTGGTCATGTTTGTTCTTCATTCTGACGATGTGGTAATGTTTGTTCTTCATTTTGACGATGTGGTAGTGTTTGTTCTTCATTCTGACGATGTGGTAATGTTTGTTCTTCATTCTGACGATGTGGTAATGTTTGTTCTTCATTCTGACGATGTGGTAATGTTTGTTCTTCATTCTGACGATGTGGTAGTGTTTGTTCTTCATTCTGACGATGTGGTAGTGTTTGTTCTTCATTCTGACGATGTGGTAATGTTTGTTCTTCATTCTGACGATGTGGTAATGTTTGTTCTTCATTCTGACGATGTGGTAATGTTTGTTCTTCATTCTGACGATGTGGTAGTGTTTGTTCTTCATTCTGACGATGTGGTAATGTTTGTTCTTCATTCTGACGATGTGGTAGTGTTTGTTCTTCATTCTGACCATGTGGTAATGTTTGTTCTGCATTCTGACGATGTGGTAATGTTTGTTCTTCATTCTGACGATGTGGTAATGTTTGTTCTTCATTCTGACGATGTGGTAATGTTTGTTCTTCATTCTGACCATGTGGTAATGTTTGTTCTGCATTCTGACGATGTGGTAATGTTTGTTCTTCATTCTGACGATGTGGTAATGTTTGTTCTTCATTCTGACGATGTGGTAATGTTTGTTCTTCATTCTGACGATGTGGTAATGTTTGTTCTTCATTCTGACGATGTGGTAGTGTTTGTTCTTCATTCTGACGATGTGGTAATGTTTGTTCTTCATTCTGACGATGTGGTAATGTTTGTTCTTCATTCTGACGATGTGGTAATGTTTGTTCTTCATTCTGACGATGTGGTAATGTTTGTTCTTCATTCTGACGATGTGGTAATGTTTGTTCTTTATTCTGACGATGTGGTCATGTTTGTTCTTCATTCTGACGATGTGGTAGTGTTTGTTCTTCATTCTGACGATGTGGTAATGTTTGTTCTTCATTCTGACGATGTGGTAATGTTTGTTCTTCACTGTGACGATGTGGTCATGTTTGTTCCTTATTCTGACGATGTGGTAATGTTTGTTCTTCATTCTGACGATGTGGTAGTGTTTGTTCTTCATTCTGACAATGTGGTAATGTTTGTTCTTCATTTTGACGATGTGGTAATGTTTGTTCTTCATTCTGACGATGTGGTAATGTTTGTTCTTCATTCTGACGATGTGGTAATGTTTGTTCTTCATTCTGACGATGTGGTAATGTTTGTTCTTCATTCTGACGATGTGGTCATGTTTGTTCTTCATTCTGACGATGTGGTAGTGTTTGTTCTTCATTCTGACGATGTGGTAATGTTTCTTCTTCATTCTGACGATGTGGTAATGTTTGTTCTTCACTGTGACGATGTGGTCATGTTTGTTCTTTATTCTGACGATGTGGTAATGTTTGTTCTTCATTCTGACGATGTGGTAATGTTTGTTCTTCATTCTGACGATGTGGTAATGTTTGTTCTTCATTTTGACGATGTGGTAGTGTTTGTTCTTCATTCTGACGATGTGGTAATGTTTGTTCTTCATTCTGACGATGTGGTAATGTTTGTTCTTCATTCTGACGATGTGGTAATGTTTGTTCTTCATTCTGACGATGTGGTAGTGTTTGTTCTTCATTCTGACGATGTGGTAATGTTTGTTCTTCATTCTGACGATGTGGTAATGATTGTTCTTCATTCTGACGATGTGGTAGTGTTTGTTCTTCATTCTGACGATGTGGTAATGTTTGTTCTTCATTCTGACGATGTGGTAATGTTTGTTCTTCATTCTGACCATGTGGTAATGTTTGTTCTGCATTCTGACGATGTGGTAATGTTTGTTCTTCATTCTGACGATGTGGTAATGTTTGTTCTTCATTCTGACGATGTGGTAATGTTTGTTCTTCATTCTGACGATGTGGTAATGTTTGTTCTTCATTCTGACGATGTGGTAATGTTTGTTCTTCATTCTGACGATGTGGTAGTGTTTGTTCTTCATTCTGACGATGTGGTAATGTTTGTTCTTCACTGTGACGATGTGGTAATGTTTGTTCTTTATTCTGACGATGTGGTAATGTTTGTTCTTCATTCTGACGATGTGGTAATGTTTGTTCTTCATTCTGACGATGTGGTAATGTTTGTTCTTCATTCTGACGATGTGGTAATGTTTGTTCTTCATTCTGACGATGTGGTAATGTTTGTTCTTCATTCTGACGATGTGGTAATGTTTGTTCTTCATTCTGACGATATGGTAATGTTTGTTCTTCATTCTGACGATGTGGTAGTGTTTGTTCTTTATTCTGACGATGTGGTAATGTTTGTTCTTCATTCTGACGATGTGGTAATGTTTGTTCTTCATTCTGACGATGTGGTAATGTTTGTTCTTCATTCTGACGATGTGGTAGTGTTTGTTCTTCATTCTGACGATGTGGTAATGTTTGTTCTTCATTCTGACGATGTGGTAATGTTTGTTCTTCATTCTGACGATGTGGTAATGTTTGTTCTTCATTCTGACGATATGGTAATGTTTGTTCTTCATTCTGACGATGTGGTAGTGTTTGTTCTTTATTCTGACGATGTGGTAATGTTTGTTCTTCATTCTGACGATGTGGTAATGTTTGTTCTTCATTCTGACGATGTGGTAATGTTTGTTCTGCATTCTGACGATGTGGTAATGTTTGTTCTTCATTCTGACGATGTGGTAATGTTTGTTCTTCATTCTGACGATGTGGTAATGTTTGTTCTTCATTCTGACGATGTGGTAATGTTTGTTCTTCATTCTGACGATGTGGTAATGTTTGTTCTTCACTGTGACGATGTGGTAATGTTTGTTCTTCATTCTGACGATGTGGTAATGTTTGTTCTTCATTCTGACCATGTGGTAATGTTTGTTCTGCATTCTGACGATGTGGTAATGTTTGTTCTTCATTCTGACGATGTGGTAATGTTTGTTCTTCATTCTGACGATGTGGTAATGTTTGTTCTTCATTCTGACGATGTGGTAATGTTTGTTCTTCATTCTGACGATGTGGTAATGTTTGTTCTTCATTCTGACGATGTGGTAGTGTTTGTTCTTCATTCTGACGATGTGGTAATGTTTGTTCTTCACTGTGACGATGTGGTAATGTTTGTTCTTTATTCTGACGATGTGGTAATGTTTGTTCTTCATTCTGACGATGTGGTAATGTTTGTTCTTCATTCTGACGATGTGGTAATGTTTGTTCTTCATTCTGACGATGTGGTAATGTTTGTTCTTCATTCTGACGATGTGGTAATGTTTGTTCTTCATTCTGACGATGTGGTAATGTTTGTTCTTCATTCTGACGATATGGTAATGTTTGTTCTTCATTCTGACGATGTGGTAGTGTTTGTTCTTTATTCTGACGATGTGGTAATGTTTGTTCTTCATTCTGACGATGTGGTAATGTTTGTTCTTCATTCTGACGATGTGGTAATGTTTGTTCTGCATTCTGACGATGTGGTAATGTTTGTTCTTCATTCTGACGATGTGGTAATGTTTGTTCTTCATTCTGACGATGTGGTAATGTTTGTTCTTCATTCTGACGATGTGGTAATGTTTGTTCTTCATTCTGACGATGTGGTAATGTTTGTTCTTCACTGTGACGATGTGGTAATGTTTGTTCTTTATTCTGACGATGTGGTAATGTTTGTTCTTCATTCTGACGATGTGGTAATGTTTGTTCTTCATTCTGACAATGTGGTAATGTTTGTTCTTCATTCTGACGATGTGGTAATGTTTGTTCTTCATTCTGACGATGTGGTAATGTTTGTTCTTCATTCTGACGATGTGGTAATGTTTGTTCTTCATTCTGACGATGTGGTAATGTTTGTTCTTCATTCTGACGATGTGGTAGTGTTTGTACTTCATTCTGACGATGTGGTAATGTTTGTTCTTCATTCTGACGATGTGGTCATGTTTGTTCTTCATTCTGACGATGTGGTAATGTTTGTTCTTCATTCTGACGATGTGGTAGTGTTTGTTCTTCATTCTGACGATGTGGTAATGTTTGTTCTTCATTCTGACGATGTGGTAATGTTTGTTCTTCATTCTGACGATGTGGTAATGTTTGTTCTTCATTCTGACGATGTGGTAATGTTTGTTCTTCATTCTGACGATGTGGTAATGTTTGTTCTTCATTCTGACGATGTGGTAGTGTTTGTTCTTCATTCTGACGATGTGGTAATGTTTGTTCTTCATTCTGACGATGTGGTCATGTTTGTTCTTCATTCTGACGATGTGGTAGTGTTTGTTCTTCATTCTGACGATGTGGTAATGTTTTGTTCTTCATTCTGACGATGTGGTAATGTTTGTTCTTCACTGTGACGATGTGGTCATGTTTGTTCCTTATTCTGACGATGTGGTAATGTTTGTTCTTCATTCTGACGATGTGGTAGTGTTTGTTCTTCATTCTGACAATGTGGTAATGTTTGTTCTTCATTTTGACGATGTGGTAATGTTTGTTCTTCATTCTGACGATGTGGTAATGTTTGTTCTTCATTCTGACGATGTGGTAATGTTTGTTCTTCATTCTGACGATGTGGTAATGTTTGTTCTTCATTCTGACGATGTGGTCATGTTTGTTCTTCATTCTGACGATGTGGTAGTGTTTGTTCTTCATTCTGACGATGTGGTAATGTTTCTTCTTCATTCTGACGATGTGGTAATGTTTGTTCTTCACTGTGACGATGTGGTCATGTTTGTTCTTTATTCTGACGATGTGGTAATGTTTGTTCTTCATTCTGACGATGTGGTAATGTTTGTTCTTCATTCTGACGATGTGGTAATGTTTGTTCTTCATTTTGACGATGTGGTAGTGTTTGTTCTTCATTCTGACGATGTGGTAATGTTTGTTCTTCATTCTGACGATGTGGTAATGTTTGTTCTTCATTCTGACGATGTGGTAATGTTTGTTCTTCATTCTGACGATGTGGTAGTGTTTGTTCTTCATTCTGACGATGTGGTAATGTTTGTTCTTCATTCTGACGATGTGGTAATGATTGTTCTTCATTCTGACGATGTGGTAGTGTTTGTTCTTCATTCTGACGATGTGGTAATGTTTGTTCTTCATTCTGACGATGTGGTGATGTTTGTTCTTCATTCTGACCATGTGGTAATGTTTGTTCTGCATTCTGACGATGTGGTAATGTTTGTTCTTCATTCTGACGATGTGGTAATGTTTGTTCTTCATTCTGACGATGTGGTAATGTTTGTTCTTCATTCTGACGATGTGGTAATGTTTGTTCTTCATTCTGACGATGTGGTAATGTTTGTTCTTCATTCTGACGATGTGGTAGTGTTTGTTCTTCATTCTGACGATGTGGTAATGTTTGTTCTTCACTGTGACGATGTGGTAATGTTTGTTCTTTATTCTGACGATGTGGTAATGTTTGTTCTTCATTCTGACGATGTGGTAATGTTTGTTCTTCATTCTGACGATGTGGTAATGTTTGTTCTTCATTCTGACGATGTGGTAATGTTTGTTCTTCATTCTGACGATGTGGTAATGTTTGTTCTTCATTCTGACGATCTGGTAATGTTTGTTCTTCATTCTGACGATGTGGTAATGTTTGTTCTTCATTCTGACGATGTGGTAGTGTTTGTTCTTTATTCTGACGATGTGGTAATGTTTGTTCTTCATTCTGACGATGTGGTAATGTTTGTTCTTCATTCTGACGATGTGGTAATGTTTGTTCTTCATTCTGACGATGTGGTAGTGTTTGTTCTTCATTCTGACGATGTGGTAATGTTTGTTCTTCATTCTGACGATGTGGTAATGTTTGTTCTTCATTCTGACGATGTGGTAATGTTTGTTCTTCATTCTGACAATGTGGTAATGTTTGTTCTTCATTCTGACGATGTGGTAATGTTTGTTCTTCATTCTGACGATGTGGTAATGTTTGTTCTGCATTCTGACGATGTGGTAATGTTTGTTCTTCATTCTGACGATGTGGTAATGTTTGTTCTTCATTCTGACGATGTGGTAATGTTTGTTCTTCATTCTGACGATGTGGTAATGTTTGTTCTTCATTCTGACGATGTGGTAATGTTTGTTCTTCACTGTGACGATGTGGTAATGTTTGTTCTTTATTCTGACGATGTGGTAATGTTTGTTCTTCATTCTGACGATGTGGTAATGTTTGTTCTTCATTCTGACAATGTGGTAATGTTTGTTCTTCATTCTGACGATGTGGTAATGTTTATTCTTCATTCTGACGATGTGGTAATGTTTGTTCTTCATTCTGACGATGTGGTAATGTTTGTTCTTCATTCTGACGATGTGGTAATGTTTGTTCTTCATTCTGACGATGTGGTAGTGTTTGTTCTTCATTCTGACGATGTGGTAATGTTTGTTCTTCATTCTGACGATGTGGTAATGTTTGTTCTTCATTCTGACGATGTGGTAATGTTTGTTCTTCATTCTGACGATGTGGTAGTGTTTGTTCTTCATTCTGACGATGTGGTAATGTTTGTTCTTCATTCTGACGATGTGGTAATGTTTGTTCTTCATTCTGACCATGTGGTAATGGTTTGTTCTTCATTCTGACGATGTGGTAATGTTTGTTCTTCATTCTGACGATGTGGTAATGTTTGTTCTTCATTCTGACGATGTGGTAGTGTTTGTTCTTCATTCTGACGATGTGGTAGTGTTTGTTCTTCATTCTGACGATGTGGTAGTGTTTGTTCTTCATTCTGACGATGTGGTAATGTTTGTTCTTCATTCTGATGATGTGGTAATGTTTGTTCTTCATTCTGACGATGTGGTAGTGTTTGTTCTTCATTCTGACCATGTGGTAATGTTTGTTCTTCATTCTGACGATGTGGTAGTGTTTGTTCTTCATTCTGACCATGTGGTAATGTTTGTTCTTCATTCTGACGATGTGGTAATGTTTGTTCTTCATTCTGACGATGTGGTAATGTTTGTTCTTCATTCTGACGATGTGGTAATGTTTGTTCTTCATTCTGACGATGTGGTAGTGTTTGTTTCTTCATTCTGACGATGTGGTAATGTTTGTTCTTCATTCTGACGATGTGGTAGTGTTTGTTCTTCATTCTGACCATGTGGTAATGTTTGTTCTGCATTCTGACGATGTGGTAATGTTTGTTCTTCATTCTGACGATGTGGTAATGTTTGTTCTTCATTCTGACGATGTGGTAATGTTTGTTCTTCATTCTGACCATGTGGTAATGTTTGTTCTGCATTCTGACGATGTGGTAATGTTTGTTCTTCATTCTGACGATGTGGTAATGTTTGTTCTTCATTCTGACGATGTGGTAATGTTTGTTCTTCATTCTGACGATGTGGTAATGTTTGTTTCTTCATTCTGACGATGTGGTAGTGTTTGTTCTTCATTCTGACGATGTGGTAATGTTTGTTCTTCATTCTGACGATGTGGTAATGTTTGTTCTTCATTCTGACGATGTGGTAATGTTTGTTCTTCATTCTGATGATGTGGTAATGTTTGTTCTTCATTCTGACGATGTGGTAATGTTTGTTCTTCATTCTGACGATGTGGTCATGTTTGTTCTTCATTCTGACGATGTGGTAGTGTTTGTTCTTCATTCTGACGATGTGGTAATGTTTTTTCTTCATTCTGACGATGTGGTAATGTTTGTTCTTCATTCTGACGATGTGGTAATGTTTGTTCTTCACTGTGACGATGTGGTCATGTTTGTTCCTTATTCTGACGATGTGGTAATGTTTGTTCTTCATTCTGACGATGTGGTAGTGTTTGTTCTTCATTCTGACGATGTGGTAATGTTTGTTCTTCATTTTGACGATGTGGTAATGTTTGTTCTTCATTCTGACGATGTGGTAATGTTTCTTCTTCATTCTGACGATGTGGTAATGTTTGTTCTTCATTCTGACGATGTGGTAATGTTTGTTCTTCATTCTGACGATGTGGTAATGTTTGTTCTTCATTCTGACGATCTGGTATGTTTGTTCTTCATTCTGACGATGTGGTAATGTTTGTTCTTCATTCTGACGATGTGGTAGTGTTTGTTCTTTATTCTGACGATGTGGTAATGTTTGTTCTTCATTCTGACGATGTGGTAATGTTTGTTCTTCATTCTGACGATGTGGTAATGTTTGTTCTTCATTCTGACGATGTGGTAGTGTTTGTTCTTCATTCTGACGATGTGGTAATGTTTGTTCTTCATTCTGACGATGTGGTAATGTTTGTTCTTCATTCTGACGATGTGGTAATGTTTGTTCTTCATTCTGACAATGTGGTAATGTTTGTTCTTCATTCTGACGATGTGGTAATGTTTGTTCTTCATTCTGACGATGTGGTAATGTTTGTTCTGCATTCTGACGATGTGGTAATGTTTGTTCTTCATTCTGACGATGTGGTAATGTTTGTTCTTCATTCTGACGATGTGGTAATGTTTGTTCTTCATTCTGACGATGTGGTAATGTTTGTTCTTCATTCTGACGATGTGGTAATGTTTGTTCTTCACTGTGACGATGTGGTAATGTTTGTTCTTCATTCTGACGATGTGGTAATGTTTGTTCTTCATTTTGACGATGTGGTAATGTTTGTTCTTCATTCTGACCATGTGGTAATGTTTGTTCTGCATTCTGACGATGTGGTAATGTTTGTTCTTCATTCTGACGATGTGGTAATGTTTGTTCTTCATTCTGACGATGTGGTAATGTTTGTTCTTCATTCTGACGATGTGGTAATGTTTGTTCTTCATTCTGACGATGTGGTAGTGTTTGTTCTTCATCTGACGATGTGGTAATGTTTGTTCTTCATTCTGACGATGTGGTAATGTTTGTTCTTCATTCTGACGATGTGGTAATGATTGTTCTTCATTCTGACGATGTGGTAGTGTTTGTTCTTCATTCTGACGATGTGGTAATGTTTGTTCTTCATTCTGACCATGTGGTAATGTTTGTTCTTCATTCTGACCATGTGGTAATGTTTGTTCTTCATTCTGACGATGTGGTAATGTTTGTTCTTCATTCTGACGATGTGGTAATGTTTGTTCTTCATTCTGACGATGTGGTAGTGTTTGTTCTTCATTCTGACGATGTGGTAGTGTTTGTTCTTCATTCTGACGATGTGGTAGTGTTTGTTCTTCATTCTGACGATGTGGTAATGTTTGTTCTTCATTCTGATGATGTGGTAATGTTTGTTCTTCATTCTGACGATGTGGTAGTGTTTGTTCTTCATTCTGACCATGTGGTAATGTTTGTTCTTCATTCTGACGATGTGGTAGTGTTTGTTCTTCATTCTGACCATGTGGTAATGTTTGTTCTTCATTCTGACGATGTGGTAATGTTTGTTCTTCATTCTGACGATGTGGTAATGTTTGTTCTTCATTCTGACGATGTGGTAATGTTTGTTCTTCATTCTGACGATGTGGTAATGTTTGTTCTTCATTCTGACGATGTGGTAATGTTTGTTCTTCATTCTGACGATGTGGTAGTGTTTGTTCTTCATTCTGACCATGTGGTAATGTTTGTTCTGCATTCTGACGATGTGGTAATGTTTGTTCTTCATTCTGACGATGTGGTAATGTTTGTTCTTCATTCTGACGATGTGGTAATGTTTGTTCTTCATTCTGACCATGTGGTAATGTTTGTTCTGCATTCTGACGATGTGGTAATGTTTGTTCTTCATTCTGACGATGTGGTAATGTTTGTTCTTCATTCTGACGATGTGGTAATGTTTGTTCTTCATTCTGACGATGTGGTAATGTTTGTTCTTCATTCTGACGATGTGGTAGTGTTTGTTCTTCATTCTGACGATGTGGTAATGTTTGTTCTTCATTCTGACGATGTGGTAATGTTTGTTCTTCATTCTGACGATGTGGTAATGTTTGTTCTTCATTCTGATGATGTGGTAATGTTTGTTCTTCATTCTGACGATGTGGTCATGTTTGTTCTTCATTCTGACGATGTGGTCATGTTTGTTCTTCATTCTGACGATGTGGTAGTGTTTGTTCTTCATTCTGACGATGTGGTAATGTTTTTTCTTCATTCTGACGATGTGGTAATGTTTGTTCTTCATTCTGACGATGTGGTAATGTTTGTTCTTCACTGTGACGATGTGGTCATGTTTGTTCCTTATTCTGACGATGTGGTAATGTTTGTTCTTCATTCTGACGATGTGGTAGTGTTTGTTCTTCATTCTGACGATGTGGTAATGTTTGTTCTTCATTTTGACGATGTGGTAATGTTTGTTCTTCATTCTGACGATGTGGTAATGTTTGTTCTTCATTCTGACGATGTGGTAATGTTTGTTCTTCATTCTGACGATGTGGTAATGTTTGTTCTTCATTCTGACGATCTGGTAATGTTTGTTCTTCATTCTGACGATCTGGTAATGTTTGTTCTTCATTCTGACGATGTGGTAATGTTTGTTCTTCATTCTGACGAAGTGGTAGTGTTTGTTCTTTATTCTGACGATGTGGTAATGTTTGTTCTTCATTCTGACGATGTGGTAATGTTTGTTCTTCATTCTGACGATGTGGTAATGTTTGTTCTTCATTCTGACGATGTGGTAGTGTTTGTTCTTCATTCTGACGATGTGGTAATGTTTGTTCTTCATTCTGACGATGTGGTAATGTTTGTTCTTCATTCTGACGATGTGGTAATGTTTGTTCTTCATTCTGACAATGTGGTAATGTTTGTTCTTCATTCTGACGATGTGGTAATGTTTGTTCTTCATTCTGACGATGTGGTAATGTTTGTTCTGCATTCTGACGATGTGGTAATGTTTGTTCTTCATTCTGACGATGTGGTAATGTTTGTTCTTCATTCTGACGATGTGGTAATGTTTGTTCTTCATTCTGACGATGTGGTAATGTTTGTTCTTCATTCTGACGATGTGGTAATGTTTGTTCTTCACTGTGACGATGTGGTAATGTTTGTTCTTCATTCTGACGATGTGGTAATGTTTGTTCTTCATTTTGACGATGTGGTAATGTTTGTTCTTCATTCTGACCATGTGGTAATGTTTGTTCTGCATTCTGACGATGTGGTAATGTTTGTTCTTCATTCTGACGATGTGGTAATGTTTGTTCTTCATTCTGACGATGTGGTAATGTTTGTTCTTCATTCTGACGATGTGGTAATGTTTGTTCTTCATTCTGACGATGTGGTAGTGTTTGTTCTTCATTCTGACGATGTGGTAATGTTTGTTCTTCATTCTGACGATGTGGTAATGTTTGTTCTTCATTCTGACGATGTGGTAATGATTGTTCTTCATTCTGACGATGTGGTAGTGTTTGTTCTTCATTCTGACGATGTGGTCATGTTTGTTCTTCATTCTGACGATGTGGTAGTGTTTGTTCTTCATTCTGACGATGTGGTAATGTTTTTTCTTCATTCTGACGATGTGGTAATGTTTGTTCTTCATTCTGACGATGTGGTAATGTTTGTTCTTCACTGTGACGATGTGGTCATGTTTGTTCCTTATTCTGACGATGTGGTAATGTTTGTTCTTCATTCTGACGATGTGGTAGTGTTTGTTCTTCATTCTGACGATGTGGTAATGTTTGTTCTTCATTTTGACGATGTGGTAATGTTTGTTCTTCATTCTGACGATGTGGTAATGTTTCTTCTTCATTCTGACGATGTTGTAATGTTTGTTCTTCATTCTGACGATGTGGTAATGTTTGTTCTTCATTCTGACGATGTGGTAATGTTTGTTCTTCATTCTGACGATCTGGTAATGTTTGTTCTTCATTCTGACGATGTGGTAATGTTTGTTCTTCATTCTGACGATGTGGTAGTGTTTGTTCTTTATTCTGACGATGTGGTAATGTTTGTTCTTCATTCTGACGATGTGGTAATGTTTGTTCTTCATTCTGACGATGTGGTAATGTTTGTTCTTCATTCTGACGATGTGGTAGTGTTTGTTCTTCATTCTGACGATGTGGTAATGTTTGTTCTTCATTCTGACGATGTGGTAATGTTTGTTCTTCATTCTGACGATGTGGTAATGTTTGTTCTTCATTCTGACAATGTGGTAATGTTTGTTCTTCATTCTGACGATGTGGTAATGTTTGTTCTTCATTCTGACGATGTGGTAATGTTTGTTCTGCATTCTGACGATGTGGTAATGTTTGTTCTTCATTCTGACGATGTGGTAATGTTTGTTCTTCATTCTGACGATGTGGTAATGTTTGTTCTTCATTCTGACGATGTGGTAATGTTTGTTCTTCATTCTGACGATGTGGTAATGTTTGTTCTTCACTGTGACGATGTGGTAATGTTTGTTCTTCATTCTGACGATGTGGTAATGTTTGTTCTTCATTTTGACGATGTGGTAATGTTTGTTCTTCATTCTGACCATGTGGTAATGTTTGTTCTGCATTCTGACGATGTGGTAATGTTTGTTCTTCATTCTGACGATGTGGTAATGTTTGTTCTTCATTCTGACGATGTGGTAATGTTTGTTCTTCATTCTGACGATGTGGTAATGTTTGTTCTTCATTCTGACGATGTGGTAGTGTTTGTTCTTCATTCTGACGATGTGGTAATGTTTGTTCTTCATTCTGACGATGTGGTAATGTTTGTTCTTCATTCTGACGATGTGGTAATGATTGTTCTTCATTCTGACGATGTGGTAGTGTTTGTTCTTCATTCTGACGATGTGGTAATGTTTGTTCTTCATTCTGACGATGTGGTAATGTTTGTTCTTCATTCTGACCATGTGGTAATGTTTGTTCTGCATTCTGACGATGTGGTAATGTTTGTTCTTCATTCTGACGATGTGGTAATGTTTGTTCTTCATTCTGACGATGTGGTAATGTTTGTTCTTCATTCTGACGATGTGGTAGTGTTTGTTCTTCATTCTGACGATGTGGTAGTGTTTGTTCTTCATTCTGACGATGTGGTAGTGTTTGTTCTTCATTCTGACGATGTGGTAATGTTTGTTCTTCATTCTGATGATGTGGTAATGTTTGTTCTTCATTCTGACGATGTGGTAGTGTTTGTTCTTCATTCTGACCATGTGGTAATGTTTGTTCTTCATTCTGACGATGTGGTAGTGTTTGTTCTTCATTCTGACCATGTGGTTCATTCTGACGATGTGGTAATGTTTGTTCTTCATTCTGACGATGTGGTAATGTTTGTTCTTCATTCTGACGATGTGGTAATGTTTGTTCTTCATTCTGACGATGTGGTAATGTTTGTTCTTCATTCTGACGATGTGGTAATGTTTGTTCTTCATTCTGACGATGTGGTAGTGTTTGTTCTTCATTCTGACGATGTGGTAATGTTTGTTCTTCATTCTGACAATGTGGTAATGTTTGTTCTTCATTCTGACGATGTGGTAATGTTTGTTCTTCATTCTGACGATGTGGTAATGTTTGTTCTTCATTCTGACGATGTGGTAATGTTTGTTCTTCATTCTGACGATGTGGTAATGTTTGTTCTTCATTCTGACGATGTGGTAATGTTTGTTCTTCATTCTGACGATGTGGTAATGTTTGTTCTTCATTCTGACGATGTGGTAATGTTTGTTCTTCACTGTGACGATGTGGTAATGTTTGTTCTTCATTCTGACGATGTGGTAATGTTTGTTCTTCATTCTGACGATGTGGTAATGTTTGTTCTTCATTCTGACCATGTGGTAATGTTTGTTCTGCATTCTGACGATGTGGTAATGTTTGTTCTTCATTCTGACGATGTGGTAATGTTTGTTCTTCACTGTGACGATGTGGTCATGTTTGTTCCTTATTCTGACGATGTGGTAATGTTTGTTCTTCATTCTGACGATGTGGTAATGTTTGTTCTTCATTCTGACGATGTGGTAATGATTGTTCTTCATTCTGACGATGTGGTAGTGTTTGTTCTTCATTCTGACGATGTGGTAATGTTTGTTCTTCATTCTGACCATGTGGTAATGTTTGTTCTTCATTCTGACCATGTGGTAATGTTTGTTCTTCATTCTGACGATGTGGTAATGTTTGTTCTTCATTCTGACGATGTGGTAATGTTTGTTCTTCATTCTGACGATGTGGTAGTGTTTGTTCTTCATTCTGACGATGTGGTAGTGTTTGTTCTTCATTCTGACGATGTGGTAGTGTTTGTTCTTCATTCTGACGATGTGGTAATGTTTGTTCTTCATTCTGATGATGTGGTAATGTTTGTTCTTCATTCTGACGATGTGGTAGTGTTTGTTCTTCATTCTGACCATGTGGTAATGTTTGTTCTTCATTCTGACGATGTGGTAGTGTTTGTTCTTCATTCTGACCATGTGGTAATGTTTGTTCTTCATTCTGACGATGTGGTAATGTTTGTTCTTCATTCTGACGATGTGGTAATGTTTGTTCTTCATTCTGACGATGTGGTAATGTTTGTTCTTCATTCTGACGATGTGGTAATGTTTGTTCTTCATTCTGACGATGTGGTAATGTTTGTTCTTCATTCTGACGATGTGGTAGTGTTTGTTCTTCATTCTGACCATGTGGTAATGTTTGTTCTGCATTCTGACGATGTGGTAATGTTTGTTCTTCATTCTGACGATGTGGTAATGTTTGTTCTTCATTCTGACGATGTGGTAATGTTTGTTCTTCATTCTGACCATGTGGTAATGTTTGTTCTGCATTCTGACGATGTGGTAATGTTTGTTCTTCATTCTGACGATGTGGTAATGTTTGTTCTTCATTCTGACGATGTGGTAATGTTTGTTCTTCATTCTGACGATGTGGTAATGTTTGTTCTTCATTCTGACGATGTGGTAGTGTTTGTTCTTCATTCTGACGATGTGGTAATGTTTGTTCTTCATTCTGACGATGTGGTAATGTTTGTTCTTCATTCTGACGATGTGGTAATGTTTGTTCTTCATTCTGATGATGTGGTAATGTTTGTTCTTCATTCTGACGATGTGGTCATGTTTGTTCTTCATTCTGACGATGTGGTCATGTTTGTTCTTCATTCTGACGATGTGGTAGTGTTTGTTCTTCATTCTGACGATGTGGTAATGTTTTTTCTTCATTCTGACGATGTGGTAATGTTTGTTCTTCATTCTGACGATGTGGTAATGTTTGTTCTTCACTGTGACGATGTGGTCATGTTTGTTCCTTATTCTGACGATGTGGTAATGTTTGTTCTTCATTCTGACGATGTGGTAGTGTTTGTTCTTCATTCTGACGATGTGGTAATGTTTGTTCTTCATTTTGACGATGTGGTAATGTTTGTTCTTCATTCTGACGATGTGGTAATGTTTGTTCTTCATTCTGACGATGTGGTAATGTTTGTTCTTCATTCTGACGATGTGGTAATGTTTGTTCTTCATTCTGACGATCTGGTAATGTTTGTTCTTCATTCTGACGATCTGGTAATGTTTGTTCTTCATTCTGACGATGTGGTAATGTTTGTTCTTCATTCTGACGATGTGGTAGTGTTTGTTCTTTATTCTGACGATGTGGTAATGTTTGTTCTTCATTCTGACGATGTGGTAATGTTTGTTCTTCATTCTGACGATGTGGTAATGTTTGTTCTTCATTCTGACGATGTGGTAGTGTTTGTTCTTCATTCTGACGATGTGGTAATGTTTGTTCTTCATTCTGACGATGTGGTAATGTTTGTTCTTCATTCTGACGATGTGGTAATGTTTGTTCTTCATTCTGACAATGTGGTAATGTTTGTTCTTCATTCTGACGATGTGGTAATGTTTGTTCTTCATTCTGACGATGTGGTAATGTTTGTTCTGCATTCTGACGATGTGGTAATGTTTGTTCTTCATTCTGACGATGTGGTAATGTTTGTTCTTCATTCTGACGATGTGGTAATGTTTGTTCTTCATTCTGACGATGTGGTAATGTTTGTTCTTCATTCTGACGATGTGGTAATGTTTGTTCTTCACTGTGACGATGTGGTAATGTTTGTTCTTCATTCTGACGATGTGGTAATGTTTGTTCTTCATTTTGACGATGTGGTAATGTTTGTTCTTCATTCTGACCATGTGGTAATGTTTGTTCTGCATTCTGACGATGTGGTAATGTTTGTTCTTCATTCTGACGATGTGGTAATGTTTGTTCTTCATTCTGACGATGTGGTAATGTTTGTTCTTCATTCTGACGATGTGGTAATGTTTGTTCTTCATTCTGACGATGTGGTAGTGTTTGTTCTTCATTCTGACGATGTGGTAATGTTTGTTCTTCATTCTGACGATGTGGTAATGTTTGTTCTTCATTCTGACGATGTGGTAATGATTGTTCTTCATTCTGACGATGTGGTAGTGTTTGTTCTTCATTCTGACGATGTGGTCATGTTTGTTCTTCATTCTGACGATGTGGTAGTGTTTGTTCTTCATTCTGACGATGTGGTAATGTTTTTTCTTCATTCTGACGATGTGGTAATGTTTGTTCTTCATTCTGACGATGTGGTAATGTTTGTTCTTCACTGTGACGATGTGGTCATGTTTGTTCCTTATTCTGACGATGTGGTAATGTTTGTTCTTCATTCTGACGATGTGGTAGTGTTTGTTCTTCATTCTGACGATGTGGTAATGTTTGTTCTTCATTTTGACGATGTGGTAATGTTTGTTCTTCATTCTGACGATGTGGTAATGTTTCTTCTTCATTCTGACGATGTGGTAATGTTTGTTCTTCATTCTGACGATGTGGTAATGTTTGTTCTTCATTCTGACGATGTGGTAATGTTTGTTCTTCATTCTGACGATCTGGTAATGTTTGTTCTTCATTCTGACGATGTGGTAATGTTTGTTCTTCATTCTGACGATGTGGTAGTGTTTGTTCTTCATTCTGACGATGTGGTAATGTTTGTTCTTCATTCTGACGATGTGGTAATGTTTGTTCTTCATTCTGACGATGTGGTAATGTTTGTTCTTCATTCTGACAATGTGGTAATGTTTGTTCTTCATTCTGACGATGTGGTAATGTTTGTTCTTCATTCTGACGATGTGGTAATGTTTGTTCTGCATTCTGACGATGTGGTAATGTTTGTTCTTCATTCTGACGATGTGGTAATGTTTGTTCTTCATTCTGACGATGTGGTAATGTTTGTTCTTCATTCTGACGATGTGGTAATGTTTGTTCTTCATTCTGACGATGTGGTAATGTTTGTTCTTCACTGTGACGATGTGGTAATGTTTGTTCTTCATTCTGACGATGTGGTAATGTTTGTTCTTCATTTTGACGATGTGGTAATGTTTGTTCTTCATTCTGACCATGTGGTAATGTTTGTTCTGCATTCTGACGATGTGGTAATGTTTGTTCTTCATTCTGACGATGTGGTAATGTTTGTTCTTCATTCTGACGATGTGGTAATGTTTGTTCTTCATTCTGACGATGTGGTAATGTTTGTTCTTCATTCTGACGATGTGGTAGTGTTTGTTCTTCATTCTGACGATGTGGTAATGTTTGTTCTTCATTCTGACGATGTGGTAATGTTTGTTCTTCATTCTGACGATGTGGTAATGATTGTTCTTCATTCTGACGATGTGGTAGTGTTTGTTCTTCATTCTGACGATGTGGTAATGTTTGTTCTTCATTCTGACGATGTGGTAATGTTTGTTCTTCATTCTGACCATGTGGTAATGTTTGTTCTGCATTCTGACGATGTGGTAATGTTTGTTCTTCATTCTGACGATGTGGTAATGTTTGTTCTTCATTCTGACGATGTGGTAATGTTTGTTCTTCATTCTGACGATGTGGTAGTGTTTGTTCTTCATTCTGACGATGTGGTAGTGTTTGTTCTTCATTCTGACGATGTGGTAGTGTTTGTTCTTCATTCTGACGATGTGGTAATGTTTGTTCTTCATTCTGATGATGTGGTAATGTTTGTTCTTCATTCTGACGATGTGGTAGTGTTTGTTCTTCATTCTGACCATGTGGTAATGTTTGTTCTTCATTCTGACGATGTGGTAGTGTTTGTTCTTCATTCTGACCATGTGGTAATGTTTGTTCTTCATTCTGACGATGTGGTAATGTTTGTTCTTCATTCTGACGATGTGGTAATGTTTGTTCTTCATTCTGACGATGTGGTAATGTTTGTTCTTCATTCTGACGATGTGGTAATGTTTGTTCTTCATTCTGACGATGTGGTAATGTTTGTTCTTCATTCTGACGATGTGGTAGTGTTTGTTCTTCATTCTGACGATGTGGTAATGTTTGTTCTTCATTCTGACAATGTGGTAATGTTTGTTCTTCATTCTGACGATGTGGTAATGTTTGTTCTTCATTCTGACGATGTGGTAATGTTTGTTCTTCATTCTGACGATGTGGTAATGTTTGTTCTTCATTCTGACGATGTGGTAATGTTTGTTCTTCATTCTGACGATGTGGTAATGTTTGTTCTTCATTCTGACGATGTGGTAATGTTTGTTCTTCATTCTGACGATGTGGTAATGTTTGTTCTTCACTGTGACGATGTGGTAATGTTTGTTCTTCATTCTGACGATGTGGTAATGTTTGTTCTTCATTCTGACGATGTGGTAATGTTTGTTCTTCATTCTGACCATGTGGTAATGTTTGTTCTGCATTCTGACGATGTGGTAATGTTTGTTCTTCATTCTGACGATGTGGTAATGTTTGTTCTTCATTCTGACGATGTGGTAGTGTTTGTTCTTTATTCTGACGATGTGGTAATGTTTGTTCTTCATTCTGACGATGTGGTAATGTTTGTTCTTCATTCTGACGATGTGGTAATGTTTGTTCTTCATTCTGACGATGTGGTAGTGTTTGTTCTTCATTCTGACGATGTGGTAATGTTTGTTCTTCATTCTGACGATGTGGTAATGTTTGTTCTTCATTCTGACGATGTGGTAATGTTTGTTCTTCATTCTGACAATGTGGTAATGTTTGTTCTTCATTCTGACGATGTGGTAATGTTTGTTCTTCATTCTGACGATGTGGTAATGTTTGTTCTGCATTCTGACGATGTGGTAATGTTTGTTCTTCATTCTGACGATGTGGTAATGTTTGTTCTTCATTCTGACGATGTGGTAATGTTTGTTCTTCATTCTGACGATGTGGTAATGTTTGTTCTTCATTCTGACGATGTGGTAATGTTTGTTCTTCATTGTGACGATGTGGTAATGTTTGTTCTTCATTCTGACGATGTGGTAATGTTTGTTCTTCATTTTGACGATGTGGTAATGTTTGTTCTTCATTCTGACCATGTGGTAATGTTTGTTCTGCATTCTGACGATGTGGTAATGTTTGTTCTTCATTCTGACGATGTGGTAATGTTTGTTCTTCATTCTGACGATGTGGTAATGTTTGTTCTTCATTCTGACGATGTGGTAATGTTTGTTCTTCATTCTGACGATGTGGTAGTGTTTGTTCTTCATTCTGACGATGTGGTAATGTTTGTTCTTCATTCTGACGATGTGGTAATGTTTGTTCTTCATTCTGACGATGTGGTAATGATTGTTCTTCATTCTGACGATGTGGTAGTGTTTGTTCTTCATTCTGACGATGTGGTAATGTTTGTTCTTCATTCTGACGATGTGGTAATGTTTGTTCTTCATTCTGACCATGTGGTAATGTTTGTTCTGCATTCTGACGATGTGGTAATGTTTGTTCTTCATTCTGACGATGTGGTAATGTTTGTTCTTCATTCTGACGATGTGGTAATGTTTGTTCTTCATTCTGACGATGTGGTAGTGTTTGTTCTTCATTCTGACGATGTGGTAGTGTTTGTTCTTCATTCTGACGATGTGGTAGTGTTTGTTCTTCATTCTGACGATGTGGTAATGTTTGTTCTTCATTCTGATGATGTGGTAATGTTTGTTCTTCATTCTGACGATGTGGTAGTGTTTGTTCTTCATTCTGACCATGTGGTAATGTTTGTTCTTCATTCTGACGATGTGGTAGTGTTTGTTCTTCATTCTGACCATGTGGTAATGTTTGTTCTTCATTCTGACGATGTGGTAATGTTTGTTCTTCATTCTGACGATGTGGTAATGTTTGTTCTTCATTCTGACGATGTGGTAATGTTTGTTCTTCATTCTGACGATGTGGTAATGTTTGTTCTTCATTCTGACGATGTGGTAATGTTTGTTCTTCATTCTGACGATGTGGTAGTGTTTGTTCTTCATTCTGACGATGTGGTAATGTTTGTTCTTCATTCTGACAATGTGGTAATGTTTGTTCTTCATTCTGACGATGTGGTAATGTTTGTTCTTCATTCTGACGATGTGGTAATGTTTGTTCTTCATTCTGACGATGTGGTAATGTTTGTTCTTCATTCTGACGATGTGGTAATGTTTGTTCTTCATTCTGACGATGTGGTAATGTTTGTTCTTCATTCTGACGATGTGGTAATGTTTGTTCTTCATTCTGACGATGTGGTAATGTTTGTTCTTCACTGTGACGATGTGGTAATGTTTGTTCTTCATTCTGACGATGTGGTAATGTTTGTTCTTCATTCTGACGATGTGGTAATGTTTGTTCTTCATTCTGACCATGTGGTAATGTTTGTTCTGCATTCTGACGATGTGGTAATGTTTGTTCTTCATTCTGACGATGTGGTAATGTTTGTTCTTCACTGTGACGATGTGGTCATGTTTGTTCCTTATTCTGACGATGTGGTAATGTTTGTTCTTCATTCTGACGATGTGGTAGTGTTTGTTCTTCATTCTGACGATGTGGTAATGTTTGTTCTTCATTTTGACGATGTGGTAATGTTTGTTCTTCATTCTGACGATGTGGTAATGTTTCTTCTTCATTCTGACGATGTGGTAATGTTTGTTCTTCATTCTGACGATGTGGTAATGTTTGTTCTTCATTCTGACGATGTGGTAATGTTTGTTCTTCATTCTGACGATCTGGTAATGTTTGTTCTTCATTCTGACGATGTGGTAATGTTTGTTCTTCATTCTGACGATGTGGTAGTGTTTGTTCTTTATTCTGACGATGTGGTAATGTTTGTTCTTCATTCTGACGATGTGGTAATGTTTGTTCTTCATTCTGACGATGTGGTAATGTTTGTTCTTCATTCTGACGATGTGGTAGTGTTTGTTCTTCATTCTGACGATGTGGTAATGTTTGTTCTTCATTCTGACGATGTGGTAATGTTTGTTCTTCATTCTGACGATGTGGTAATGTTTGTTCTTCATTCTGACAATGTGGTAATGTTTGTTCTTCATTCTGACGATGTGGTAATGTTTGTTCTTCATTCTGACGATGTGGTAATGTTTGTTCTGCATTCTGACGATGTGGTAATGTTTGTTCTTCATTCTGACGATGTGGTAATGTTTGTTCTTCATTCTGACGATGTGGTAATGTTTGTTCTTCATTCTGACGATGTGGTAATGTTTGTTCTTCATTCTGACGATGTGGTAATGTTTGTTCTTCACTGTGACGATGTGGTAATGTTTGTTCTTCATTCTGACGATGTGGTAATGTTTGTTCTTCATTTTGACGATGTGGTAATGTTTGTTCTTCATTCTGACCATGTGGTAATGTTTGTTCTGCATTCTGACGATGTGGTAATGTTTGTTCTTCATTCTGACGATGTGGTAATGATTGTTCTTCATTCTGACGATGTGGTAGTGTTTGTTCTTCATTCTGACGATGTGGTAATGTTTGTTCTTCATTCTGACGATGTGGTAATGTTTGTTCTTCATTCTGACCATGTGGTAATGTTTGTTCTGCATTCTGACGATGTGGTAATGTTTGTTCTTCATTCTGACGATGTGGTAATGTTTGTTCTTCATTCTGACGATGTGGTAATGTTTGTTCTTCATTCTGACGATGTGGTAGTGTTTGTTCTTCATTCTGACGATGTGGTAGTGTTTGTTCTTCATTCTGACGATGTGGTAGTGTTTGTTCTTCATTCTGACGATGTGGTAATGTTTGTTCTTCATTCTGATGATGTGGTAATGTTTGTTCTTCATTCTGACCATGTGGTAGTGTTTGTTCTTCATTCTGACCATGTGGTAATGTTTGTTCTTCATTCTGACGATGTGGTATTGTTTGTTCTTCATTCTGACCATGTGGTAATGTTTGTTCTTCATTCTGACGATGTGGTAATGTTTGTTCTTCATTCTGACGATGTGGTAATGTTTGTTCTTCATTCTGACGATGTGGTAATGTTTGTTCTTCATTCTGACGATGTGGTAATGTTTGTTCTTCATTCTGACGATGTGGTAATGTTTGTTCTTCATTCTGACGATGTGGTAGTGTTTGTTCTTCATTCTGACGATGTGGTAATGTTTGTTCTTCATTCTGACAATGTGGTAATGTTTGTTCTTCATTCTGACGATGTGGTAATGTTTGTTCTTCATTCTGACGATGTGGTAATGTTTGTTCTGCATTCTGACGATGTGGTAATGTTTGTTCTTCATTCTGACGATGTGGTAATGTTTGTTCTTCATTCTGACGATGTGGTAATGTTTGTTCTTCATTCTGACGATGTGGTAATGTTTGTTCTTCATTCTGACGATGTGGTAATGTTTGTTCTTCACTGTGACGATGTGGTAATGTTTGTTCTTCATTCTGACGATGTGGTAATGTTTGTTCTTCATTCTGACGATGTGGTAATGTTTGTTCTTCATTCTGACCATGTGGTAATGTTTGTTCTGCATTCTGACGATGTGGTAATGTTTGTTCTTCATTCTGACGATGTGGTAATGTTTGTTCTTCACTGTGACGATGTGGTCATGTTTGTTCCTTATTCTGACGATGTGGTAATGTTTGTTCTTCATTCTGACGATGTGGTAGTGTTTGTTCTTCATTCTGACGATGTGGTAATGTTTGTTCTTCATTTTGACGATGTGGTAATGTTTGTTCTTCATTCTGACGATGTGGTAATGTTTCTTCTTCATTCTGACGATGTGGTAATGTTTGTTCTTCATTCTGACGATGTGGTAATGTTTGTTCTTCATTCTGACGATGTGGTAATGTTTGTTCTTCATTCTGACGATCTGGTAATGTTTGTTCTTCATTCTGACGATGTGGTAATGTTTGTTCTTCATTCTGACGATGTGGTAGTGTTTGTTCTTTATTCTGACGATGTGGTAATGTTTGTTCTTCATTCTGACGATGTGGTAATGTTTGTTCTTCATTCTGACGATGTGGTAATGTTTGTTCTTCATTCTGACGATGTGGTAATGTTTGTTCTTCATTCTGACGATGTGGTAATGTTTGTTCTTCATTCTGACGATGTGGTAATGTTTGTTCTTCATTCTGACGATGTGGTAATGTTTGTTCTTCATTCTGACAATGTGGTAATGTTTGTTCTTCATTCTGACGATGTGGTAGTGTTTGTTCTTCATTCTGACGATGTGGTAATGTTTGTTCTTCATTCTGACGATGTGGTAATGTTTGTTCTTCATTCTGACGATGTGGTAATGATTGTTCTTCATTCTGACGATGTGGTAGTGTTTGTTCTTCATTCTGACGATGTGGTAATGTTTGTTCTTCATTCTGACGATGTGGTCATGTTTGTTCTTCATTCTGACCATGTGGTAATGTTTGTTCTTCATTCTGACGATGTGGTAATGTTTGTTCTTCATTCTGACGATGTGGTAATGTTTGTTCTTCATTCTGACGATGTGGTAGTGTTTGTTCTTCATTCTGACGATGTGGTAGTGTTTGTTCTTCATTCTGACGATGTGGTAGTGTTTGTTCTTCATTCTGACGATGTGGTAATGTTTGTTCTTCATTCTGATGATGTGGTAATGTTTGTTCTTCATTCTGACGATGTGGTAGTGTTTGTTCTTCATTCTGACCATGTGGTAATGTTTGTTCTTCATTCTGACGATGTGGTAGTGTTTGTTCTTCATTCTGACCATGTGGTAATGTTTGTTCTTCATTCTGACGATGTGGTAATGTTTGTTCTTCATTCTGACGATGTGGTAATGTTTGTTCTTCATTCTGACGATGTGGTAATGTTTGTTCTTCATTCTGACGATGTGGTAATGTTTGTTCTTCATTCTGACGATGTGGTAATGTTTGTTCTTCATTCTGACGATGTGGTAGTGTTTGTTCTTCATTCTGACCATGTGGTAATGTTTGTTCTGCATTCTGACGATGTGGTAATGTTTGTTCTTCATTCTGACGATGTGGTAATGTTTGTTCTTCATTCTGACGATGTGGTAATGTTTGTTCTTCATTCTGACCATGTGGTAATGTTTGTTCTGCATTCTGACGATGTGGTAATGTTTGTTCTTCATTCTGACGATGTGGTGATGTTTGTTCTTCATTCTGACGATGTGGTAATGTTTGTTCTTCATTCTGACGATGTGGTAATGTTTGTTCTTCATTCTGACGATGTGGTAGTGTTTGTTCTTCATTCTGACGATGTGGTAATGTTTGTTCTTCATTCTGACGATGTGGTAATGTTTGTTCTTCATTCTGACGATGTGGTAATGTTTGTTCTTCATTCTGATGATGTGGTAATGTTTGTTCTTCATTCTGACGATGTGGTAATGTTTGTTCTTCATTCTGACGATGTGGTCATGTTTGTTCTTCATTCTGACGATGTGGTAGTGTTTGTTCTTCATTCTGACGATGTGGTAATGTTTTTTCTTCATTCTGACGATGTGGTAATGTTTGTTCTTCATTCTGACGATGTGGTAATGTTTGT
>CAUJNP010000049.1:0-446000 GCA_963383655.1 Bathymodiolus septemdierum | reverse complement strand
TTGTTTGTTTTCAGTATGGTTTGTGTTGCTCAATGTTTAGTGTTCTGTAGATCATTGCTTGTTTTCAGTGGGGTTTGTGTTGCTCAATACTTAGTGTTGTGTAGATCATTGTTTGTGTTGCTCAATGTTTAGTGTTCTGTAGATCATTGTTTGTTTTCAGTGTGGTTTGTGTTGCTCAATGTTTAGTGTTCTGTAGATCATTGTTTGTTTTCAGTGTGGTTTGTGTTGCTCAATACTTAGTGTTGTGTAGATCATTGTTTGTGTTGCTCAATGTTTAGTGTTCTGTAGATCATTGTTTGTTTTCAGTGTGGTTTGTGTTACTCAATGTTTAGTGTTCTGTTCTGTAGATCATTGTTTGTTTTCAGTGTGGTTTGTGTTACTCAATGTTTAGTGTTCTGTTCTGTAGATCATTGTTTGTTTTCAGTGTGGTTTGTGTTACTCAATGTTTAGTGTTCTGTAGATCATTGTTTGTTTTCAGTATGGTTTGTGTTGTTCAATGTTTAGTGTTCTGTGTAATGTTCTGTAGATCATTGTTTGTTTTCAGTGTGGTTTGTGTTACTCAATGTTTAGTGTTCTGTTCTGTAGATCATTGTTTGTTTTCAGTGGGGTTCGTGTTACTCAATGCTCAGTGTTCTGTTCTGTAGATCATTGTTTGTTTTCAGTGTGGTTTGTGTTGCTCAATGTTTAGTGTTCTGTTCTGTAGATCATTGTTTGTTTTCAGTGTGGTTTGTGTTACTCAATGTTTAGTGTTCTGTGTAGTGTTCTGTAGATCATTGTTTGCTTTCAATGGGGTTTGTGTTGCTCAATGTTTAGTGTTTTGTTCTGTAGATCATTGTTTGTTTTCAGTGTGGTTTGCGTTGCTCAATGTTTAGTATTCTGTAGATCATTGCTTGTTTTCAGTGGGGTTTGTGTTGCTCAATGCTTAGTGTTGTGTAGATCATTGTTTGTGTTGCTCAATGTTTAGTGTTCTGTGTAGTGTTCTGTAGATCATTGTTTGTTTTCAGTGTGGTTTGTGTTACTCAATGTGTAGTGTTCTGTGTTCTGTTCTGTAGATCATTGTTTGTTTTCAGTGTGGTTTGTGCTACTCAATGTTTAGTGTTCTGTTCTGTAGATCATTGTTTGTTTTCAGTGGGGTTTGTGTTACTCAAAGTTTAGTGTTCTGTAGATCATTGTTTGTTTTCAGTGTGGTTTATGTTACTCAATGTTTAGTGTTCTGTAGATCATTGTTTGTTTTCAGTGGGGTTTGTGTTACTCAATGTTTAGTGTTCTGAAGATCAATGTTTGTTTTCAGTGTGGTTTGTGTTACTCAATGTTTAGTGTTCTGTGTTCTGTTCTGTAGATCATTGTTTGTTTTCAGTGTGGTTTGTGTTACTCAATGCTTAGTGTTCTGTTCTGTAGATTATTGTTTGTTTTCAGTGTGGTTTGTGTTACTCAATGTTTAGTGTTCTGTAGATCATTGTTTGTTTTCAGTGTGGTTTGTGTTGATCAATGTTTAGTGTTCTGTGTAGTGATCTGTAGATGTTTGTTTGTTTTAAGTGTGGTTTGTGTTGCTCAATGTTTAGTGTTTTGCTCTGTAGATCATTATTTGTTTTTAGTGTGGTTTGTGTTGCTCAATGTTTAGTGTTGTGTAGATCATTGTTTGTTTTCAGTGTGGTTTGTGTTGCTCAATGCTTAGTGTTGTGTAGATCATTGTTTGTTTTCAGTGTGGTTTGTGTTGCTTTATGTTTAGTGTTCTGTGTAGTGTTCTGTAGATCATTGTTTGTTTTCAGTGTGGTTTGTGTTGCTCAATGTTTAGTGTTCTCTGTAGTTTTGTGTAGATCATTGTTTGTTTTCAGTGGGGTTTGTGTTACTCAATGCTTAGTGTTCTGTAGATCATTGTTTGTTTTCAGTGTGGTTTGTGTTGCTCAATGTTTAGTGTTCTGTGTAATGTTGTGTAGATCATTGTTTGTTTTCAGTGTGGTTTGTGTTCCCCAATGTTTAGTGTTGTGTAGATCATTGTTTGTTTTCAGTGTGGTTTGTGTTACTCAATGTTTAGTGTTCTGTGTAGTGTTGTGTAGATCATTGTTTGTTTTCAGTGTGGTTTGTGTTGCTCAATGTTTAGTGTTCTGTAGATCATTGTTTGTTTTCAGTGTGGTTTGTGTTACTCAATGTTTAGTGTTCTGTGTAGTGTTGTGTATATCATTGTTTGTTTTGAGTGTGGTTTGTGTTACTCAATGTTTAGTGTTGTGTATATCATTGTTTGTTTTGAGTGTGGTTTGTGTTACTCAATGTTTAGTGTTCTGTGTAGTGTTCTGTAGATCATTGTTTGATTTCAGTGTGGTTTGTGTTACTCAATGTTTAGTGTTCTGTGTAGTGTTCTGTAGATCATTGTTTGTTTTGAGTGTGGTTTGTGTTACTCAATGCTTAGTGTTCTGTAGATCATTGTTTGTTTTCAGTGTGGTTTGTGTTACTCAATGTTTAGTGTTCTGTGTAGTGTTCTGTAGATCATTGTTTGTTTTCAGTGTGGTTTGTGTTGCTCAATGTTTAGTGTTCTGTGTAGTGTTCTGTAGATCATTGTTTGCTTTGAGTGTGGTTTGTGTTACTCAATGTTTAGTGTTCTGTGTAATGTTCTGTAGATCATTGTTTGTTTTCAGTGGGGTTTGTGTTACTCAATGTTTAGTGTTCTGTGTAATGTTGTGTAGATCATTGTTTGTTTTCAGTGTGGTTTGTGTTGCTCAATGTTTAGTGTTCTGTGTAATGTTGTGTAGATCATTGTTTGTTTTCAGTGTGGTTTGTGTTGCTCAATGTTTAGTGTTCTGTGTAATGTTGTGTAGATCATTGTTTGTTTTCAGTGTGGTTTGTGTTGCTCAATGTTTAGTGTTCTGTGTAATGTTGTGTAGATCATTGTTTGTTTTCAGTGTGGTTTGTTTTCCCCAATGTTTAGTGTTGTGTAGATCATTGTTTGTTTTCAGTGTGGTTTGTGTTGCTCAATGTTTAGTGTTCTGTGTAGTGTTCTGTAGATCATTGTTTGTTTTCAGTGTGGTTTGTGTTACTCAATGTTTAGTGTTCTGTGTAGTGTTGTGTAGATCATTGTTTGTTTTCAGTGTGGTTTGTGTTGCTCAATGTTTAGTGTTCTGTGTAGTGTTCTGTATATCATTGTTTGTTTTGAGTGTGGTTTGTGTTACTCAATGTTTAGTGTTGTGTATATCATTGTTTGTTTTGAGTGTGGTTTGTGTTACTCAATGTTTAGTGTTCTGTGTAGTGTTCTGTAGATCATTGTTTGTTTTCAGTGTGGTTTGTGTTACTCAATGTTTAGTGTTCTGTGTAGTGTTCTGTAGATCATTGTTTGTTTTGAGTGTGGTTTGTGTTACTCAATGCTTAGTGTTCTGTAGATCATTGTTTGTTTTCAGTGTGGTTTGTGTTACTCAATGTTTAGTGTTCTGTGTAGTGTTCTGTAGATCATTGTTTGTTTTCAGTGTGGTTTGTGTTGCTCAATGTTTAGTGTTCTGTGTAGTGTTCTGTAGATCATTGTTTGTTTTGAGTGTGGTTGGTGATACTCAATGTTTAGTGTTCTGTGTAATGTTCTGTAGATCATTGTTTGTTTTCAGTGGGGTTTGTGTTACTCAATGTTTAGTGTTCTGTGTAATGTTGTGTAGATCATTGTTTGTTTTCAGTGTGGTTTGTGTTGCTCAATGTTTAGTGTTCTGTGTAATGTTGTGTAGATCATTGTTTGTTTTCAGTGTGGTTTGTGTTGCTCAATGTTTAGTGTTCTGTGTAATGTTGTGTAGATCATTGTTTGTTTTCAGTGTGGTTTGTGTTGCTCAATGTTTAGTGTTCTGTGTAATGTTGTGTAGATCATTGTTTGTTTTCAGTGTGGTTTGTGTTGCTCAATGTTTAGTGTTCTGTGTAATGTTGTGTAGATCATTGTTTGTTTTCAGTGTGGTTTGTGTTACTCAATGTTTAGTGTTCTGTTTTGTAGATCATTGTTTGTTTTCAGTGTGGTTTGTGTTGCTCAATGTTTAGTGTTCTGTTCTGTAGATCACTGTTTGTTTTCAGTGAGGTTTGTGTTACTCAATGTTTAGTGTTCTGTAGATCATTGTTTGTTTTCAGTGTGGTTTGTGTTGCTCAATGTTTAGTGTTCTGTGTAATGTTCTGTAGATCATTGTTTGTTTTCAGTGGGGTTTGTGTTACTCAATGTTTAGTGTTCTGTGTAGTGTTCTGTAGATCATTGTTTGTTTTGAGTGTGGTTTGTGTTACTCAATGCTTAGTGTTCTGTAGATCATTGTTTGTTTTCAGTGTGGTTTGTGTTACTCAATGTTTAGTGTTCTGTGTAGTGTTCTGTAGATCATTGTTTGTTTTCAGTGTGGTTTGTGTTGCTCAATGTTTAGTGTTCTGTGTAGTGTTCTGTAGATCATTGTTTGTTTTGAGTGTGGTTTGTGTTACTCAATGTTTAGTGTTCTGTGTAATGTTCTGTAGATCATTGTTTGTTTTCAGTGGGGTTTGTGTTACTCAATGTTTAGTGTTCTGTGTAATGTTGTGTAGATCATTGTTTGTTTTCAGTGTGGTTTGTGTTGCTCAATGTTTAGTGTTCTGTGTAATGTTGTGTAGATCATTGTTTGTTTTCAGTGTGGTTTGTGTTGCTCAATGTTTAGTGTTCTGTGTAATGTTGTGTAGATCATTGTTTGTTTTCAGTGTGGTTTGTGTTGCTCAATGTTTAGTGTTCTGTGTAATGTTGTGTAGATCATTGTTTGTTTTCAGTGTGGTTTGTGTTGCTCAATGTTTAGTGTTCTGTGTAATGTTGTGTAGATCATTGTTTGTTTTCAGTGTGGTTTGTGTTACTCAATGTTTAGTGTTCTGTTTTGTAGATCATTGTTTGTTTTCAGTGTGGTTTGTGTTGCTCAATGTTTAGTGTTCTGTTCTGTAGATCACTGTTTGTTTTCAGTGAGGTTTGTGTTACTCAATGTTTAGTGTTCTGTAGATCATTGTTTGTTTTCAGTGTGGTTTGTGTTGCTCAATGTTTAGTGTTCTGTGTAATGTTCTGTAGATCATTGTTTGTTTTCAGTGGGGTTTGTGTTACTCAATGTTTAGTGTTCTGTGTAATGTTGTGTAGATCATTGTTTGTTTTCAGTGGGGTTTGTGTTACTCAATGTTTAGTGTTCTGTGTAGTGTTCTGTAGATCATTGTTTGTTTTGAGTGTGGTTTGTGTTGCTCAATGTTTAGTGTTCTGTAGATCATTTGTTTATGCATTTGTTCTTTTTCTTTTGATCATTGAATTGTCTGTCATTCTTAGATTTACATCTTCTGTTTATGCAGATGTTAATTTTTTTTCCAAAAGTGCATTGGTCCAAGACCAGTGAACACCAGGAATCTACTGGTCCTGAATATCGGAATGGTGGAAATAAAATTTGTTGAACATAAAATTAACTTACCTCCCTATTCTGTTACAACTATCCTGGGTGTGTGTGCTCTGTTAATTACCGGAGGTTCATATAGAACAAAACACACTTTGTAAAGCACTATAACGATCTTGAATTATTTCCGATTACGTAATCCAATGTTAACAATATTAAAAGAGGCAATCAATGTTGGATTAAAATTATGCAGTAACATCTGTCACTCTGACTTTTAACCACCCATTTAATTCAAGTCCGTAATTGAACAGTTTCAACTGGTCCGTCGGTCTTTACAGGATTAGAAAATGTTAGGCTCGAACCCACAAATCGCCGGTCCCGGACCTCGGACCTGCGGATTTTTTAACCCCTGTTATCCCTTTGGTATCTTCAAACTTTTCTTATTTTTTATTTAGCCACAAGTGATAAAGTTTACCAGTTAGTTGCCAAAGGTCAGATACTCCAGATAAAGTTTACCAGTTAGTTAGTTGCCCAAGGTCAGATACTCCAGATAAAGTTTACCAGTTAGTTGCCCAAGGTCAAATACTCCAGATAAAGTTTACCAGTTAGTTGTCCATTGTCAGTGGTTCTCTCTGGATACTCCAGATAAAGTTTACCAGTTAGTTGTCCATTGTCAGTGGTTCTCTCTGGATACTCCAGATAAAGTTTACCAGTTAGTTGTCCATTGTCAGTGGTTCTCTCTGGATACTCCAGATAAAGCTTACCAGTTAGTTGTCCATTGTCAGTGGTTCTCTCTGGATACTCCAGATAAAGTTTACCAGTTAGTTGTCCATTGTCAATGGTTCTCTCTGGATACTCCAGATAAAGTTTACCAGTTAGTTGTCCATTGTCAGTGGTTCTCTCTGGATACTCCAGCTTCTTCCACCACTATAACTAGTCCCCATGATATAGCTGAAATATTGCTGTAGTGGCCTTAAACACCAAAAATCAAATCAAATCAAATCTATTTTTGATATTAACCTTTACCTTTATATTCAAATGGTTTCCTGATCGTCAAGGCTAGATTGTTAGCATTATAAAATCCTTTGTTGTGGTTGACGTATGTAGTGAACATTACCTCATTCTTTATATAATGAGCCCTCACAACCTATAAATAAATACATTACTGTGAAGCTAATGACTGATAATTGACAGATTATTGGGTGAGTGATTGTTGTTTAACGCCAATTCAGTAATATTTCAGCTATATCATTGCGAGAACAAGTTAATATTCAATGAGATGATGATGAAGTCTACTTTGTTCTAGACCAACACACTGAGTTGGATTTTAATTGTGCTAGCTCACTGAAACAACAGTCCACAGTAAGACATGTCGCTTCACTCGGACACATTATTCTGATTCTGAGCCAACCAGTCTTTTTTCTTTCTCCTTAATGCTGCGTGTTTAGCGAAGAAGCAACAAATACCAATGTTATAGTCTGGTTTGACTCAACCAGGGCTTGAACCCACGATCTACCACACTCGAGGCGAGCACGCTAACCATTATGCCACCAATGATGTTGACAGATTATTGGTATCTGATTAAAATCACAACTCTCACTGGCTCCCCTTTACTGTTATGTCAGAGATTTGAAGAAACAACATTACGAGTCACATGCAAGTGAACCTATGTCATGGAGTAAGAGATCTGAAGAAACAACATTAGGAGTCACATGCGAGTGATCCTATGTCATGGAGTAAGAGATCTGAAGAAACAACATTACGAATCACATGCGAGTGATGCTATGTCACGGAGTAAGAGATCTGAAGAAACAACATTACGAGTCATATGCGAGTGATGCTATGTCACGGAGTAAGAGATCTGAAGAAACAACATTACGAGTCATATGCGAGTGATGCTATGTCACGAAGTAAGAGATCTGAAGAAACAACATTACGAGTCATATGCGAGTGATGCTATGTCATGAATATTTAATGCTATGCCAAATATGCAGGGGTTTCAAAGTTTTTTATAATAGGAGGTACCTAAAAATTAGGCTGAGGGCCATAAGGGGTCCAGGGAGCGGAAGCTTCTAGCATTGTGTGGACCAAAAAATGTACTACAGAGACTGCAAAACATTAAGTGTTTTGAAAGAAAAATCCCATTAACTTTAGAGTTCAGATTTCACCAAGAGTGAAGACCATGCATAATGCCTGGATTTTCCCCCCCAATTTCTTTATTGAATATTTCAGTTTACAGACTTCAGCCAAGATTATTCATAGATAGTCTGCTATATCTTAAAAAAAACCAAAAGGACCATAAAGAGCTACGGTTCCGCAGCTAGGCTTGACCAAGCCATTGTTATCAAAGCTTAAACTTCTCAAAATTCTTTTGTTGTCTTTGTCCTTTTCTTTTTCACAATACCTTGGCTTGTGTGTTTTTTTTACTTTATTACCAGTAATTAAACTCATCAAAGACCATTGGCAGGATCAAGACATATAAGTGTCATAATTAATGAAACCAAGGACGTATATAGAATACGTCCTTGATGAAACATATAAATTTAATTTGCAATCATCAATCTTTAATAAAATTTATAATTTTTTATTAGATCAATACAAATATAATTAAACAAAAACAATACATATTGTTACTTTCACGACTTATGTGCAAAAAAAATGTTCGAACAAAAACGATTCGCGGGAAGACATTTATTAACATTTGAATCACAATAGTTAAATTATTTTGGAAAAAAAGGGGGGCCGGCGTTTTGACATTACAATGTAATTCGTATTTGAGCCATGTCCAGTCCTTTTTCAAGATTTCCAGTAATTTTCTATCCCTTATCTCCTCGTAACCCCTTTTAAAAATGTTTTTCAGCACATTTTCATTTCTGTGAACAACCGCGGTAGGGCCCCGTCAAAATATGTAAATAAATTAGCCATAGTTTTTTATTTTTTTATACCGGAAGCTAAGCAACAAGACAGTACGCCCCAGAATGATTCGACCCTGGATTTTAAATGGATAAAAAAAATCGCACAAAATATTGTGTAGTCATATATTCATAATACATAATGATCATACTTATATTACTGGAGATTACACTAAATTGTGTTTGAACATAATTTGTAATCGGTCATTTTTTTTATTTTGAAATGATGTCAGCTTTGTTCCGATCCGAGTTTTACACAAGGATGAAAAGATATTGGGGTGAAAACATATCTATTTACCGCATGCGCAAACTGCTATTTACGATTCTAAGGTAAAGTTATTTTTAAAACAGGGAATACCCCATCAACTTGATCGTGACGCAGTTGTTCGATTTGAATGCGAGAATTCAGCAATTGACGTGACCATTAATTTTTTATGAAAAATATTCCACAAGCCTATCGACCATCGTACTTGTGGTTTTGACCACCGCTAATTTTGGGGGGGGGGGGTTCAGTAATTTTTGCCGGTACAATACACGATCTCAGGCGGGTAAAAGTACCGGGTACCGGCCCACTTTGAAACCCCTGAATATGGGTTATAACCTTTTTCGACCAATCGGATTGCTCGTAACAAACAAAGCAGTTTAATTTCAAATTATAATGCTTTCATGGTCTTCTCAGGACCACTTACATTGGACAGTAAAGGTTAAGACATAGGGTCAAGAGGAGTAAAGGTTAAGACATAGGGTCAAGAGGAGTAAAGGTTAAGACATAGGGTCAAGAGGAGTAAAGGTTAAGACATAGGGTCAAGAGGAGTAAAGGTTAAGACATAGGGTCAAGAGGAGTAATGGTTAAGACATAGGGTCAAGAGGAGTAAAGGTTAAGACATAGGGTCAAGAGGAGTAAAGGTTAAGACATAGGGTCAAGAGGAGTAAAGGTTAAGACATAGGGTCAAGAGGAGTAAAGGTTAAGACATAGGGTCAAGAGGAGCAAAGGTTAAGACATAGGGTCAAGAGGAGTAAAGGTTAAGACATAGGGTCAAGAGGAATAAAGGTTAAGACATAAGATCAAGAGGAGCAAAGGTTAAGACATAGGGTCAAGAGGAGTAAAGGTTAAGACAGGGTCAAGAGGAGTAAAGGTTAAGACAGGGTCAAGAGGAGCAAAGGTTAAGACATAGGGTCAAGAGGAGCAAAGCTTAAGACATAGGGTCAAGAGGAGTAAAGGTTAAGAAATAGGGTCAATAGGAGTAAAGGTTAAGATATAGGGTCAATAGGAGTAAAGGTTAAGGCATAGGGTCAAGAGGAGTAAAGGTTAAGACATAGGGTCAATAGGAGTAAAGGTTAAGGCATAGGGTCAATAGGAGTAAAGGTTAAGACATAGGTTCAATAGGAGTAAAGGTTAAGGCATAGGGTCAAGAGGAGTAAAGGTTAAGACATAGGGTCAAGAGGAGTAAAGGTTAAGGCATAGGGTCAAGAGGAGTAAAGGTTAAGACATAGGGTCAAGAGGAGTAAAGGTTAAGACATAGGGTAAAGAGGAGTAAAGGTTAAGGCATAAGGTCAAGAGGAGTAAAGGTTAAGACATGGGGTCAAGAGGAGCAAAGGTTAAGACATAGGGTCAAGAGGAGTAAAGGTTAAGACATAGGGTCAAGAGGGGTAAAGGTTAAGACATAGGGTCAAGAGGGGTAAAGGTTAAGACATAGGGTCAAGAGGAGTAAAGGTTAAGACATAGGGTCAAGAGGGGTAAAGGTTAAGACATAAGGTAAAGAGGAGTAAAGGTTAAGACATAGGGTCAAGAGGAGTAAAGGTTAAGGCATAGGGTCAAGAGGAGTAAAGGTTAAGACATAGGGTAAAGAGGAGTAAAGGTTAAGACATAGGGTCAAGACATAGGGTAAAGAGGAGTAAAGGTTAAGGCATAGGGTCAAGAGGGGTAAAGGTTAAGACATAGGGTCAAGAGGAGTAAAGGTTAAGACATAGGGTCAAGAGGAGTAAAGGTTAAGACATAGGGTCAAGAGGAGTAAAGGTTAAGACATAGGGTCAAGAGGAGTAAAGGTTAAGGCATAGGGTCAAGAGGAGTAAAGGTTAAGACATAGGGTCAAGAGGAGTAAAGGTTAAGACATAGGATCAAGAGGAGTAAAGGTTAAGACATAGGGTCAAGAGGAGTAAAGGTTAAGACATAGGGTAAAGAGGAGTAAAGGTTAAGACATAGGGTCAAGAGGGGTAAAGGCTAAGACATAGGGTCAAGAGGAGTAAAGGTTAAGACATAGGGTCAAGAGGAGTAAAGGTTAAGACATAGGGTCAAGAGGGGTAAAGGTTAAGACATAGGGTAAAGAGGAGTAATGGTTAAGACATAGGGTCAATAGGAGTAAAGGTTAAGACATAGGGTCAAGAGGGGTAAAGGTTAGGGCATAGGGTCAATAGGAGTAAAGGTTAAGACATAGGGTAAAGAGGAGTAAAGGTTAAGACATAGGGTCAATAGGAGTAAAGGTTAAGGCATAGGGTCAAGAGGGGTAAAGGTTAAGGCATAGGGTCAAGAGGGGTAAAGGTTAAAACATAGGGTCAAGAGGGGTAAAGGTTAAGACATAGGGTCACTCACATGTCAGCAATAGGAGCAATTGAGAGTTGTGATTTTCATTAGATTGTCAATTAAGAAATATTTCATGGAAGCCTAAGTTTGTATCCAGTTTTAACATGGATAACATTATTTTCGTAAATATTTTATCCCGAGCGATAACCATACCATACCAACACGATGTCCATTCCTATGCAATCAGTGTCTATCATTACTAAAGTTGTGAGTTCGAACCCTGTTCATGGCGGGGTGTACTTATGTGATAAAGTTTGTCAGTGTAACAAGATTTATAATTACCTGGTGTAACATGATTTATAATTACTTGGTGTAACATGATTTGTTATTACCTGGTGTAACATGATTTATAATTACCTGTTGTAACATGATTTATAATTACCTGGTGTAACAAGATTTATAATTACCTGGTGTAACATGATTTATAATTACTTGGTGTAACATGATTTATAATTACCTGGTGTAACAAGATTTATAATTACCTGGTGTAACATGATTTATAATTACCTGGTGTAACAAGATTTATAATTAACTGTTGTAACATTAATTTTTTACCTGGTGTAACATGATTTAAAATTACCTGATGTAACAAGATTTATAATTACCTGGTGTAACATGAAACATGATTTATAATTACCTGGTGTAACATGATTTATAATTACCTGGTGTAACATGATATATAATTACCTGGTTTAACATGATTTATAATTACCTGGTGTAACATGATTTATAATTACCTGGTGTAACATGATATATAATTACCTGGTGTAACATGATTAATAATTACCTGGTGTAATTTTTGAACATCTTGCTGAAGATCCTTAAGTTTATCCACTGGAATCTTTTCAATGGCAGCATCATTAGGTACAAACAGTGTGACTTTACCATTATAATTCTGTAGTTCTGTAATAGGACCATGGAACTGGCCAGATATAGCAAGCTTGTTTAGAATCTCTGTGTAGAATTTTCTGAAAATTAAAATACATATATATTAATGTCAGTTTTGAAGGCCAAGACAGACATAGGATGAGCTGTGATACTAGTGATAATGTCTGTTCAGAGCTTTAAAACTGATGTTATTGTTTGCATCTGTAATAAGTCATAATATGACATCATACTGACTGATATTTTCCAGTAGGTTTATTAATACTGACAATATCACTGTATGAGATATCATACTGACTGATACTTTCCAGTAGGTTTATTAATACTGACAATATCACTGTGTGAGATATCATACTGACTTGATATTTTCCAGTAGGTTTATTAATACTGACAATATCACTGTGCGAGATATCATACAGACTGATACTTTCCAGTAGGTTTATTAATACTGACAATATCACTGTGTGAGACATCATACTGACTGATACTTTCCAGTAGGTTCATTAATACTGACAATATCACTAAGTGAGATATCATACTGACTGATACTTTCCAGTAGGTTTATTAATACTGACAATATCACTGTGTGAGATATCATATTGACTGATATTTTCCAGTAGGTTTATTAATACTGACAATATCACTGTGCGAGATATCATACAGACTGAAACTTTCCAGTAGGTTTATTAATACTGACAATATCACTGTGTGAGACATCATACTGACTGATATTTTCCAGTAGGTTTATTAATACTGACAATATCACTGTGTGAGACATCATACTGACTGATACTTTCCAGTAGGTTCATTAATACTGACAATATCACTAAGTGAGATATCATACTGACTGATACTTTCCAGTAGGTTTATCAATACTGACAATATCACTGTGTGAGATATCATACTGACTGATATTTTCCAGTAGGTTTATCAATACTGACAATATCACTGTGTGAGATATCATACTGACTGATATTTTCCAGTAGGTTTATTAATACTGACAATATCACTGTGTGAGATATCATACTAACTGATATTTTCCAGTAGGGTTATTAATACTGACAATATCACTAAGTGAGATATCATACTGACTGATACATTCCAGTAGGTTTATTAATACTGACAATATCACTGTGTGAGATATCATACTGACTGATATTTTCCAGTAGGTTTATTAATACTGACAATATCACTGTGTGAGATATCATACTGACTGATACTTTCCAGTAGGTTTATTAATACTGACAATATCACTGTGTGAGATATCATACTGACTGATATTTTCCAGTAGGTTTATTAATACTGACAATATCACTGTGTGAGATATCATACTGACTGATACTTTCCAGTAGGTTTATCAATACTGACAATATCACTGTGTGAGATATCATACTGACTGATACTTTCCAGTAGGTTTATTAATACTGACAATATCACTGTGTGAGATATCATACTGACTGATACTTTCCAGTAGGTTTATTAATACTGACAATATCACTGTGTGAGATATCATACTGACTGATACTTTCCAGTAGGTTTATTAATACTGACAATATCACTGTGTGAGACATCATACTGACTGATATTTTCCAGTAGGTTTATCAATACTGACAATATCACTGTGTCAGATATCATACTGACTGATACTTTCCAGTAGGTTTATTAATACTGACAATATCACTGTGTGAGATATCATACTGACTGATACTTTCCAGTAGGTTTATTAATACTGACAATATCACTGTGTGAGATATTATACTGACTGAACTTTCCAGTAGGTTTATTAATACTGACAATATCACTGTGTGAGATATCATACTGACTGATACTTTCCAGTAGGTTTATTAATACTGACAATATCACTGTGTGAGATATCATACTGACTGATACTTTCCAGTAGGTTTATTAATACTGACAATATCACTGTGTGAGATATCATACTGACTGATACTTTCCAGTAGGTTTATTAATACTGACAATATCACTGTGTGAGACATCATACTGACTGATACTTTCCAGTAGGTTTATTAATACTGACAATATCACTGTGTGAGATATTATACTGACTGAACTTTCCAGTAGGTTTATTAATACTGACAATATCACTGTGTGAGATATCATACTGACTGATACTTTCCAGTAGGTTTATTAATACTGACAATATCACTGTGTGAGATATCATACTGACTGATACTTTCCAGTAGGTTTATTAATACTGACAATATCACTGTGTGAGATATCATACTGACTGATACTTTCCAGTAGGTTTATTAATACTGACAATATCACTGTGTGAGATATCATACTGACTGATACTTTCCAGTAGGTTTATTAATACCGACAATATCACTAAGTGAGATCAAAGAAAAAATGTCTAGTCTACAAATAATAAACAATGTAATTACCAATAATAAACAATATAATTACCAATAATAAACAATGTAATTACCAATAATAAACAATGTAATTACCAATAATAAACAATCTAATTATCAATAATAAACAAACTAATTACCAATAAAATACAAACCACATCGGTGGCATAATGATTCGCATGCTTGCCTCAAGTATGGTAGATCGTTGGTTCGAGCCAAGGTCGGGTCAAACCAAAGACTATGAAATTGGTGTTTGTTGCTTCTCTGCTAAGCAGGCAGCATTAAGAAGAAAGAGCAAAGACTGGTTGGCTCGGAATCAGAATAATGGGTCCAAGTGGAGCGACATGTCTACCCGCTGACTGTTGTTTCAGTGAGCTAGCACTATAAAAATCTAACTAAGTGTGTTGGTCTAGTACAAAGCCGACCTCATCATCATATCATTTAAAATTAACTTGTTCTCGCTATGATATACCTGAAAAATTGCTGAATTGGCATTAAACAACAATTACTCACTCACTCAATAATATACAATGTAATTACATGTTTTAGACCAAACAACAAAACATAGATATCTAAATTTAGTGTGCATGATTTCTCTATACAATGTATAACTATTTCACATTTGACTATGATCAATGGTTTACCGTGATTGACACAGTTACGTGCAGTAGACAATTCCCAGTAAACCAGAATCGACAAACATCTTGTATATTTCTGTCTTTTTTTGCTTGTTTTCTGGTAGTGATTAACAATAATGGTGGTTCCATTTCAAAGAAACTTTAAGTACATTTAACCAAGATGTTATGTTGGGTACTTACGTAGATTTGACTTTGACATTATCTGGTGTCTGAGTGTACTGGTACGCCACCTGGCGGCTTGTTTCATCAATCCATATCATCAATCCATGAACCACTCCATTAACAGCCACTAAGTCCTTCTGCTCAGGAGAAATGTTGGCTCCGTTGACAAAAAATGTTGTAGGACCAAACCATCCTGACGATTCCTAAAACAAAATGACAACAAATTTATTTCCTGTACGCCACCTGGAGAAATGCATTTCCTGTCTGATTTTGATTTACAGTCTTGGCACTGTTTCACCAATCTCTATAATGACTGGGTACAGTAGTACTCTTCTTGAGTTATAAGGCCACTCCCACCAAAGTCAGGGGCCGTGATGGTATGTATGATAGTTGGATTTACAACTACCTATGCAATTAGTGCCTATCACCACTGATGTTATGAGTTCGAATCTCGATCATGGCGAGGTGTACAATATTATGTGATAAAGTTTGTTAGTGACTTGCGACAGGTCGGTGGTTTTCTCCGGGTCCTCCGATTTCCTCCACCAATAAAACTTACCACAACGATATAGCTGAAATATTGTTGAAAGTGGCACCAAACACCATCAAACAAACAATTCTTATTATTGGCCAAGTAATTTCAAATAAGATTTTTTTTTGTAATTTGTCAATCAAAAAGTAGGAACTGTAAATGGCTGCCATGTTTTTCTTGCTATCAAAATAAAATGAAGTAAATTGTAAAAGACTTTTCATACATAATTCCTGTAAAACTAGGTTAAAATTGGTGAAGTAATTTCATACAGGATTTTTGTTTTAAGTTTGTCTTATGGCAGCCATGTTTTTCATTCAATAAGAACAAAATAAAGTACTTTTGTAGAGACTCTTTAAAACATCATTCCTGCAGAGTTTGCTACCTTGCTGGAGCACCTGAGTTAACCCCTGGTTTTATCCTGCTGGAGCACCTGAGTTAACCCCTGGTTTTATCCTGCTGAAGCACCTGAGTTAACCCCTGGTCTTATCCTGCAGGAGCACCTGAGTTAACCCCTGGTTTTATCCTGCTGGTACACCTGAGTTAACCCCTGGTTTTATCCTGCTGGAGCACCTGAGTTAACCCCTGGTTTTATCCTGCTGGAGCACCTGAGTTAACCACTGGTTTTATCCTGCTGGAGCACCTGAGTTAACCCCTGGTTTTATCCTGCTGGAGAACCTGAGTTAACCCCTGGTTTTATCCTGCTGGTGCACCTGAGTTAACCCCCGGTTTTATCCTGCTGGAGCACCTGAGTTAACCCCTGGTTTTATCCTGCTGGAACACCTGAGTTAACCCCTGGTTTTATCCTGCTGGTGCACCTGAGTTAACCCCCGGTTTTATCCTACTGGAGCACCTGAGTTAACCCCTGGTTTTATCCTGCTGGAGCACCTGAGTTAACCCCCAGTTTTATCCTGCAGGAGCACCTGAGTTAACCCCTGGTTTTATCCTGCTGGAGCACCTGAGTTAACCACTGGTTTTATCCTGCTGGAGCAGCTGAGTTAACCCCCAGTTTTATCCTGCAGGAGCACCTGAGTTAACCCCTGGTCTTATACTGCTGGAGCACCTGAGTTAACCCCTGGTTTTATCCTGCAGGAGCACCTGAGTTAACCCCTGGTTTTATCCTGCTGGAGAACCTGAGTTAACCCCTGGTTTTATCCTGCTGGTGCACCTGAGTTAACCCCTGGTTTTATCCTGCTGGAGCACCTGAGTTAACCACTGGTTTTATCCTGCTGGAGCACCTGAGTTAACCCCTGGTTTTATCCTGCTGGAGAACCTGAGTTAACCCCTGGTTTTATCCTGCTGGTGCACCTGAGTTAACCCCCGGTTTTATCCTGCTGGAGCACCTGAGTTAACCCCTGGTTTTATCCTGCTGGAACACCTGAGTTAACCCCTGGTTTTATCCTGCTGGTGCACCTGAGTTAACCCCCGGTTTTATCCTACTGGAGCACCTGAGTTAACCCCTGGTTTTATCCTGCTGGAGCACCTGAGTTAACCCCCAGTTTTATCCTGCAGGAGCACCTGAGTTAACCCCTGGTCTTATACTGCTGGAGCACCTGAGTTAACCCCTGGTTTTATCCTGCAGGAGCACCTGAGTTAACCCCTGGTTTTATCCTGCTGGAGCACCTGAGTTAACCACTGGTTTTATCCTGCTGGAGCACCTGAGTTAACCCCTGGTTTTATCCTGCTGGAGAACCTGAGTTAACCCCTGGTTTTATCCTGCTGGTGCACCTGAGTTAACCCCCGGTTTTATCCTGCTGGAGCACCTGAGTTAACCCCTGGTTTTATCCTACTGGAGCACCTGAGTTAACCCCTGGTTTTATCCTGCTGGAGCACCTGAGTTAACCCCTGGTTTTATCCTGCTGGAGCACCTGAGTTAACCCCTGGTTTTATCCTGCTGGAGCACCTGAGTTAACCCCTGGTTTTATCCTGCTGGAGCACCTGAGTTAACCCCTGGTCTTATCCTGCTGAAGAACCTGAGTTAACCCCTGGTTTTATCCTACTGGAGCACCTGAGTTAACCCCTGGTTTTATCCTGCTGGAGCACCTGAGTTAACTCCTGGTTTTATCCTGCTGGAGCACCTGAGTTAACCCCTGGTTTTATCCTGCTGGAGCACCTGAGTTAACCCCTGGTTTTATCCTGCTGGAGCACCTGAGTTAACCCCCAGTTTTATCCTGCTGAAGAACCTGAGTTAACCCCTGGTTTTATCCTGCTGGAACACCTCAGTTAACCCCTGGTTTTATCCTGCTGGAGCACCTGAGTTAACCCCTGGTTTATCCTGCTGGAGCACATGAGTTAACCCCTGGTTTCATCCTGCTGGAGCACCTGAGTTAACCCCTGGTTTTATCCTGCTGGAGCACCTGAGTTAACCCCTGGTTTTATCCTGCTGGAGCACCTGAGTTAACCCCTGGTTTTATCCTGCTGAAGCACCTGAGTTAACCTCTGGTTTTATCCTGCTGGAGCACCTGAGTTAACCCCTTGTTTTATCCTGCTGGAGCACTTGAGTTAACCCCTGGTTTTATCCTGCTGGAGCACCTGAGTTAACCCCTGGTTTTATCCTGCTGGAGCACCTGAGTTAACCCCTGGTTTTATCCTGCTGAAGCACCTGAGTTAACCTCTGGTTTTATCCTGCTGGAGCAGCTGAGTTAACCCCTGGCTTTATCCTGCTGGAGCACCTGAGTTAACCCCTGGTCTTATCCTGCTGGAGCACCTGAGTTAACCCCTGGTCTTATCCTGCTGGAACACCTGAGTTAACCCCTGGTCTTATCCTGCTGGAGCACCTGAGTTAACCTCTGGTTTTATCCTGCTGGAGCACCTGAGTTAACCCCTGGTTTTATCCTGCTGGAGCACCTGAGTTAACCCCTGGTTTTATCCTGCTGGAGCGTCTGAGTTAACCCCTGGTTTTATCCTGCTGAAACACCTGAGTTAACCCCTGGTTTTATCCTGCTGGAGCACCTGAGTTAACCCCTGGTTTTATCCTGCTGGAGCACCTGAGTTAACCCCTGGTCTTATCCTGCTATAGAACTTGAGTTAACCCCTGGTTTCATCCTGCTGGAGCACCTGAGTTAACCCCTGGTTTTATCCTGCTGGAGCACCTGAGTTAACCCCTGGTTTTATCCTGCTGGAGCACCTGAGTTAACCCCTGGTTTTATCCTGCTGGAGCACCTGAGTTAACCCCTGGTTTCATCCTGCTGGAGCACCTGAGTTAACCCCTGGTTTTATCCTGCTGGAGCATCTGAGTTAACCCCTGGTTTTATCCTGCTGGAGCACCTGAGTTAACCCCTGGTTTCATCCTGCTGGAGCACTTGAGTTAACCCCCAGTTTTATGTACGGTTCATATTGCTAAATCTGTAGTTTTTTGTGTAGTATTTTGTACATCACTGTTTGTCCTTTTTCTTTTAGCCGTTGTATTATCTGTCCTTCTATCAGGGCCGTTGTATTATCTGTCCTTCTATCAGGGCCATTGTATTATCTGTCCTTCTATCAGGGCCATTGTATTATCTGTCCTTCTATCAGGGCCGTTGTATTATCTGTCCTTCTATCAGGGCCGTTGTATTATCTGTCCTTCTATCAGGGCCGTTGTATTATCTGTCCTTCTATCAGGGCCATTGTATTATCTGTCCTTCTATCATGGCCATTGTATTATCTGTCCTTCTATCAGGGCCATTGTATTATCTGTCCTTCTATCAGGGCTGTTGTATTATCTGTCCTTCTATCAGGGCCGTTGTATTATCTGTCCTTCTATCAGGGCCATTGTATTATCTGTCCTTCTATCAGGGCCGTTGTATTATCTGTCCTTCTATCAGGGCCGTTGTATTATCTGTCCTTCTATCAGGGCCGTTGTATTATCTGTCCTGCTATCAGGGCCGTTGTATTATCTGTCCTTCTATCAGGGCCGTTGTATTATCTGTCCTTCTATCAGGGCCGTTGTATTATCTGTCCTTCTATCAGGGCCATTGTATTATCTGTCCTTCTATCAGGGCCGTTGTATTATCTGTCCTTCTATCAGGGCCATTGTATTATCTGTCCTTCTATCAGGGCCATTGTATTATCTGTCCTTCTATCAGGGCCGTTGTATTATCTGTCCTTCTATCAGGGCCGTTGTATTATCTGTCCTTCTATCAGGGGCATTGTATTATCTGTCCTTCTATCAGGGCCATTGTATTATCTGTCCTTCTATCAGGGCCATTGTATTATCTGTCCTTCTATCAGGGCCGTTGTATTATCTGTCCTTCTATCAGGGCCATTGTATTATCTGTCCTTCTATCAGGGCCGTTGTATTATCTGTCCTTCTATCAGGGCCGTTGTATTATCTGTCCTTCTATCAGGGCCGTTGTATTATCTGTCCTTCTATCAGGGCCGTTGTATTATCTGTCCTTCTATCAGGGCCGTTGTATTATCTGTCCTTCTATCAGGGCCGTTGTATTATCTGTCCTTCTATCAGGGGCATTGTATTATCTGTCCTTCTATCAGGGCCATTGTATTATCTGTCCTTCTATCAGGGCCGTTGTATTATCTGTCCTTCTATCAGGGCCATTGTATTATCTGTCCTTCTATCAGGGCCGTTGTATTATCTGTCCTTCTATCAGGGCCGTTGTATTATCTGTCCTTCTATCAGGGCCGTTGTATTATCTGTCCTTCTATCAGGGCCGTTGTATTATCTGTCCTTCTATCAGGGCCATTGTATTATCTGTCCTTCTATCAGGGTCGTTGTATTATCTGTCCTTCTATCAGGGCCGTTGTATTATCTGTCCTTCTATCAGGGCCGTTGTATTATCTGTCCTTCTATCAGGGCCATTGTATTATCTGTCCTTCTATCAGGGCCGTTGTATTATCTGTCCTTCTATCAGGGTCGTTGTATTATCTGTCCTTCTATCAGGGCCGTTGTATTATCTGTCCTTCTATCAAGGCCATTGTATTATCTGTCCTTCTATCAGGGCCGTTGTATTATCTGTCCTTCTATCAGGGCCGTTGTATTATCTGTCCTTCTATCAGGGCCATTGTATTATCTGTCCTTCTATCAGGGCCATTGTATTATCTGTCCTATCAGGGCCATTGTATTATCTGTCCTTCTATCAGGGATGTTGTATTATCTGTCCTTCTATCAGGGATGTTGTATTATCTGTCCTTCTATCAGGGCCGTTGTATTATCTGTCCTTCTATCAGGGCCATTGAATTATCTGTCCTTCTATCAGGGCCATTGTATTATCTGTCCTTCTATCAGGGTCGTTGTATTATCTGTCCTTCTATCAGGGCCGTTGTATTATCTGTCCTTCTATCAGGGCCGTTGTATTATCTGTCCTTCTATCAGGGCCATTGTATTATCTGTCCTTCTATCAGGGCCATTGTATTATCTGTCCTATCAGGGCCATTGTATTATCTGTCCTTCTATCAGGGATGTTGTATTATCTGTCCTTCTATCAGGGATGTTGTATTATCTGTCCTTCTATCAGGGCCGTTGTATTATCTGTCCTTCTATCAGGGCCATTGAATTATCTGTCCTTCTATCAGGGCCATTGTATTATCTGTCCTTCTATCAGGGTCGTTGTATTATCTGTCCTTCTATCAGGGCCGTTGTATTATCTGTCCTTCTATCAGGGCCGTTGTATTATCTGTCCTTCTATCAGGGCCGTTGTATTATCTGTCCTTCTATCAGGGCCATTGTATTATCTGTCCTTCTATCAGGGCCATTGTATTATCTGTCCTTCTATCAGGGCCGTTGTATTATCTGTCCTTCTATCAGGGCCGTTGTATTATCTGTCCTTCTATCAGGGCCATTGTATTATCTGTCCTTCTATCAGGGCCGTTGTATTATCTGTCCTTCTATCAGGGCCATTGTATTATCTGTCCTTCTATCAGGGCCATTGTATTATCTGTCCTTCTATCAGGGCCGTTGTATTATCTGTCCTTCTATCAGGGCCGTTGTATTATCTGTCCTTCTATCAGGGCCGTTGTATTATCTGTCCTTCTATCAGGGCCATTGTATTATCTGTCCTTCTATCAGGGCCGTTGTATTATCTGTCCTTCTATCAGGGCCGTTGTATTATCTGTCCTTCTATCAGGACTGTTGTATTATCTGTCCTTCTATCAGGGCCGTTGTATTATCTGTCCTTCTATCAGGGCCATTGTATTATCTGTCCTTCTATCAGGGCCGTTGTATTATCTGTCCTTCTATCAGGGCCGTTGTATTATCTGTCCTTCTATCAGGGCCGTTATATTATCTGTCCTTCTATCAGGGCTGTTGTATTATCTGTCCTTCTATCAGGGCCGTTGTATAATCTGTCCTTCTATCAGGGCCGTTGTATTATCTGTCCTTCTATCAGGGCCGTTGTATTATCTGTCCTTCTATCAGGGCCGTTGTATTATCTGTCCTTCTATCAGGGCCGTTGTATTATCTGTCCTGCTATCAGGGCCGTTGTATTATCTGTCCTTCTATCAGGGCCGTTGTATTATCTGTCCTTCTATCAGGGCCGTTGTATTATCTGTCCTTCTATCAGGGCCATTGTATTATCTGTCCTATCAGGGCCGTTGTATTATCTGTCCTTCTATCAGGGCCATTGTATTATCTGTCCTTCTATCAGGGCCATTGTATTATCTGTCCTTCTATCAGGGCCATTGTATTATCTGTCCTTCTATCAGGGCCGTTGTATTATCTGTCCTTCTATCAGGGCCATAGTATTATCTGTCCTTCTATCAGGGCCGTTGTATTATCTGTCCTTCTATCAGGGCCGTTGTATTATCTGTCCTTCTATCAGGGCCATTGTATTATCTGTCCTTCTATCAGGGCCGTTGTATTATCTGTCCTTCTATCAGGGCCGTTGTATTATCTGTCCTTCTATCAGGGTCGTTGTATTATCTGTCCTTCTATCAGGGCCATAGTATTATCTGTCCTTCTATCAGGGCCGTTGTATTATCTGTCCTTCTATCAGGGCCGTTGTATTATCTGTCCTTCTATCAGGGCCGTTGTATTATCTGTCCTTCTATCAGGGCCGTTGTATTATCTGTCCTTCTATCAGGGCCGTTGTATTATCTGTCCTTCTATCAGGGCCGTTGTATTATCTGTCCTTCTATCAGGGCCGTTGTATTATCTGTCCTTCTATCAGGGCCATTGTATTATCTGTCCTTCTATCAGGGCCGTTGTATTATCTGTCCTTCTATCAGGGCCATTGTATTATCTGTCCTTCTATCAGGGCCGTTGTATTATCTGTCCTTCTATCAGGGCCGTTGTATTATCTGTCCTTCTATCAGGGCCATTGTATTATCTGTCCTTCTATCAGGGCCATTGTATTATCTGTCCTTCTATCAGGTCCATTGTATTATCTCTCCTTCTATCAGGGCCGTTATATTATCTGTCCTTCTATCAGGGCCATTGTATTATTTGTCCTTCTATCAGGGCCATTGTATTATCTGTCCTTCTATCAGGGCCGTTGTATTATCTGTCCTTCTATCAGGGCCATTGTATTATCTGTCCTTCTATCAGGGCCGTTGTATTATCTGTCCTTCTATCAGGGCCGTTGTATTATCTGTCCTTCTATCAGGGCCATTGTATTATCTGTTCTTCTATCAGGGCCATTGTATTATCTGTCCTTCTATCAGGGCCATTGTATTATCTGTCCTTCTATCAGGGTCGTTGTATTATCTGTCCTTCTATCAGGGCCGTTGTATTATCTGTCCTTCTATCAGGGCCGTTGTATTATCTGTCCTTCTATCAGGGCCATTGTATTATCTGTCCTTCTATCAGGGCCGTTGTATTATCTGTCCTTCTATCAGGGCCGTTGTATTATCTGTCCTTCTATCAGGGCCGTTGTATTATCTGTCCTTCTATCAGGGCCATTGTATTATCTGTCCTATCAGGGCCGTTGTATTATCTGTCCTTCTACCAGGGCCATTGTATTATCTGTCCTTCTATCAGGGCCATTGTATTATCTGTCCTTCTATCAGGGCCATTGTATTATCTGTCCTTCTATCAGGGCCGTTGTATTATCTGTCCTTCTATCAGGGCCATAGTATTATCTGTCCTTCTATCAGGGCCGTTGTATTATCTGTCCTTCTATCAGGGCCGTTGTATTATCTGTCCTTCTATCAGGGCCATTGTATTATCTGTCCTTCTATCAGGGCCGTTGTATTATCTGTCCTTCTATCAGGGCCGTTGTATTATCTGTCCTTCTATCAGGGTCGTTGTATTATCTGTCCTTCTATCAGGGCCATAGTATTATCTGTCCTTCTATCAGGGCCGTTGTATTATCTGTCCTTCTATCAGGGCCGTTGTATTATCTGTCCTTCTATCAGGGCCATTGTATTATCTGTCCTTCTATCAGGGCCGTTGTATTATCTGTCCTTCTATCAGGGCCGTTGTATTATCTGTCCTTCTATCAGGGCCGTTGTATTATCTGTCCTTCTATCAGGGTCGTTGTATTATCTGTCCTTCTATTAGGGCCGTTGTATTATCTGTCCTTCTATCATGGCCGTTGTATTATCTGTCCTTCTATCAGGGCCATTGTATTATCTGTCCTTCTATCAAGGCCATTGTATTATCTGTCCTTCTATCAGGGCTGTTGTATTATCTGTCCTTCTATCAAGGCCATTGTATTATCTGTCCTTCTATCAGGGCCATTGTATTATCTGTCCTTCTATCAAGGCCATTGTATTATCTGTCCTTCTATCAGGGTCGTTGTATTATCTGTCCTTCTATCAAGGCCATTGTATTATCTGTCCTTCTATCAGGGCTGTTGTATTATCTGTCCTTCTATCAAGGCCATTGTATTATCTGTCCTTCTATCAGGGCCGTTGTATTATCTGTCCTTCTATCAGGGCCATTGTATTATCTGTCCTTCTATCAGGGCCGTTGTATTATCTGTCCTTCTATCAGGGCCGTTGTATTATCTGTCCTTCTATCAGGGCCGTTGTATTATCTGTCCTTCTATCAGGGTCGTTGTATTATCTGTCCTTCTATTAGGGCTGTTGTATTATCTGTCCTTCTATCAGGGCCGTTGTATTATCTGTCCTTCTATCAGGGCCATTGTATTATCTGTCCTTCTATCAAGGCCATTGTATTATCTGTCCTTCTATCAGGGCTGTTGTATTATCTGTCCTTCTATCAGGGCCGTTGTATTATCTGTCCTTCTATCAGGGCCGTTGTATTATCTGTCCTTCTATCAAGGCCATTGTATTATCTGTCCTTCTATCAGGGCCGTTGTATTATCTGTCCTTCTATCAAGGCCATTGTATTATCTGTCCTTCTATCAGGGCTGTTGTATTATCTGTCCTTCTATCAGGGCCGTTGTATTATCTGTCCTTCTATCAGGGCTGTTGTATTATCTGTCCTTCTATCAGGGCCATTGTATTATCTGTCCTTCTATCCGGGATGTTGTATTATCTGTCCTTCTATCAGGGCCATTGAATTATCTGTCCTTCTATCAGGGCCATTGTATTATCTGTCCTTCTATCAGGGCCGTTGTATTATCTGTCCTTCTATCAGGGCCGTTGTATTATCTGTCCTTCTATCAGGACTGTTGTATTATCTGTCCTTCTATCAGGGCCGTTGTATTATCTGTCCTTCTATCAGGGCCATTGTATTATCTGTCCTTCTATCAGGGCCGTTGTATTATCTGTCCTTCTATCAGGGCCGTTGTATTATCTGTCCTTCTATCAGGGCCGTTATATTATCTGTCCTTCTATCAGGGCTGTTGTATTATCTGTCCTTCTATCAGGGCCGTTGTATAATCTGTCCTTCTATCAGGGCCGTTGTATTATCTGTCCTTCTATCAGGGCCGTTGTATTATCTGTCCTTCTATCAGGGCCGTTGTATTATCTGTCCTTCTATCAGGGCCGTTGTATTATCTGTCCTGCTATCAGGGCCGTTGTATTATCTGTCCTTCTATCAGGGCCGTTGTATTATCTGTCCTTCTATCAGGGCCGTTGTATTATCTGTCCTTCTATCAGGGCCATTGTATTATCTGTCCTATCAGGGCCGTTGTATTATCTGTCCTTCTACCAGGGCCATTGTATTATCTGTCCTTCTATCAGGGCCATTGTATTATCTGTCCTTCTATCAGGGCCATTGTATTATCTGTCCTTCTATCAGGGCCGTTGTATTATCTGTCCTTCTATCAGGGCCATAGTATTATCTGTCCTTCTATCAGGGCCGTTGTATTATCTGTCCTTCTATCAGGGCCGTTGTATTATCTGTCCTTCTATCAGGGCCATTGTATTATCTGTCCTTCTATCAGGGCCGTTGTATTATCTGTCCTTCTATCAGGGCCGTTGTATTATCTGTCCTTCTATCAGGGTCGTTGTATTATCTGTCCTTCTATCAGGGCCATAGTATTATCTGTCCTTCTATCAGGGCCGTTGTATTATCTGTCCTTCTATCAGGGCCGTTGTATTATCTGTCCTTCTATCAGGGCCATTGTATTATCTGTCCTTCTATCAGGGCCGTTGTATTATCTGTCCTTCTATCAGGGCCGTTGTATTATCTGTCCTTCTATCAGGGCCGTTGTATTATCTGTCCTTCTATCAGGGTCGTTGTATTATCTGTCCTTCTATTAGGGCCGTTGTATTATCTGTCCTTCTATCAGGGCCGTTGTATTATCTGTCCTTCTATCAGGGCCATTGTATTATCTGTCCTTCTATCAAGGCCATTGTATTATCTGTCCTTCTATCAGGGCTGTTGTATTATCTGTCCTTCTATCAAGGCCATTGTATTATCTGTCCTTCTATCAGGGCCTTTGTATTATCTGTCCTTCTATCAAGGCCATTGTATTATCTGTCCTTCTATCAGGGTCGTTGTATTATCTGTCCTTCTATCAAGGCCATTGTATTATCTGTCCTTCTATCAGGGCCGTTGTATTATCTGTCCTATCAGGGCCGTTGTATTATCTGTCCTTCTATCAGGGCTGTTGTATTATCTGTCCTTCTATCAGGGCCGTTGTATTATCTGTCCTTCTATCAGGGCCGTTGTATTATCTGTCCTTCTATCAGGGCCGTTGTATTATCTGTCCTTCTATCAGGACTGTTGTATTATCTGTCCTTCTATCAGGGCCGTTGTATTATCTGTCCTTCTATCAGGGCCATTGTATTATCTGTCCTTCTATCAGGGCCGTTGTATTATCTGTCCTTCTATCAGGGCCGTTGTATTATCTGTCCTTCTATCAGGGCCGTTATATTATCTGTCCTTCTATCAGGGCTGTTGTATTATCTGTCCTTCTATCAGGGCCGTTGTATAATCTGTCCTTCTATCAGGGCCGTTGTATTATCTGTCCTTCTATCAGGGCCGTTGTATTATCTGTCCTTCTATCAGGGCCGTTGTATTATCTGTCCTTCTATCAGGGCCGTTGTATTATCTGTCCTGCTATCAGGGCCGTTGTATTATCTGTCCTTCTATCAGGGCCGTTGTATTATCTGTCCTTCTATCAGGGCCGTTGTATTATCTGTCCTTCTATCAGGGCCATTGTATTATCTGTCCTATCAGGGCCGTTGTATTATCTGTCCTTCTACCAGGGCCATTGTATTATCTGTCCTTCTATCAGGGCCATTGTATTATCTGTCCTTCTATCAGGGCCATTGTATTATCTGTCCTTCTATCAGGGCCGTTGTATTATCTGTCCTTCTATCAGGGCCATAGTATTATCTGTCCTTCTATCAGGGCCGTTGTATTATCTGTCCTTCTATCAGGGCCGTTGTATTATCTGTCCTTCTATCAGGGCCATTGTATTATCTGTCCTTCTATCAGGGCCGTTGTATTATCTGTCCTTCTATCAGGGCCGTTGTATTATCTGTCCTTCTATCAGGGTCGTTGTATTATCTGTCCTTCTATCAGGGCCATAGTATTATCTGTCCTTCTATCAGGGCCGTTGTATTATCTGTCCTTCTATCAGGGCCGTTGTATTATCTGTCCTTCTATCAGGGCCATTGTATTATCTGTCCTTCTATCAGGGCCGTTGTATTATCTGTCCTTCTATCAGGGCCGTTGTATTATCTGTCCTTCTATCAGGGCCGTTGTATTATCTGTCCTTCTATCAGGGTCGTTGTATTATCTGTCCTTCTATTAGGGCCGTTGTATTATCTGTCCTTCTATCAGGGCCGTTGTATTATCTGTCCTTCTATCAGGGCCATTGTATTATCTGTCCTTCTATCAAGGCCATTGTATTATCTGTCCTTCTATCAGGGCTGTTGTATTATCTGTCCTTCTATCAAGGCCATTGTATTATCTGTCCTTCTATCAGGGCCTTTGTATTATCTGTCCTTCTATCAAGGCCATTGTATTATCTGTCCTTCTATCAGGGTCGTTGTATTATCTGTCCTTCTATCAAGGCCATTGTATTATCTGTCCTTCTATCAGGGCTGTTGTATTATCTGTCCTTCTATCAAGGCCATTGTATTATCTGTCCTTCTATCAGGGCCGTTGTATTATCTGTCCTTCTATCAGGGCCATTGTATTATCTGTCCTTCTATCAGGGCCGTTGTATTATCTGTCCTTCTATCAGGGCCGTTGTATTATCTGTCCTTCTATCAGGGCCGTTGTATTATCTGTCCTTCTATCAGGGTCGTTGTATTATCTGTCCTTCTATTAGGGCTGTTGTATTATCTGTCCTTCTATCAGGGCCGTTGTATTATCTGTCCTTCTATCAGGGCCATTGTATTATCTGTCCTTCTATCAAGGCCATTGTATTATCTGTCCTTCTATCAGGGCTGTTGTATTATCTGTCCTTCTATCAGGGCCGTTGTATTATCTGTCCTTCTATCAGGGCCGTTGTATTATCTGTCCTTCTATCAAGGCCATTGTATTATCTGTCCTTCTTTCAGGGCCGTTGTATTATCTGTCCTTCTATCAGGGCCGTTGTATTATCTGTCCTGCTATCAGGGCCGTTGTATTATCTGTCCTTCTATCAGGGCCGTTGTATTATCTGTCCTTCTATCAGGGCCGTTGTATTATCTGTCCTTCTATCAGGGCCATTGTATTATCTGTCCTATCAGGGCCGTTATATTATCTGTCCTTCTATCAGGGCTGTTGTATTATCTGTCCTTCTATCAGGGCCGTTGTATAATCTGTCCTTCTATCAGGGCCGTTGTATTATCTGTCCTTCTATCAGGGCCGTTGTATTATCTGTCCTTCTATCAGGGCCGTTGTATTATCTGTCCTTCTATCAGGGCCGTTGTATTATCTGTCCTGCTATCAGGGCCGTTGTATTATCTGTCCTTCTATCAGGGCCGTTGTATTATCTGTCCTTCTATCAGGGCCGTTGTATTATCTGTCCTTCTATCAGGGCCATTGTATTATCTGTCCTATCAGGGCCGTTGTATTATCTGTCCTTCTACCAGGGCCATTGTATTATCTGTCCTTCTATCAGGGCCATTGTATTATCTGTCCTTCTATCAGGGCCATTGTATTATCTGTCCTTCTATCAGGGCCGTTGTATTATCTGTCCTTCTATCAGGGCCATAGTATTATCTGTCCTTCTATCAGGGCCGTTGTATTATCTGTCCTTCTATCAGGGCCGTTGTATTATCTGTCCTTCTATCAGGGCCATTGTATTATCTGTCCTTCTATCAGGGCCGTTGTATTATCTGTCCTTCTATCAGGGCCGTTGTATTATCTGTCCTTCTATCAGGGTCGTTGTATTATCTGTCCTTCTATCAGGGCCATAGTATTATCTGTCCTTCTATCAGGGCCGTTGTATTATCTGTCCTTCTATCAGGGCCGTTGTATTATCTGTCCTTCTATCAGGGCCATTGTATTATCTGTCCTTCTATCAGGGCCGTTGTATTATCTGTCCTTCTATCAGGGCCGTTGTATTATCTGTCCTTCTATCAGGGCCGTTGTATTATCTGTCCTTCTATCAGGGTCGTTGTATTATCTGTCCTTCTATTAGGGCCGTTGTATTATCTGTCCTTCTATCAGGGCCGTTGTATTATCTGTCCTTCTATCAGGGCCATTGTATTATCTGTCCTTCTATCAAGGCCATTGTATTATCTGTCCTTCTATCAGGGCTGTTGTATTATCTGTCCTTCTATCAAGGCCATTGTATTATCTGTCCTTCTATCAGGGCCATTGTATTATCTGTCCTTCTATCAAGGCCATTGTATTATCTGTCCTTCTATCAGGGTCGTTGTATTATCTGTCCTTCTATCAAGGCCATTGTATTATCTGTCCTTCTATCAGGGCTGTTGTATTATCTGTCCTTCTATCAAGGCCATTGTATTATCTGTCCTTCTATCAGGGCCGTTGTATTATCTGTCCTTCTATCAGGGCCATTGTATTATCTGTCCTTCTATCAGGGCCGTTGTATTATCTGTCCTTCTATCAGGGCCGTTGTATTATCTGTCCTTCTATCAGGGCCGTTGTATTATCTGTCCTTCTATCAGGGTCGTTGTATTATCTGTCCTTCTATTAGGGCTGTTGTATTATCTGTCCTTCTATCAGGGCCGTTGTATTATCTGTCCTTCTATCAGGGCCATTGTATTATCTGTCCTTCTATCAAGGCCATTGTATTATCTGTCCTTCTATCAGGGCTGTTGTATTATCTGTCCTTCTATCAGGGCCGTTGTATTATCTGTCCTTCTATCAGGGCCGTTGTATTATCTGTCCTTCTATCAAGGCCATTGTATTATCTGTCCTTCTATCAGGGCCGTTGTATTATCTGTCCTTCTATCAAGGCCATTGTATTATCTGTCCTTCTATCAGGGCTGTTGTATTATCTGTCCTTCTATCAGGGCCGTTGTATTATCTGTCCTTCTATCAGGGCCGTTGTATTATCTGTCCTTCTATCAGGGCCATTGTATTATCTGTCCTTCTATCCGGGATGTTGTATTATCTGTCCTTCTATCAGGGCCGTTGTATTATCTGTCCTTCTATCAGGGCCATTGAATTATCTGTCCTTCTATCAGGGCCATTGTATTATCTGTCCTTCTATCAGGGTCGTTGTATTATCTGTCCTTCTATCAGGGCCGTTGTATTATCTGTCCTTCTATCAGGGCCGTTGTATTATCTGTCCTGCTATCAGGGCCGTTGTATTATCTGTCCTTCTATCAGGGCCGTTGTATTATCTGTCCTTCTATCAGGGCCGTTGTATTATCTGTCCTTCTATCAGGGCCATTGTATTATCTGTCCTATCAGGGCCGTTGTATTATCTGTCCTTCTATCAGGGCCATTGTATTATCTGTCCTTCTATCAGGGCCATTGTATTATCTGTCCTTCTATCAGGGCCATTGTATTATCTGTCCTTCTATCAGGGCCGTTGTATTATCTGTCCTTCTATCAGGGCCATAGTATTATCTGTCCTTCTATCAGGGCCGTTGTATTATCTGTCCTTCTATCAGGGCCGTTGTATTATCTGTCCTTCTATCAGGGCCATTGTATTATCTGTCCTTCTATCAGGGCCGTTGTATTATCTGTCCTTCTATCAGGGCCGTTGTATTATCTGTCCTTCTATCAGGGTCGTTGTATTATCTGTCCTTCTATCAGGGCCATAGTATTATCTGTCCTTCTATCAGGGCCGTTGTATTATCTGTCCTTCTATCAGGGCCGTTGTATTATCTGTCCTTCTATCAGGGCCATTGTATTATCTGTCCTTCTATCAGGGCCGTTGTATTATCTGTCCTTCTATCAGGGCCGTTGTATTATCTGTCCTTCTATCAGGGCCGTTGTATTATCTGTCCTTCTATCAGGGTCGTTGTATTATCTGTCCTTCTATTAGGGCCGTTGTATTATCTGTCCTTCTATCAGGGCCGTTGTATTATCTGTCCTTCTATCAGGGCCATTGTATTATCTGTCCTTCTATCAAGGCCATTGTATTATCTGTCCTTCTATCAGGGCTGTTGTATTATCTGTCCTTCTATCAAGGCCATTGTATTATCTGTCCTTCTATCAGGGCCATTGTATTATCTGTCCTTCTATCAAGGCCATTGTATTATCTGTCCTTCTATCAGGGTCGTTGTATTATCTGTCCTTCTATCAAGGCCATTGTATTATCTGTCCTTCTATCAGGGCTGTTGTATTATCTGTCCTTCTATCAAGGCCGTTGTATTATCTGTCCTTCTATCAGGGCCGTTGTATTATCTGTCCTTCTATCAGGGCCATTGTATTATCTGTCCTTCTATCAGGGCCGTTGTATTATCTGTCCTTCTATCAGGGCCGTTGTATTATCTGTCCTTCTATCAGGGCCGTTGTATTATCTGTCCTTCTATCAGGGTCGTTGTATTATCTGTCCTTCTATTAGGGCTGTTGTATTATCTGTCCTTCTATCAGGGCCGTTGTATTATCTGTCCTTCTATCAGGGCCATTGTATTATCTGTCCTTCTATCAAGGCCATTGTATTATCTGTCCTTCTATCAGGGCTGTTGTATTATCTGTCCTTCTATCAGGGCCGTTGTATTATCTGTCCTTCTATCAGGGCCATTGTATTATCTGTCCTTCTATCAAGGCCATTGTATTATCTGTCCTTCTATCAGGGCCGTTGTATTATCTGTCCTTCTATCAAGGCCATTGTATTATCTGTCCTTCTTTCAGGGCTGTTGTATTATCTGTCCTTCTATCAGGGCCGTTGTATTATCTGTCCTTCTATCAGGGCCGTTGTATTATCTGTCCTTCTATCAGGGCCATTGTATTATCTGTCCTTCTATCAGGGATGTTGTATTATCTGTCCTTCTATCAGGGCCGTTGTATTATCTGTCCTTCTATCAGGGCCATTGAATTATCTGTCCTTCTATCAGGGCCATTGTATTATCTGTCCTTCTATCAGGGTCGTTGTATTATCTGTCCTTCTATCAGGGCCGTTGTATTATCTGTCCTTCTATCAGGGCCGTTGTATTATCTGTCCTTCTATCAGGGCCGTTGTATTATCTGTCCTTCTATCAGGGCCATTGTATTATCTGTCCTTCTATCAGGGCCGTTGTATTATCTCTCCTTCTATCAGGGCCGTTGTATTATCTGTCCTTCTATCAGGGCCGTTGTATTATCTGTCCTTCTATCAGGGACATTGTATTATCTGTCCTTCTATCAGGGCCGTTGTATTATCTGTCCTTCTATCAGGGCCATTGTATTATCTGTCCTTCTATCAGGGCCGTTGTATTATCTGTCCTTCTATCAGAGCCGTTGTATTATCTGTCCTTCTATCAGGGCCATTGTATTATCTGTCCTTCTATCAGGGCCATTGTATTATCTGTCCTTCTATCAGGGCCGTTGTATTATCTGTCCTTCTATCAGGGCCATTGTATTATCTGTCCTTCTATCAGGGCCGTTGTATTATCTGTCCTTCTATCAGGGCCGTTGTATTATCTGTCCTTCTATCAGGGCCATTGTATTATCTGTCCTTCTATCAGGGCCATTGTATTATCTGTCCTTCTATCAGGTCCATTGTATTATCTGTCCTTCTATCAGGGCCATTGTATTATCTGTCCTTCTATCAGGGCCGTTGTATTATCTGTCCTTCTATCAGGGCCATTGTATTATCTGTCCTTCTATCAGGGCCGTTGTATTATCTGTCCTTCTATCAGGGCCGTTGTATTATCTGTCCTTCTATCAGGGCCATTGTATTATCTGTCCTTCTATCAGGGCCATTGTATTATCTGTCCTTCTATCAGGTCCATTGTATTATCTGTCCTTCTATCAGGGCCATTGTATTATCTGTCCTTCTATCAGGGCCGTTGTATTATCTGTCCTTCTATCAGGGCCGTTGTATTATCTGTCCTTCTATCAGGGCCGTTGTATTATCTGTCCTTCTATCAGGGCCGTTATATTATCTGTCCTTCTATCAGGGCCATTGTATTATCTGTCCTTCTATCAGGGCCGTTGTATTATCTGTCCTTCTATCAGGGCCATTGTATTATCTGTCCTTCTATCAGGGCCGTTGTATTATATGTCCTTCTATCAGGGCCGTTGTATTATCTGTCCTTCTATCAGGGCCGTTGTATTATATGTCCTTCTATCAGGGTCATTGTATTATCTGTCCTTCTATCAGGGCCGTTGTATTATCTGTCCTTCTATCAGGGCCATTGTATTATCTGTCCTTCTATCAGGGCCGTTGTATTATATGTCCTTCTATCAGGGCCGTTGTATTATCTGTCCTTCTATCAGGGCCATTGTATTATCTGTCCTTCTATCAAGGCCATTGTATTATCTGTCCTTCTATCAGGGCCATTGTATTATCTGTCCTTCTATCAAGGCCATTGTATTATCTGTCCTTCTATCAGGGCCGTTGTATTATCTGTCCTTCTATCAGGGCCATTGTATTATCTGTCCTTCTATCAGGGCCGTTGTATTATCTGTCCTTCTATCAGGGCCGTTATATTATCTGTCCTTCTATCAGGGCTGTTGTATTATCTGTCCTTCTATCAGGGCCGTTATATTATCTGTCCTTCTATCAGGGCCATTGTATTATCTGTCCTTCTATCAGGGCCGTTGTATTATCTGTCCTTCTATCAGGGCCGTTGTATTATCTGTCCTTCTATCAGGGCCGTTGTATTATCTGTCCTTCTATCAGGGCCGTTGTATTATCTGTCCTTCTATCAGGGCCGTTGTATTATCTGTCCTTCTATCAGGGCCATTGTATTATCTGTCCTTCTATCAGGGCCGTTGTATTATCTGTCCTTCTATCAGGGCCATTGTATTATCTGTCCTTCTATCAGGGCCGTTGTATTATCTGTCCTTCTATCAGGGCCATTGTATTATCTGTCCTTCTATCAGGGCCGTTATATTATCTGTCCTTCTATCAGGGCCATTGTATTATCTGTCCTTCTATCAGGGCCGTTGTATAATCTGTCCTTCTATCAGGGCCATTGTATTATCTGTCCTTCTATCAGGGCCGTTGTATTATCTGTCCTTCTATCAGGGCCGTTGTATTATCTGTCCTTCTATCAGGGCCATTGTATTATCTGTCCTTCTATCAGGGCCATTGTATTATCTGTCCTTCTATCAGGGCCGTTGAATTATCTGTCCTTCTATCAGGGCCGTTGTATTATCTGTCCTTCTATCAGGGCCGTTGTATTATCTGTCCTTCTATCAGGGCCATTGTATTATCTGTCCTTCTATCAGGGCCATTGTATTATCTGTCCTTCTATCAGGGCCGTTGTATTATCTGTCCTTCTATCAGGGCCGTTGTATTATCTGTCCTTCTATCAGGGCCATTGTATTATCTGTGCTATCAGGGCCGTTGTATTATCTGTCCTTCTATCAGGGCCATTGTATTATCTGTCCTTCTATCAGGGCCATTGTATTATCTGTCCTTCTATCAGGGCCATTGTATTATCTGTCCTTCTATCAGGGCCGTTGTATTATCTGTCCTTCTATCAGGGCCATAGTATTATCTGTCCTTCTATCAGGGCCGTTGTATTATCTGTCCTTCTATCAGGGCCGTTGTATTATCTGTCCTTCTATCAGGGCCATTGTATTATCTGTCCTTCTATCAGGGCCGTTGTATTATCTGTCCTTCTATCAGGGCCGTTGTATTATCTGTCCTTCTATCAGGGTCGTTGTATTATCTGTCCTTCTATCAGGGCCATAGTATTATCTGTCCTTCTATCAGGGCCGTTGTATTATCTGTCCTTCTATCAGGGCCGTTGTATTATCTGTCCTTCTATCAGGGCCATTGTATTATCTGTCCTTCTATCAGGGCCGTTGTATTATCTGTCCTTCTATCAGGGCCGTTGTATTATCTGTCCTTCTATCAGGGCCGTTGTATTATCTGTCCTTCTATCAGGGTCGTTGTATTATCTGTCCTTCTATTAGGGCCGTTGTATTATCTGTCCTTCTATCAGGGCCGTTGTATTATCTGTCCTTCTATCAGGGCCATTGTATTATCTGTCCTTCTATCAAGGCCATTGTATTATCTGTCCTTCTATCAGGGCTGTTGTATTATCTGTCCTTCTATCAAGGCCATTGTATTATCTGTCCTTCTATCAGGGCCATTGTATTATCTGTCCTTCTATCAAGGCCATTGTATTATCTGTCCTTCTATCAGGGTCGTTGTATTATCTGTCCTTCTATCAAGGCCATTGTATTATCTGTCCTTCTATCAGGGCTGTTGTATTATCTGTCCTTCTATCAAGGCCATTGTATTATCTGTCCTTCTATCAGGGCCGTTGTATTATCTGTCCTTCTATCAGGGCCATTGTATTATCTGTCCTTCTATCAGGGCCGTTGTATTATCTGTCCTTCTATCAGGGCCGTTGTATTATCTGTCCTTCTATCAGGGCCGTTGTATTATCTGTCCTTCTATCAGGGTCGTTGTATTATCTGTCCTTCTATTAGGGCCGTTGTATTATCTGTCCTTCTATCAGGGCCGTTGTATTATCTGTCCTTCTATCAGGGCCATTGTATTATCTGTCCTTCTATCAAGGCCATTGTATTATCTGTCCTTCTATCAGGGCTGTTGTATTATCTGTCCTTCTATCAGGGCCATTGTATTATCTGTCCTTCTATCAGGGCCATTGTATTATCTGTCCTTCTATCAAGGCCATTGTATTATCTGTCCTTCTATCAGGGCCGTTGTATTATCTGTCCTTCTATCAAGGCCATTGTATTATCTGTCCTTCTATCAGGGCTGTTGTATTATCTGTCCTTCTATCAGGGCCGTTGTATTATCTGTCCTTCTATCAGGGCCGTTGTATTATCTGTCCTTCTATCAGGGCCATTGTATTATCTGTCCTTCTATCAGGGATGTTGTATTATCTGTCCTTCTATCAGGGCCGTTGTATTATCTGTCCTTCTATCAGGGCCATTGAATTATCTGTCCTTCTATCAGGGCCATTGTATTATCTGTCCTTCTATCAGGGTCGTTGTATTATCTGTCCTTCTATCAGGGCCGTTGTATTATCTGTCCTTCTATCAGGGCCGTTGTATTATCTGTCCTTCTATCAGGGCCATTGTATTATCTGTCCTTCTATCAGGGCCGTTGTATTATCTGTCCTTCTATCAGGGCCGTTGTATTATCTGTCCTTCTATCAGGGCCGTTGTATTATCTGTCCTTCTATCAGGGCCATTGTATTATCTGTCCTTCTATCAGGGCCGTTGTATTATCTGTCCTTCTATCAGGGCCATTGTATTATCTGTCCTTCTATCAGGGCCGTTGTATTATCTGTCCTTCTATCAGGGCCGTTGTATTATCTGTCCTTCTATCAGGGCCATTGTATTATCTGTCCTTCTATCAGGGCCATTGTATTATCTGTCCTTCTATCAGGGCCGTTGTATTATCTGTCCTTCTATCAGGGCCATTGTATTATCTGTCCTTCTATCAGGGCCGTTGTATTATCTGTCCTTCTATCAGGGCCGTTGTATTATCTGTCCTTCTATCAGGGCCATTGTATTATCTGTCCTTCTATCAGGGCCATTGTATTATCTGTCCTTCTATCAGGTCCATTGTATTATCTGTCCTTCTATCAGGGCCATTGTATTATCTGTCCTTCTATCAGGGCCGTTGTATTATCTGTCCTTCTATCAGGGCCATTGTATTATCTGTCCTTCTATCAGGGCCGTTGTATTATCTGTCCTTCTATCAGGGCCGTTGTATTATCTGTCCTTCTATCAGGGCCATTGTATTATCTGTCCTTCTATCAGGGCCATTGTATTATCTGTCCTTCTATCAGGTCCATTGTATTATCTGTCCTTCTATCAGGGCCATTGTATTATCTGTCCTTCTATCAGGGCCGTTGTATTATCTGTCCTTCTATCAGGGCCGTTGTATTATCTGTCCTTCTATCAGGGCCGTTGTATTATCTGTCCTTCTATCAGGGCCGTTATATTATCTGTCCTTCTATCAGGGCCATTGTATTATCTGTCCTTCTATCAGGGCCGTTGTATTATCTGTCCTTCTATCAGGGCCATTGTATTATCTGTCCTTCTATCAGGGCCGTTGTATTATATGTCCTTCTATCAGGGCCGTTGTATTATCTGTCCTTCTATCAGGGCCGTTGTATTATATGTCCTTCTATCAGGGTCATTGTATTATCTGTCCTTCTATCAGGGCCGTTGTATTATCTGTCCTTCTATCAGGGCCATTGTATTATCTGTCCTTCTATCAGGGCCGTTGTATTATATGTCCTTCTATCAGGGCCGTTGTATTATCTGTCCTTCTATCAGGGCCATTGTATTATCTGTCCTTCTATCAAGGCCATTGTATTATCTGTCCTTCTATCAGGGCCATTGTATTATCTGTCCTTCTATCAAGGCCATTGTATTATCTGTCCTTCTATCAGGGCCGTTGTATTATCTGTCCTTCTATCAGGGCCATTGTATTATCTGTCCTTCTATCAGGGCCGTTGTATTATCTGTCCTTCTATCAGGGCCGTTATATTATCTGTCCTTCTATCAGGGCCGTTGTATTATCTGTCCTTCTATCAGGGCCGTTATATTATCTGTCCTTCTATCAGGGCCATTGTATTATCTGTCCTTCTATCAGGGCCGTTGTATTATCTGTCCTTCTATCAGGGCCGTTGTATTATCTGTCCTTCTATCAGGGCCGTTGTATTATCTGTCCTTCTATCAGGGCCGTTGTATTATCTGTCCTTCTATCAGGGCCGTTGTATTATCTGTCCTTCTATCAGGGCCATTGTATTATCTGTCCTTCTATCAGGGCCGTTGTATTATCTGTCCTTCTATCAGGGCCATTGTATTATCTGTCCTTCTATCAGGGCCGTTGTATTATCTGTCCTTCTATCAGGGCCATTGTATTATCTGTCCTTCTATCAGGGCCGTTATATTATCTGTCCTTCTATCAGGGCCGTTGTATTATCTGTCCTTCTATCAGGGCCGTTGTATAATCTGTCCTTCTATCAGGGCCATTGTATTATCTGTCCTTCTATCAGGGCCGTTGTATTATCTGTCCTTCTATCAGGGCCGTTGTATTATCTGTCCTTCTATCAGGGCCATTGTATTATCTGTCCTTCTATCAGGGCCATTGTATTATCTGTCCTTCTATCAGGGCCGTTGTATTATCTGTCCTTCTATCAGGGCCGTTGTATTATCTGTCCTTCTATCAGGGCCGTTGTATTATCTGTCCTTCTATCAGGGCCATTGTATTATCTGTCCTTCTATCAGGGCCATTGTATTATCTGTCCTTCTATCAGGGCCGTTGTATTATCTGTCCTTCTATCAGGGCCGTTGTATTATCTGTCCTTCTATCAGGGCCGTTGTATTATCTGTCCTTCTATCAGGGCCATTGTATTATCTGTCCTTCTATCAGGGCCATTGTATTATCTGTCCTTCTATCAGGGCCGTTGTATTATCTGTCCTTCTATCAGGGCCATTGTATTATCTGTCCTTCTATCAGGGCCATTGTATTATCTGTCCTTCTATCAGGGCCATTGTATTATCTGTCCTTCTATCAGGGCCATTGTATTATCTGTCCTTCTATCAGGGCCATTGTATTATCTGTCCTTCTATCAGGGCCATTGTATTATCTGTCCTTCTATCAGGGCCATTGTATTATCTGTCCTTCTATCAGGGCCATTGTATTATCTGTCCTTCTATCAGGGCTGTTGTATTATCTGTCCTTCTATCAGGGCCATTGTATTATCTGTCCTTCTATCAGGGCCGTTGTATTATCTGTCCTTCTATCAGGGCCGTTGTATTATCTGTCCTTCTATCAGGGCCATTGTATTATCTGTCCTTCTATCAGGGCCATTGTATTATCTGTCCTTCTATCAGGGCCGTTGTATTATCTGTCCTTCTATCAGGGCCGTTGTATTATCTGTCCTTCTATCAGGGCCATTGTATTATCTGTCCTTCTATCAGGGCCGTTGTATTATCTGTCCTTCTATCAGGGCCATTGTATTATCTGTCCTTCTATCAGGGCCATTGTATTAGCTGTCCTTCTATCAGGGTCGTTGTATTATCTGTCCTTCTATCAGGGCCGTTGTATTATCTGTCCTTCTATCAGGGCCGTTGTATTATCTGTCCTTCTATCAGGGCCATTGTATTATCTGTCCTTCTATCAGGGCTGTTGTATTATCTGTCCTTCTATCATGGTCGTTGTATTATCTGTCCTTCTATCAGGGCCATTGTATTATCTGTCCTTCTATCAGGGCCATTGTATTATCTGTCCTTCTATCAGGGCCGTTGTATTATCTGTCCTATTATCAGGGCCATTGTATTATCTGTCCTTCTATCAGGGCCATTGTATTATCTGTCCTTCTATCAGGGCCGTTGTATTATCTGTCGTTCTATCAGGGCTGTTGTATTATCTGTCCTTCTATTAGGGCCGTTGTATTATCTGTCCTTCTATCAGGGCCGTTGTATTATCTGTCCTTCTATCAGGGCCGTTGTATTATCTGTCCTTCTATCAGGGCCGTTGTATTATATGTCCTTCTATCAGGGTCGTTGTATTATATGTCCTTCTATCAGGGCCGTTGTATTATCTGTCCTTCTATCAGGGCCATTGTATTATCTGTCCTTCTATCAGGGCCGTTGTATTATCTGTCCTTCTATCAGGGCCGTTGTATTATCTGTCCTTCTATCAGGGCCGTTGTATTATCTGTCCTTCTATCAGGGCCATTGCGGTTTTCCCAGTTTTCTGGTTGTTGACTGATTTTGTCTGTTTGTTGATATATGAGTTTTGACTTTCCCTTTGGAAGATTGATCGGTGTTCTGTAATTTTGTTATTACCCTTATTTGATATCTTGTGATCAAACTTACTTCTCGTCGATTGAAATATAGTCTAGCTGACGACATGCTTTGTTTTTCAGACTTGTCCCGGAATTCTGCTGTCATCAGCCTCTGTTCAACTTTAATAGAGAGAAAATAAACAGATTATAAACTGCTAGATTTTTTCATTCTCAAAGGGAATTGTCAATAGTACAATAATTTTAAGATATTTATCAACAGGAGAAACTGCATTTCACAGTTTTTTTAAATAAAAAAAAACAGTTCCCTAAAATACATAAAAGTATTAAAAGGTGAAACTAAAATAGTATCAGAATGTGAAAATAAAATAGTATCAGAATGTGAAACTAAAATAGCATCAGATGTGAAACTAAAATAGTATCAGAATGTGAAACTAAAATAGTATCAGAATGTGAAACTAAAATAGTATCAGAATGTGAAACTAAAATAGTATCTGAATGGGAAACTAAAATAGTATCAGAATATTGAGTTACCTTTAATATCAATGATAAACTTTAATTTTTAAATGAATTTAATACAACAATATCACCTGATAAATTGAAAATATAAATAATTCAGAGAATCTTTAGACAAAAAATTTTAAAAATCAGGAACAGGTTGAAAAGGTCATCCACATTACCCGGTGTGGTACAATATAGGGGTAAAACAATCATTGTAGATATTTATAGATCTCAATCAGAGACATCCAAACAAATAAATCACTATACTCTGATACGGGGTCGTCTTAACAGCTTTATAGGCCCCCGGGCAAAGTAATGCATTGGGGCACTACCTACACAATCAATCGCAGGAATAAAACTGTAAATGGTTGATAAAATTACACATATATTTATTGTATTGGTACTTCCAACAAAATCAGTGCTTAAACATTAAAAAATGCGGTACACAACATACATAGGTTAATATGGGGCACCTATGCTCGTGGGGCCCCCAGGCAACTGCACGGCATGCCCATGCCTTAAGACGGTACTGCTCTTATACAATTATTATTAAACACATTTGCCAATTAGTTGACATGTTGCAACAAGGAGTTCTGGTGTTTGAATGTACGAGGTCAGCTGTAAAAGTCATATACAAAAGTGGTGGGGGCCATCATGGTCGTGAAAATCAGCTTTAATAAAACATCTCTATTGGCAGCAGAAACAAACATGTGGTGGCCGAAGCTGAGCTATTTAAAGTAAATTTCCCACAATTCATTTACAATACTTACTGACATGAAATTTAACAAAGTTTTCAAGTTCTGTTCCAGTTAAATCATCGAAAATTTGTTTTCTATCTGGTGTCAAGTTATCATACGCTGTATCTTTAGGAGCAAATATGGTGTACGTGTTAGAATACTGGAAAAATTGTACCAAATTAGCTTTTCTTACCAACGACTCAAACTACAAGAAACATAAATTACATTTAATTTCTATGACAACATGCACAAAATGATTTCAAGTAAAATCTTAGAAGGCATGAAAAGTTTATATATACCAGTAATATAGTACTTAAGTCTCCCTGTTAGAAGTTTATATATACCAGTAATATAGTACTTAGTCACCCTGTTAGAAGTTTATATATACTAGTAATATAGTACTTAGTCTCCCTGTTAGAAGTTTATATATACCAGTAATGTAGTACTTAATCTCCCAGTTAGAAGTTTATATATACCAGTAATATAGTACTTAATCTCCCTGTTAGAAGTTTATACATACCAGTCATATAGTACTTAGTCTCCCTGTTAGAAGTTTATATATACCAGTAATATAGTACTTAGTCACCCTGTTAGAAGTTTATATATACCAGTAATATAGTACTTAGTCTCACTGTTAGAAGTTTATATATACTATTAATATAGTACTTAGTCTCCCTGTTAGAAGTTTATATATACCAGTAATATAGTACTTAGTCTCCCTGTTAGAAGTTTATATATACCAGTAATATAGTACTTAGTCTCCCTGTTAGAAGTTTATATATACCAGTAATATAGTACTTAGTCTCCCTGTTAGAAGTTTATATATACCAGTAATGTAGTACTTAAGTCTCCCTGTTAGAAGTTTATATATACCAGTAATATATTACTTAGTCTCCCTGTTAGAAGTTTATATATACCAGTAATATAGTACTTAGTCTCCCTGTTAGAAGTTTATATATACCAGTAATGTAGTACTTAATCTCCCTGTTAGAAGTTTATATATACCAGTCATATAGTACTTAGTCTCCCTGTTAGAAGTTTATATATACCAGTAATATAGTACTTAGTCACCCTGTTAGAAGTTTATATATACCAGTCATATAGTACTTAGTCTCCCTGTTAGAAGTTTATATATACCAGTAATATAGTACTTAGTCACCCTGTTAGAAGTTTATATATACCAGTAATATAGTACTTAGTCTCCCTGTTAGAAGTTTATATATACCAGTAATATAGTACTTAGTCTCCCTGTTAGAAGTTTATATATACTAGTAATATAGTACTTAGTCTCCCTGTTAGAAGTTTCTATATACCAGTAATGTAGTACTTAGTCACCCTGTTAGAAGTTTATATAAACTATTAATATAGTACTTAGTCTCCCTGTTAGAACTTTATATATACCAGTAATATAGTACTTAGTCTCCCTGTAAGAAGTTTATATATACCAGTAAAATAGTACTTAGTCTCCCTGTTAGAAGTTTATGAATACCAGTAATATAGTACTTATTCTCCCTGTTAGAAGTTTATATATACCAGTAATGTAGTACTTAGTCTCCCTGTTAGAAGTTTATATATACCAGTAATATAGTACTTAGTCTACCTGTTAGAAGTTTATATATACCAGTAACATAGTACTTAGTCTCCCTGTTATAAGTTTATATATACCAGTAATGTAATACTTAGTCTCCCTGTTAGAAGTGTATATATACCAGTAATATAGTACTTAGTCTCCCTGCTAGAAGTTTATATATACCAGTAATGTAGTACTTAGTCTCCCTGTTAGAAGTTTATATATACCAGTAATATAGTACTTAGTCTCCCTGTTAGAAGTTTATATATACCAGTAATATAGTACTTAGTCTCCCTGTTAGAAGTTTATATATACCAGTAATATAGTACTTAGTCTCCCTCTTAGAAGTTTATATATATATCAGTAATGTAGTACTTAGTCTCCCTGTTAGAAGTTTATATATACCAGTAATATAGTACTTAGTCTCCTTGTTAGAAGTTTATATATACCAGTAATATAGTACTTAGTCTCCCTCTTAGAAGTTTATATATATATCAGTAATGTAGTACTTAGTCTCCCTGTTAGAAGTTTATATATACCAGTAATATAGTACTTAGTCTCCCTCTTAGAAGTTTATATATATCAGTAATGTAGTACTTAGTCTCCCTGTTAGAAGTTTATATATACCAGTAATATAGTACTTAGTCTCCCTGTTAGAAGTTTATATATACCAGTAATATAGTACTTACTCTCCCTGTGAGAAGTTTATATATATACTAGTAATGTAGTACTTAGTCTCCCTGTTAGAAGTTTATATATACCAGTAATGTAGTACTTAGTCTCCCTGTTAGAAGTTTATATATACCAGTAATATAGTATTTAGTCTCCCTGTTAGAAATTTATATATACCAGTAATATAGTACTTAGTCTCCCTGTTAAAAGTTTATATATACCAGTAATATAGTACTTAGTCTCCCTGTTAGAAGTTTATATATACCAGTAATATAGTACTTAGTCTCCCTGTTAGAAGTTTATATATACCAGTAATATAGTACTTACTCTCCGTGTTAGAAGTTTATATATACCAGTAATATAGTACTTAGTCTCCCTGTTAGAAGTTTATATATACCAGTAATATAGTACTTAGTCTCCCTGTTAGAAGTTTATATATACCAGTAATATAGTACTTAGTCACCCTGTTAGAAGTTTATATATACCAGTAATATAGTACTTAGTCTCCCTGTTAGAAGTTTATATATACCAGTAATGTAGTACTTAAGTCTCCCTGTTAGAACTTTATATATACCAGTAATATAGTACTTAGTCTCCCTGTTAGAAGTTTATATATACCAGTAATATAGTACTTAGTCTCCCTGTTAGAAGTTTATATATACCAGTAATATAGTACTTAGTCTCCCTGTTAGAAGTTTATATATACTATTAATATAGTACTTAGTCTCCCTGTTAGAACTTTATATATACCAGTAATATAGTACTTAGTCTCCCTGATATAAGTTTATATATACCAGTAATATAGTACTTAGTCTCCCTGTTAGAAGTTTATATATACCAGTAATATAGTACTTAGTCTCCCTGTTAGAAGTTTATATATACCAGTAATATAGTACTTAGTCTCCGTGTTAGAACTTTATATATACCAGTAATATAGTACTTAGTCTCCCTGTTAGAAGTTTATATATACCAGTAATATAGTACTTAGTCTCCCTGTTAGAAGTTTATATATACCAGTAATATAGTACTTAGTCACCCTGTTAGAAGTTTATATATACCAGTAATATAGTACTTAGTCTCCCTGTTAGAAGTTTATATATACCAGTAATGTAGTACTAAAGTCTCCCTGTTAGAAGTTTATATATACCAGTAATATAGTACTTAGTCTCCCTGTTAGAAGTTTATATATACCAGTAATATAGTACTTAGTCTCCCTGTTAGAAGTTTATATATACCAGTAATATAGTACTTAGTCTCCGTGTTAGAAGTTTATATATACCAGTAATATAGTACTTAGTCTCTCTGTTAGAAGTGTATATATACCAGTAATATAGTACTTAGTCTCCCTGTTAGTACTTTATATATACCAGTAATATAGTACTTAGTCACCCTGTTAGAAGTTTATATATACCAGTAATATAGTACTTAGTCTCCCTGTTAGAAGTTTATATATACCAGTAATGTAGTACTTAATCTCCCTGTTAGAAGTTTATATATACCAGTAACATAGTACTTAGTCTCCCTGTTAAAAGTGTATATATACCAGTAATGTAGTACTTAATCTCCCTGTTTGAAGTTTATATATACCAGTCATATAGTACTTAGTCTCCCTGTTAGAAGTTTATATATACCAGTAATATAGTACTTAGTCACCCTGTTAGAAGTTTATATATACCAGTAATGCAGTACTTAGTCTCCCTGTTAGAAGTTTATATATACCAGTAATATAGTACTTAGTCACCCTGTTAGAAGTTTATATATACCAGTAACATAGTACTTAGTCTCCCTGTTAGAAGTTTATATATACTATTAATATAGTATTTAGTCTCCCTGTTAGAACTTTATATATACCAGTAATATAGTACTTAGTCTCCCTGTTAGAAGTTTATATATACCAGTAATATAGTACTTAGTCTCCCTGTTAGAACTTTATATATACCAGTAATGTAGTACTTAGTCTCCCTGTTAGTAGTTTATATATACCAGTAATATAGTACTTAGTCTCCCTGTTAGAAGTTTATATACTAATAATATAGTACTTAGTCTCCCTGTTTGAAGTTTATATATACTAGTAATGTAGTACTTAGTCTCCCTGTTAGAAGTTTATATATACCAGTAATATAGTACCAAGTCTCCCTGTTAGAAGTTTATATATACCAGTAATATAGTACTTAGTCTCCCTGTTAGAAGTTTATATATACCAGTAATATAGTACTTAGTCTCCCTCTTAGAAGTTTATATATATATCAGTAATGTAGTACTTAGTCTCCCTGTTAGAAGTTTATATACTAGTAATATAGTACTTAGTCTCCCTGTTTGAAGTTTATATATACCAGTAATGTAGTACTTAGTCTCCCTGTTAGAAGTTTCTATATACCAGTAATATAGTACTTAGTCTCCCTGTTAGAAGTTTATATACTAGTAATATAGTACTTAGTCTCCCTGTTTGAAGTTTATATATACCAGTAATGTAGTACTTAGTCTCCCTGTTAGAAGTTTATATATACCAGTAATATAGTACTTAGTCTCCCTGTTAGAAATTTATATATACTAGTAACATAGTACTTAGTCTCCCTGTTAGAAGTTTATATATACCAGTAATATAGTACTTAGTCTCCCTGTTAGAACTTTATATATACCAGTAATATAGTACTTAAGTCTCCCTGTAAGAAGTTTATATATACTAGTAATATAGTACTTAGTCTCCCTGTTAGAAGTTTATATATACCAGTAATATAGTACTTAGTCTCCCTGTTAGAAGTTTATATATACCAGTAATATAGTACTTAGTCTCCCTGTTAGAAGTTTATATATACCAGTAATATAGTACTTAGTCTCCCTGTCAGAAGTTTATATATACTATTAATATAGTACTTAGTCTCCCTGTTAGAAGTTTATATATACCAGTAATATAGTACTTAGTCTCCCTGTTAGAAGTTTATATATACCAGTAATATAGTACTTAGTCTCCCTGTTAGAAGTTTATATATACCAGTAATATAGTACTTAGTCTCCCTGTTAGAAGTTTATATATACCAGTAATATAGTACTTAATCTCCGTGTTAGAAGTTTATATATACCAATAATATAGTACTTAGTCTCCCTGTTAGAAGTTTATATATACCAGTAATATAGTACTTAGTCTCCCTGTTAGAAGTTTATATATACCAGTAATATAGTACTTAGTCACCCTGTTAGAAGTTTATATATACCAGTAATATAGTACTTAGTCTCCCTGTTAGAAGTTTATATATACCAGTAATGTAGTACTTAAGTCTCCCTGTTAGAAGTTTATATATACCAGTAATATAGTACTTAGTCTCCCTGTTAGAACTTTATATATACCAGTAATATAGTACTTAGTCTCCCTGTTAGAAGTTTATATATACCAGTAATATAGTACTTAGTCTCCCTGTTAGAACTTTATATATACCAGTAATATAGTACTTAGTCTCCCTGTTAGAAGTTTATATATACCAGTAATATAGTACTTAGTCTCCCTGTTAGAAGTTTATATATACTAGTAATATAGTACTTAGTCTCCCTGTTAGAACTTTATATATACCAGTAATATAGTACTTAGTCTCCCTGTTAGAAGTTTATATATACCAGTAATATAGTACTTAGTCTCCCTGTAAGAAGTTTATATATACCAGTAATATAGTACTTAGTCTCCTTGTTAGAAGTTTATATATACCAGTAATATAGTACTTAGTCTCCCTGTTAGAAGTTTATATATACTAGTAATATAGTACTTAGTCTCCCTGTTAGAACTTTATATATACCAGTAATATAGTACTTAGTCTCCCTGTTAGAAGTTTATATATACCAGTAATGTAGTACTTAAGTCTCCCTGTTAGAAGTTTATATATACCAGTAATATAGTACTTAGTCTCCCTGTTAGAAGTTTATATATACCAGTAATATAGTACTTAGTCTCCCTGTTAGAAGTTTATATATACCAGTAATATAGTACTTAGTCTCCCTGTTAGAAGTTTATATATACTATTAATATAGTACTTAGTCTCCCTGTTAGAACTTTATATATACCAGTAATATAGTACTTAGTCTCCCTGTTAGAAGTTTATATATACCAGTAATATAGTACTTAGTCTCCCTGTTAGAACTTTATATATACCAGTAATATAGTACTTAGTCTCCCTGTTAGAAGTTTATATATACCAGTAATATAGTACTTAGTCTCCCTGTTAGAACTTTATATATACCAGTAATATAGTACTTAGTCTCCCTGTTAGAAGTTTATATATACCAGCAATATAGTACTTAGTCTCCTTGTTAGAAGTTTATATATACCAGTAATATAGTACTTAGTCTCCCTCTTAGAAGTTTATATATATATCAGTAATGTAGTACTTAGTCTCCCTGTTAGAAGTTTATATATACCAGTAATATAGTACTTAGTCTCCCTCTTAGAAGTTTATATATATCAGTAATGTAGTACTTAGTCTCCCTGTTAGAAGTTTATATATACCAGTAATATAGTACTTAGTCTCCCTGTTAGAAGTTTATATATACCAGTAATATAGTACTTACTCTCCCTGTGAGAAGTTTATATATATACTAGTAATGTAGTACTTAGTCTCCCTGTTAGAAGTTTATATATACCAGTAATGTAGTACTTAGTCTCCCTGTTAGAAGTTTATATATACCAGTAATATAGTATTTAGTCTCCCTGTTAGAAATTTATATATACCAGTAATATAGTACTTAGTCTCCCTGTTAAAAGTTTATATATACCAGTAATATAGTACTTAGTCTCCCTGTTAGAAGTTTATATATACCAGTAATATAGTACTTAGTCTCCCTGTTAGAAGTTTATATATACCAGTAATATAGTACTTACTCTCCGTGTTAGAAGTTTATATATACCAGTAATATAGTACTTAGTCTCCCTGTTAGAAGTTTATATATACCAGTAATATAGTACTTAGTCTCCCTGTTAGAAGTTTATATATACCAGTAATATAGTACTTAGTCACCCTGTTAGAAGTTTATATATACCAGTAATATAGTACTTAGTCTCCCTGTTAGAAGTTTATATATACCAGTAATGTAGTACTTAAGTCTCCCTGTTAGAAGTTTATATATACCAGTAATATAGTACTTAGTCTCCCTGTTAGAAGTTTATATATACCAGTAATATAGTACTTAGTCTCCCTGTTAGAAGTTTATATATACTATTAATATAGTACTTAGTCTCCCTGTTAGAACTTTATATATACCAGTAATATAGTACTTAGTCTCCCTGATAGAAGTTTATATATACCAGTAATATAGTACTTAGTCTCCCTGTTAGAAGTTTATATATACCAGTAATATAGTACTTAGTCTCCCTGTTAGAAGTTTATATATACCAGTAATATAGTATCTAGTCTCCGTGTTAGAACTTTATATATACCAGTAATATAGTACTTAGTCTCCCTGTTAGAAGTTTATATATACCAGTAATATAGTACTTAGTCTCCCTGTTAGAAGTTTATATATACCAGTAATATAGTACTTAGTCACCCTGTTAGAAGTTTATATATACCAGTAATATAGTACTTAGTCTCACTGTTAGAAGTTTATATATACTATTAATATAGTACTTAGTCTCCCTGTTAGAAGTTTATATATACCAGTAATATAGTACTTAGTCTCCCTGTTAGAAGTTTATATATACCAGTAATATAGTACTTAGTCTCCCTGTTAGAAGTTTATATATACCAGTAATATAGTACTTAGTCTCCCTGTTAGAAGTTTATATATACCAGTAATGTAGTACTTAAGTCTCCCTGTTAGAAGTTTATATATACCAGTAATATATTACTTAGTCTCCCTGTTAGAAGTTTATATATACCAGTAATATAGTACTTAGTCTCCCTGTTAGAAGTTTATATATACCAGTAATGTAGTACTTAATCTCCCTGTTAGAAGTTTATATATACCAGTCATATAGTACTTAGTCTCCCTGTTAGAAGTTTATATATACCAGTAATATAGTACTTAGTCACCCTGTTAGAAGTTTATATATACCAGTCATATAGTACTTAGTCTCCCTGTTAGAAGTTTATATATACCAGTAATATAGTACTTAGTCACCCTGTTAGAAGTTTATATATACCAGTAATATAGTACTTAGTCTCCCTGTTAGAAGTTTATATATACCAGTAATATAGTACTTAGTCTCCCTGTTAGAAGTTTATATATACTAGTAATATAGTACTTAGTCTCCCTGTTAGAAGTTTCTATATACCAGTAATGTAGTACTTAGTCACCCTGTTAGAAGTTTATATAAACTATTAATATAGTACTTAGTCTCCCTGTTAGAACTTTATATATACCAGTAATATAGTACTTAGTCTCCCTGTAAGAAGTTTATATATACCAGTAAAATAGTACTTAGTCTCCCTGTTAGAAGTTTATGAATACCAGTAATATAGTACTTATTCTCCCTGTTAGAAGTTTATATATACCAGTAATGTAGTACTTAGTCTCCCTGTTAGAAGTTTATATATACCAGTAATATAGTACTTAGTCTACCTGTTAGAAGTTTATATATACCAGTAACATAGTACTTAGTCTCCCTGTTATAAGTTTATATATACCAGTAATGTAATACTTAGTCTCCCTGTTAGAAGTGTATATATACCAGTAATATAGTACTTAGTCTCCCTGCTAGAAGTTTATATATACCAGTAATGTAGTACTTAGTCTCCCTGTTAGAAGTTTATATATACCAGTAATATAGTACTTAGTCTCCCTGTTAGAAGTTTATATATACCAGTAATATAGTACTTAGTCTCCCTGTTAGAAGTTTATATATACCAGTAATATAGTACTTAGTCTCCCTCTTAGAAGTTTATATATATATCAGTAATGTAGTACTTAGTCTCCCTGTTAGAAGTTTATATATACCAGTAATATAGTACTTAGTCTCCTTGTTAGAAGTTTATATATACCAGTAATATAGTACTTAGTCTCCCTCTGAGAAGTTTATATATATATCAGTAATGTAGTACTTAGTCTCCCTGTTAGAAGTTTATATATACCAGTAATATAGTACTTAGTCTCCCTCTTAGAAGTTTATATATATCAGTAATGTAGTACTTAGTCTCCCTGTTAGAAGTTTATATATACCAGTAATATAGTACTTAGTCTCCCTGTTAGAAGTTTATATATACCAGTAATATAGTACTTACTCTCCCTGTGAGAAGTTTATATATATACTAGTAATGTAGTACTTAGTCTCCCTGTTAGAAGTTTATATATACCAGTAATGTAGTACTTAGTCTCCCTGTTAGAAGTTTATATATACCAGTAATATAGTATTTAGTCTCCCTGTTAGAAATTTATATATACCAGTAATATAGTACTTAGTCTCCCTGTTAAAAGTTTATATATACCAGTAATATAGTACTTAGTCTCCCTGTTAGAAGTTTATATATACCAGTAATATAGTACTTAGTCTCCCTGTTAGAAGTTTATATATACCAGTAATATAGTACTTACTCTCCGTGTTAGAAGTTTATATATACCAGTAATATAGTACTTAGTCTCCCTGTTAGAAGTTTATATATACCAGTAATATAGTACTTAGTCTCCCTGTTAGAAGTTTATATATACCAGTAATATAGTACTTAGTCACCCTGTTAGAAGTTTATATATACCAGTAATATAGTACTTAGTCTCCCTGTTAGAAGTTTATATATACCAGTAATGTAGTACTTAAGTCTCCCTGTTAGAACTTTATATATACCAGTAATATAGTACTTAGTCTCCCTGTTAGAAGTTTATATATACCAGTAATATAGTACTTAGTCTCCCTGTTAGAAGTTTATATATACCAGTAATATAGTACTTAGTCTCCCTGTTAGAAGTTTATATATACTATTAATATAGTACTTAGTCTCCCTGTTAGAACTTTATATATACCAGTAATATAGTACTTAGTCTCCCTGATATAAGTTTATATATACCAGTAATATAGTACTTAGTCTCCCTGTTAGAAGTTTATATATACCAGTAATATAGTACTTAGTCTCCCTGTTAGAAGTTTATATATACCAGTAATATAGTACTTAGTCTCCGTGTTAGAACTTTATATATACCAGTAATATAGTACTTAGTCTCCCTGTTAGAAGTTTATATATACCAGTAATATAGTACTTAGTCTCCCTGTTAGAAGTTTATATATACCAGTAATATAGTACTTAGTCACCCTGTTAGAAGTTTATATATACCAGTAATATAGTACTTAGTCTCCCTGTTAGAAGTTTATATATACCAGTAATGTAGTACTAAAGTCTCCCTGTTAGAAGTTTATATATACCAGTAATATAGTACTTAGTCTCCCTGTTAGAAGTTTATATATACCAGTAATATAGTACTTAGTCTCCCTGTTAGAAGTTTATATATACCAGTAATATAGTACTTAGTCTCCGTGTTAGAAGTTTATATATACCAGTAATATAGTACTTAGTCTCTCTGTTAGAAGTGTATATATACCAGTAATATAGTACTTAGTCTCCCTGTTAGTACTTTATATATACCAGTAATATAGTACTTAGTCACCCTGTTAGAAGTTTATATATACCAGTAATATAGTACTTAGTCTCCCTGTTAGAAGTTTATATATACCAGTAATGTAGTACTTAATCTCCCTGTTAGAAGTTTATATATACCAGTAACATAGTACTTAGTCTCCCTGTTAAAAGTGTATATATACCAGTAATGTAGTACTTAATCTCCCTGTTTGAAGTTTATATATACCAGTCATATAGTACTTAGTCTCCCTGTTAGAAGTTTATATATACCAGTAATATAGTACTTAGTCACCCTGTTAGAAGTTTATATATACCAGTAATGCAGTACTTAGTCTCCCTGTTAGAAGTTTATATATACCAGTAATATAGTACTTAGTCACCCTGTTAGAAGTTTATATATACCAGTAACATAGTACTTAGTCTCCCTGTTAGAAGTTTATATATACTATTAATATAGTATTTAGTCTCCCTGTTAGAACTTTATATATACCAGTAATATAGTACTTAGTCTCCCTGTTAGAAGTTTATATATACCAGTAATATAGTACTTAGTCTCCCTGTTAGAACTTTATATATACCAGTAATGTAGTACTTAGTCTCCCTGTTAGTAGTTTATATATACCAGTAATATAGTACTTAGTCTCCCTGTTAGAAGTTTATATACTAATAATATAGTACTTAGTCTCCCTGTTTGAAGTTTATATATACTAGTAATGTAGTACTTAGTCTCCCTGTTAGAAGTTTATATATACCAGTAATATAGTACCAAGTCTCCCTGTTAGAAGTTTATATATACCAGTAATATAGTACTTAGTCTCCCTGTTAGAAGTTTATATATACCAGTAATATAGTACTTAGTCTCCCTCTTAGAAGTTTATATATATATCAGTAATGTAGTACTTAGTCTCCCTGTTAGAAGTTTATATACTAGTAATATAGTACTTAGTCTCCCTGTTTGAAGTTTATATATACCAGTAATGTAGTACTTAGTCTCCCTGTTAGAAGTTTCTATATACCAGTAATATAGTACTTAGTCTCCCTGTTAGAAGTTTATATACTAGTAATATAGTACTTAGTCTCCCTGTTTGAAGTTTATATATACCAGTAATGTAGTACTTAGTCTCCCTGTTAGAAGTTTATATATACCAGTAATATAGTACTTAGTCTCCCTGTTAGAAATTTATATATACTAGTAACATAGTACTTAGTCTCCCTGTTAGAAGTTTATATATACCAGTAATATAGTACTTAGTCTCCCTGTTAGAACTTTATATATACCAGTAATATAGTACTTAAGTCTCCCTGTAAGAAGTTTATATATACTAGTAATATAGTACTTAGTCTCCCTGTTAGAAGTTTATATATACCAGTAATATAGTACTTAGTCTCCCTGTTAGAAGTTTATATATACCAGTAATATAGTACTTAGTCTCCCTGTTAGAAGTTTATATATACCAGTAATATAGTACTTAGTCTCCCTGTTAGAAGTTTATATATACTATTAATATAGTACTTAGTCTCCCTGTTAGAAGTTTATATATACCAGTAATATAGTACTTAGTCTCCCTGTTAGAAGTTTATATATACCAGTAATATAGTACTTAGTCTCCCTGTTAGAAGTTTATATATACCAGTAATATAGTACTTAGTCTCCCTGTTAGAAGTTTATATATACCAGTAATATAGTACTTAATCTCCGTGTTAGAAGTTTATATATACCAGTAATATAGTACTTAGTCTCCCTGTTAGAAGTTTATATATACCAGTAATATAGTACTTAGTCTCCCTGTTAGAAGTTTATATATACCAGTAATATAGTACTTAGTCACCCTGTTAGAAGTTTATATATACCAGTAATATAGTACTTAGTCTCCCTGTTAGAAGTTTATATATACCAGTAATGTAGTACTTAAGTCTCCCTGTTAGAAGTTTATATATACCAGTAATATAGTACTTAGTCTCCCTGTTAGAACTTTATATATACCAGTAATATAGTACTTAGTCTCCCTGTTAGAAGTTTATATATACCAGTAATATAGTACTTAGTCTCCCTGTTAGAACTTTATATATACCAGTAATATAGTACTTAGTCTCCCTGTTAGAAGTTTATATATACCAGTAATATAGTACTTAGTCTCCCTGTTAGAAGTTTATATATACTAGTAATATAGTACTTAGTCTCCCTGTTAGAACTTTATATATACCAGTAATATAGTACTTAGTCTCCCTGTTAGAAGTTTATATATACCAGTAATATAGTACTTAGTCTCCCTGTAAGAAGTTTATATATACCAGTAATATAGTACTTAGTCTCCTTGTTAGAAGTTTATATATACCAGTAATATAGTACTTAGTCTCCCTGTTAGAAGTTTATATATACTAGTAATATAGTACTTAGTCTCCCTGTTAGAACTTTATATATACCAGTAATATAGTACTTAGTCTCCCTGTTAGAAGTTTATATATACCAGTAATGTAGTACTTAAGTCTCCCTGTTAGAAGTTTATATATACCAGTAATATAGTACTTAGTCTCCCTGTTAGAAGTTTATATATACCAGTAATATAGTACTTAGTCTCCCTGTTAGAAGTTTATATATACCAGTAATATAGTACTTAGTCTCCCTGTTAGAAGTTTATATATACTATTAATATAGTACTTAGTCTCCCTGTTAGAACTTTATATATACCAGTAATATAGTACTTAGTCTCCCTGTTAGAAGTTTATATATACCAGTAATATAGTACTTAGTCTCCCTGTTAGAACTTTATATATACCAGTAATATAGTACTTAGTCTCCCTGTTAGAAGTTTATATATACCAGTAATATAGTACTTAGTCTCCCTGTTAGAACTTTATATATACCAGTAATATAGTACTTAGTCTCCCTGTTAGAAGTTTATATATACCAGTAATATAGTACTTAGTCTCCTTGTTAGAAGTTTATATATACCAGTAATATAGTACTTAGTCTCCCTCTTAGAAGTTTATATATATATCAGTAATGTAGTACTTAGTCTCCCTGTTAGAAGTTTATATATACCAGTAATATAGTACTTAGTCTCCCTCTTAGAAGTTTATATATATCAGTAATGTAGTACTTAGTCTCCCTGTTAGAAGTTTATATATACCAGTAATATAGTACTTAGTCTCCCTGTTAGAAGTTTATATATACCAGTAATATAGTACTTACTCTCCCTGTGAGAAGTTTATATATATACTAGTAATGTAGTACTTAGTCTCCCTGTTAGAAGTTTATATATACCAGTAATGTAGTACTTAGTCTCCCTGTTAGAAGTTTATATATACCAGTAATATAGTATTTAGTCTCCCTGTTAGAAATTTATATATACCAGTAATATAGTACTTAGTCTCCCTGTTAAAAGTTTATATATACCAGTAATATAGTACTTAGTCTCCCTGTTAGAAGTTTATATATACCAGTAATATAGTACTTAGTCTCCCTGTTAGAAGTTTATATATACCAGTAATATAGTACTTACTCTCCGTGTTAGAAGTTTATATATACCAGTAATATAGTACTTAGTCTCCCTGTTAGAAGTTTATATATACCAGTAATATAGTACTTAGTCTCCCTGTTAGAAGTTTATATATACCAGTAATATAGTACTTAGTCACCCTGTTAGAAGTTTATATATACCAGTAATATAGTACTTAGTCTCCCTGTTAGAAGTTTATATATACCAGTAATGTAGTACTTAAGTCTCCCTGTTAGAAGTTTATATATACCAGTAATATAGTACTTAGTCTCCCTGTTAGAAGTTTATATATACCAGTAATATAGTACTTAGTCTCCCTGTTAGAAGTTTATATATACTATTAATATAGTACTTAGTCTCCCTGTTAGAACTTTATATATACCAGTAATATAGTACTTAGTCTCCCTGATAGAAGTTTATATATACCAGTAATATAGTACTTAGTCTCCCTGTTAGAAGTTTATATATACCAGTAATATAGTACTTAGTCTCCCTGTTAGAAGTTTATATATACCAGTAATATAGTATCTAGTCTCCGTGTTAGAACTTTATATATACCAGTAATATAGTACTTAGTCTCCCTGTTAGAAGTTTATATATACCAGTAATATAGTACTTAGTCTCCCTGTTAGAAGTTTATATATACCAGTAATATAGTACTTAGTCACCCTGTTAGAAGTTTATATATACCAGTAATATAGTACTTAGTCTCCCTGTTAGAAGTTTATATATACCAGTAATGTAGTACTTAAGTCTCCCTGTTAGAAGTTTATATATACCAGTAATATAGTACTTAGTCTCCCTGTTAGAAGTTTATATATACCAGTAATATAGTACTTAGTCTCCCTGTTAGAAGTTTATATATACCAGTAATATAGTACTTAGTCTCAGTGTTAGAAGTTTATATATACCAGTAATATAGTACTTAGTCTCTCTGTTAGAAGTGTATATATACCAGTAATATAGTACTTAGTCTCCCTGTTAGAAGTTTATATATACCAGTAATATAGTACTTAGTCACCCTGTTAGAAGTTTATATATACCAGTAATATAGTACTTAGTCTCCCTGTTAGAAGTTTATATATACCAGTAATGTAGTACTTAATCTCCCTGTTAGAAGTTTATATATACCAGTAACATAGTACTTAAGTCTCCCTGTTAAAAGTGTATATATACCAGTAACATAGTACTTAGTCTCCCTGTTAGAAGTTTATATATACTATTAATATAGTATTTAGTCTCCCTGTTAGAAGTTTATATATACCAGTAATGCAGTACTTAGTCTCCCTGTTAGAAGTTTATATATACCAGTAATATAGTACTTAGTCACCCTGTTAGAAGTTTATATATACCAGTAATGCAGTACTTAGTCTCCCTGTTAGAAGTTTATATATACCAGTAATATAGTACTTAGTCACCCTGTTAGAAGTTTATATATACCAGTAACATAGTACTTAGTCTCCCTGTTAGAAGTTTATATATACTATTAATATAGTATTTAGTCTCCCTGTTAGAACTTTATATATACCAGTAATATAGTACTTAGTCTCCCTGTTAGAAGTTTATATATACCAGTAATATAGTACTTAGTCTCCCTGTTAGAACTTTATATATACCAGTAATGTAGTACTTAGTCTCCCTGTTAGTAGTTTATATATACCAGTAATATAGTACTTAGTCTCCCTGTTAGAAGTTTATATACTAATAATATAGTACTTAGTCTCCCTGTTTGAAGTTTATATATACTAGTAATGTAGTACTTAGTCTCCCTGTTAGAAGTTTATATATACCAGTAATATAGTACCAAGTCTCCCTGTTAGAAGTTTATATATACCAGTAATATGGTACTTAGTCTCCCTGTTAGAAGTTTATATATACCAGTAATATAGTACTTAGTCTCCCTCTTAGAAGTTTATATATATATCAGTAATGTAGTACTTAGTCTCCCTGTTAGAGGTTTATATACTAGTAATATAGTACTTAGTCTCCCTGTTTGAAGTTTATATATACCAGTAATGTAGTACTTAGTCTCCCTGTTAGAAGTTTCTATATACCAGTAATATAGTACTTAGTCTCCCTGTTAGAAGTTTATATACTAGTAATATAGTACTTAGTCTCCCTGTTTGAAGTTTATATATACCAGTAATGTAGTACTTAGTCTCCCTGTTAGAAGTTTATATATACCAGTAATATAGTACTTAGTCTCCCTGTTAGAAATTTATATATACTAGTAACATAGTACTTAGTCTCCCTGTTAGAAGTTTATATATACCAGTAATATAGTACTTAGTCTCCCTGTTAGAACTGTATATATACCAGTAATATAGTACTTAAGTCTCCCTGTAAGAAGTTTATATATACTAGTAATATAGTACTTAGTCTCCCTGTTAGAAGTTTATATATACCAGTAATATAGTACTTAGTCTTCCTGTTAGAAGTTTATATATACCAGTAATATAGTACTTAGTCTCCCTGTTAGAAGTTTATATATACCAGTAATATAGTACTTAGTCTCCCTGTTAGAAGTTTATATATACTATTAATATAGTACTTAGTCTCCCTGTTAGAACTTTATATATACCAGTAATATAGTACTTAGTCTCCCTGTTAGAAGTTTATATATACCAGTAATATAGTACTTAGTCTCCCTGTTAGAAGTTTATATATACCAGTAATATAGTACTTAGTCTCCCTGTTAGAAGTTTATATATACCAGTAATATAGTACTTAGTCTCCGTGTTAGAAGTTTATATATACCAGTAATATAGTACTTAGTCTCCCTGTTAGAAGTTTATATATACCAGTAATATAGTACTTAGTCTCCCTGTTAGAAGTTTATATATACCAGTAATATAGTACTTAGTCACCCTGTTAGAAGTTTATATATACCAGTAATATAGTACTTAGTCTCCCTGTTAGAAGTTTATATATACCAGTAATGTAGTACTTAAGTCTCCCTGTTAGAAGTTTATATATACCAGTAATATAGTACTTAGTCTCCCTGTTAGAACTTTATATATACCAGTAATATAGTACTTAGTCTCCCTGTTAGAAGTTTATATATACCAGTAATATAGTACTTAGTCTCCCTGTTAGAACTTTATATATACCAGTAATATAGTACTTAGTCTCCCTGTTAGAAGTTTATATATACCAGTAATATAGTACTTAGTCTCCCTGTTAGAAGTTTATATATACTAGTAATATAGTACTTAGTCTCCCTGTTAGAACTTTATATATACCAGTAATATAGTACTTAGTCTCCCTGTTAGAAGTTTATATATACCAGTAATATAGTACTTAGTCTCCCTGTTAGAACTTTATATATACCAGTAATATAGTACTTAGTCTCCCTGTTAGAAGTTTATATATACCAGTAATATAGTACTTAGTCTCCCTGTTAGAACTTTATATATACCAGTAATATAGTACTTAGTCTCCCTGTTAGAAGTTTATATATACCAGTAATATAGTACTTAGTCTCCCTGTTAGAAGTTTATATATACTAGTAATATAGTACTTAGTCTCCCTGTTAGAACTTTATATATACCAGTAATATAGTACTTAGTCTCCCTGTTAGAAGTTTATATATACCAGTAATATAGTACTTAGTCTCCCTGTAAGAAGTTTATATATACCAGTAATATAGTACTTAGTCTCCTTGTTAGAAGTTTATATATACCAGTAATATAGTACTTAGTCTCCCTGTTAGAAGTTTATATATACTAGTAATATAGTACTTAGTCTCCCTGTTAGAACTTTATATATACCAGTAATATAGTACTTAGTCTCCCTGTTAGAAGTTTATATATACCAGTAATGTAGTACTTAAGTCTCCCTGTTAGAAGTTTATATATACCAGTAATATAGTACTTAGTCTCCCTGTTAGAAGTTTATATATACCAGTAATATAGTACTTAGTCTCCCTGTTAGAAGTTTATATATACCAGTAATATAGTACTTAGTCTCCCTGTTAGAAGTTTATATATACTATTAATATAGTACTTAGTCTCCCTGTTAGAACTTTATATATACCAGTAATATAGTACTTAGTCTCCCTGTTAGAAGTTTATATATACCAGTAATATAGTACTTAGTCTCCCTGTTAGAACTTTATATATACCAGTAATATAGTACTTAGTCTCCCTGTTAGAAGTTTATATATACCAGTAATATAGTACTTAGTCTCCCTGTTAGAACTTTATATATACCAGTAATATAGTACTTAGTCTCCCTGTTAGAAGTTTATATATACCAGTAATATAGTACTTAGTCTCCTTGTTAGAAGTTTATATATACCAGTAATATAGTACTTAGTCTCCCTCTTAGAAGTTTATATATATATCAGTAATGTAGTACTTAGTCTCCCTGTTAGAAGTTTATATATACCAGTAATATAGTACTTAGTCTCCCTCTTAGAAGTTTATATATATCAGTAATGTAGTACTTAGTCTCCCTGTTAGAAGTTTATATATACCAGTAATATAGTACTTAGTCTCCCTGTTAGAAGTTTATATATACCAGTAATATAGTACTTACTCTCCCTGTGAGAAGTTTATATATATACTAGTAATGTAGTACTTAGTCTCCCTGTTAGAAGTTTATATATACCAGTAATGTAGTACTTAGTCTCCCTGTTAGAAGTTTATATATACCAGTAATATAGTATTTAGTCTCCCTGTTAGAAATTTATATATACCAGTAATATAGTACTTAGTCTCCCTGTTAAAAGTTTATATATACCAGTAATATAGTACTTAGTCTCCCTGTTAGAAGTTTATATATACCAGTAATATAGTACTTAGTCTCCCTGTTAGAAGTTTATATATACCAGTAATATAGTACTTACTCTCCGTGTTAGAAGTTTATATATACCAGTAATATAGTACTTAGTCTCCCTGTTAGAAGTTTATATATACCAGTAATATAGTACTTAGTCTCCCTGTTAGAAGTTTATATATACCAGTAATATAGTACTTAGTCACCCTGTTAGAAGTTTATATATACCAGTAATATAGTACTTAGTCTCCCTGTTAGAAGTTTATATATACCAGTAATGTAGTACTTAAGTCTCCCTGTTAGAAGTTTATATATACCAGTAATATAGTACTTAGTCTCCCTGTTAGAAGTTTATATATACCAGTAATATAGTACTTAGTCTCCCTGTTAGAAGTTTATATATACTATTAATATAGTACTTAGTCTCCCTGTTAGAACTTTATATATACCAGTAATATAGTACTTAGTCTCCCTGATAGAAGTTTATATATACCAGTAATATAGTACTTAGTCTCCCTGTTAGAAGTTTATATATACCAGTAATATAGTACTTAGTCTCCCTGTTAGAAGTTTATATATACCAGTAATATAGTATCTAGTCTCCGTGTTAGAACTTTATATATACCAGTAATATAGTACTTAGTCTCCCTGTTAGAAGTTTATATATACCAGTAATATAGTACTTAGTCTCCCTGTTAGAAGTTTATATATACCAGTAATATAGTACTTAGTCACCCTGTTAGAAGTTTATATATACCAGTAATATAGTACTTAGTCTCCCTGTTAGAAGTTTATATATACCAGTAATGTAGTACTTAAGTCTCCCTGTTAGAAGTTTATATATACCAGTAATATAGTACTTAGTCTCCCTGTTAGAAGTTTATATATACCAGTAATATAGTACTTAGTCTCCCTGTTAGAAGTTTATATATACCAGTAATATAGTACTTAGTCTCAGTGTTAGAAGTTTATATATACCAGTAATATAGTACTTAGTCTCTCTGTTAGAAGTGTATATATACCAGTAATATAGTACTTAGTCTCCCTGTTAGAAGTTTATATATACCAGTAATATAGTACTTAGTCACCCTGTTAGAAGTTTATATATACCAGTAATATAGTACTTAGTCTCCCTGTTAGAAGTTTATATATACCAGTAATGTAGTACTTAATCTCCCTGTTAGAAGTTTATATATACCAGTAACATAGTACTTAAGTCTCCCTGTTAAAAGTGTATATATACCAGTAACATAGTACTTAGTCTCCCTGTTAGAAGTTTATATATACTATTAATATAGTATTTAGTCTCCCTGTTAGAAGTTTATATATACCAGTAATGCAGTACTTAGTCTCCCTGTTAGAAGTTTATATATACCAGTAATATAGTACTTAGTCACCCTGTTAGAAGTTTATATATACCAGTAATGCAGTACTTAGTCTCCCTGTTAGAAGTTTATATATACCAGTAATATAGTACTTAGTCACCCTGTTAGAAGTTTATATATACCAGTAACATAGTACTTAGTCTCCCTGTTAGAAGTTTATATATACTATTAATATAGTATTTAGTCTCCCTGTTAGAACTTTATATATACCAGTAATATAGTACTTAGTCTCCCTGTTAGAAGTTTATATATACCAGTAATATAGTACTTAGTCTCCCTGTTAGAACTTTATATATACCAGTAATGTAGTACTTAGTCTCCCTGTTAGTAGTTTATATATACCAGTAATATAGTACTTAGTCTCCCTGTTAGAAGTTTATATACTAATAATATAGTACTTAGTCTCCCTGTTTGAAGTTTATATATACTAGTAATGTAGTACTTAGTCTCCCTGTTAGAAGTTTATATATACCAGTAATATAGTACCAAGTCTCCCTGTTAGAAGTTTATATATACCAGTAATATGGTACTTAGTCTCCCTGTTAGAAGTTTATATATACCAGTAATATAGTACTTAGTCTCCCTCTTAGAAGTTTATATATATATCAGTAATGTAGTACTTAGTCTCCCTGTTAGAGGTTTATATACTAGTAATATAGTACTTAGTCTCCCTGTTTGAAGTTTATATATACCAGTAATGTAGTACTTAGTCTCCCTGTTAGAAGTTTCTATATACCAGTAATATAGTACTTAGTCTCCCTGTTAGAAGTTTATATACTAGTAATATAGTACTTAGTCTCCCTGTTTGAAGTTTATATATACCAGTAATGTAGTACTTAGTCTCCCTGTTAGAAGTTTATATATACCAGTAATATAGTACTTAGTCTCCCTGTTAGAAATTTATATATACTAGTAACATAGTACTTAGTCTCCCTGTTAGAAGTTTATATATACCAGTAATATAGTACTTAGTCTCCCTGTTAGAACTGTATATATACCAGTAATATAGTACTTAAGTCTCCCTGTAAGAAGTTTATATATACTAGTAATATAGTACTTAGTCTCCCTGTTAGAAGTTTATATATACCAGTAATATAGTACTTAGTCTTCCTGTTAGAAGTTTATATATACCAGTAATATAGTACTTAGTCTCCCTGTTAGAAGTTTATATATACCAGTAATATAGTACTTAGTCTCCCTGTTAGAAGTTTATATATACTATTAATATAGTACTTAGTCTCCCTGTTAGAACTTTATATATACCAGTAATATAGTACTTAGTCTCCCTGTTAGAAGTTTATATATACCAGTAATATAGTACTTAGTCTCCCTGTTAGAAGTTTATATATACCAGTAATATAGTACTTAGTCTCCCTGTTAGAAGTTTATATATACCAGTAATATAGTACTTAGTCTCCGTGTTAGAAGTTTATATATACCAGTAATATAGTACTTAGTCTCCCTGTTAGAAGTTTATATATACCAGTAATATAGTACTTAGTCTCCCTGTTAGAAGTTTATATATACCAGTAATATAGTACTTAGTCACCCTGTTAGAAGTTTATATATACCAGTAATATAGTACTTAGTCTCCCTGTTAGAAGTTTATATATACCAGTAATGTAGTACTTAAGTCTCCCTGTTAGAAGTTTATATATACCAGTAATATAGTACTTAGTCTCCCTGTTAGAACTTTATATATACCAGTAATATAGTACTTAGTCTCCCTGTTAGAAGTTTATATATACCAGTAATATAGTACTTAGTCTCCCTGTTAGAACTTTATATATACCAGTAATATAGTACTTAGTCTCCCTGTTAGAAGTTTATATATACCAGTAATATAGTACTTAGTCTCCCTGTTAGAAGGTTATATATACTAGTAATATAGTACTTAGTCTCCCTGTTAGAACTTTATATATACCAGTAATATAGTACTTAGTCTCCCTGTTAGAAGTTTATATATACCAGTAATATAGTACTTAGTCTCCCTGTTAGAAGTTTATATATACCAGTAATATAGTACTTAGTCTCCCTGTTAGAAGTTTATATATACCAGTAATATAGTACTTAGTCTCCCTGTTAGAAGTTTATATATGCTATTAATATAGTACTTAGTCTCCCTGTTAGAACTTTATATATACCAGTAATATAGTACTTAGTCTCCCTGTTAGAAGTTTATATATACCAGTAATACAGTACTTAGTCTCCCTGTTAGATCTTTATATATACCAGTAATATAGTACTTAGTCTCCCTGTTAGAAGTTTATATATACCAGTAATATAGTACTTAGTCTCCCTGTTAGAACTTTATATATACCAGTAATATAGTACTTAGTCTCCCTGTTAGAAGTTTATATATACCAGTAATATAGTACTTAGTCACCCTGTTAGAAGTTTATATATACCAGTAATATAGTACTTAGTCTCCCTGTTAGAAGTTTATATATACCAGTAATATAGTACTTAGTCTCCCTGTAAGAAGTTTATATAAACTATTAATATAGTACTTAAGTCTCCCTGTTAGAAGTTTATATATACCAGTAATATAGTACTTAGTCTCCTTGTTAGAAGTTTATATATACCAGTAATATAGTACTTAGTCTCCCTGTTAGAAGTTTATATATACCAGTAATATAGTACTTAGTCTCCCTGTTAGAACTTTATATATACCAGTAATATAGTACTTAGTCTCCCTGTTAGAAGTTTATATATACCAGTAATATAGTACTTAGTCTCCCTGTTAGAAGTTTATATATACCAGTAATGTAGTACTTAGTCTCCCTGTTAGTAGTTTATATATACCAGTAACATAGTACTTAGTCTCCCTGTTAGAAGTTTATATACTAATAATATAGTCCTTAGTCTCCCTGTTTGAAGTTTATATATACTAGTAATGTAGTACTTAGTCTCCCTGTTAGAAGTTTATATATACCAGTAATATAGTACCAAGTCTCCCTGTTAGAAGTTTATATATACCAGTATTATAGTACTTAGTCTCCCTGTTAGAAGTTTATATATACCAGTAATATAGTACTTAGTCTCCCTCTTAGAAGTTTATATATATATCAGTAATGTAGTACTTAGTCTCCCTGTTAGAAGTTTATATACTAGTAATATAGTACTTAAGTCTCCCTGTTTGAAGTTTATATATACCAGTAATGTAGTACTTAGTCTCCCTGTTAGAAGTTTCTATATACCAGTAATATAGTACTTAGTCTCCCTGTTAGAAGTTTATATACTAGTAATATAGTACTTAGTCTCCCTGTTTGAAGTTTATATATACCAGTAATGTAGTACTTAGTCTCCCTGTTAGAAGTTTATATATACCAGTAATATAGTACTTAGTCTCCCTGTTAGAAATTTATATATACCAGTAATATAGTACTTAGTCTCCCTGTTAGAACTTTATATATACCAGTAATATAGTACTTAAGTGTCCCTGTAAGAAGTTTATATATACTAGTAATATAGTACTTAGTCTCCGTTAGAAGTTTATATATACCAGTAATATAGTACTTAGTCTCCCTGTTAGAAGTTTATATATACCAGTAATATAGTACTTAGTCTCCCTGTTAGAAGTTTATATATACCAGTAATATAGTACTTAGTCTCCCTGTTAGAACTTTATATATACCAGTAATATAGTACTTAGTCTCCCTGTTAGAAGTTTATATATACCAGTAATATAGTACTTAGTCTCCCTGTTAGAACTTTATATATACCAGTAATATAGTACTTAGTCTCCCTGTTAGAACTTTATATATACCAGTAACATAGTACTTAGTCTCCCTGTTAGAAGTTTATATATACCAGTAATATAGTACTTAGTCTCCCTGTTAGAACTTTATATATACCAGTAATATAGTACTTAAGTCTCCCTGTAAGAAGTTTATATATACTAGTAATATAGTACTTAGTCTCCGTTAGAAGTTTATATATACCAGTAATATAGTACTTAGTCTCCCTGTTAGAAGTTTATATATACCAGTAATATAGTACTTAGTCTCCCTGTTAGAACTTTATATATACCAGTAATATAGTACTTAGTCTCCCTGTTAGAAGTTTATATATACTATTAATATAGTACTTAGTCTCCCTGTTAGAACTTTATATATACCAGTAATATAGTACTTAGTCTCCCTGTTATAAGTTTATATATACCAGTAATATAGTACTTAGTCTCCCTGTTAGAAGTTTATATATACCAGTAATATAGTACTTAGTCACCCTGTTAGAAGTTTATATATACCAGTAATATAGTACTTAGTCTCCCTGTTAGATTATATATACCAGTAATGTAGTACTTAAGTCTCCCTGTTAGAAGTTTATATATACCAGTAATATAGTACTTAGTCTCCCTGTTAGAAGTTTATATATACCAGTAATATAGTACTTAGTCTCCCTGTTAGAAGTTTATATATACCAGTAATATAGTACTTAGTCTCCGTGTTAGAAGTTTATATATACCAGTAATATAGTACTTAGTCTCTCTGTTAGAAGTGTATATATACCAGTAGTATAGTACTTAGTCTCCCTGTTAGAAGTTTATATATACCAGTAATATAGTACTTAGTCACCCTGTTAGAAGTTTATATATACCAGTAATATAGTACTTAGTCTCCCTGTTAGAAGTTTATATATACCAGTAATATAGTACTTAGTCTCCCTGTTAGAAGTTTATATATACCAGTAATGTAGTACTTAATCTCCCTGTTAGAAGTTTATATATACCAGTAATATAGTACTTAGTCTCCCTGTTAGAAGTTTATATATACCAGTAATGTAGTACTTAATCTCCCTGTTTGAAGTTTATATATACCAGTCATATAGTACTTAGTCTCCCTGTTAGAAATTTATATATACCAGTAATATAGTACTTAGTCACCCTGTTAGAAGTTTATATATACCAGTAATGTAGTACTTAGTCTCCCTGTTAGAAGTTTATATATACCAGTAATATAGTACTTAGTCACCCTGTTAGAAGTTTATATATACCAGTAACATAGTACTTAGTCTCCCTGTTAGAAGTTTATATATACTATTAATATAGTACTTAGTCTCCCTGTTAGAACTTTATATATACCAGTAATATAGTACTTAGTCTCCCTGTTAGAACTTTATATATACCAGTAATATAGTACTTAGTCTCCTTGTTAGAAGTTTATATATACCAGTAATATAGTACTTAGTCTCCCTGTTAGAAGTTTATATATACTAGTAATATAGTACTTAGTCTCCCTGTTAGAACTTTATATATACCAGTAATATAGTACTTAGTCTCCCTGTTAGAAGTTTATATATACCAGTAATATAGTACTTAGTCTCCCTGTTAGAAGTTTATATATACCAGTAATGTAGTACTTAGTCTCCCTGTTAGTAGTTTATATATACCAGTAATATAGTACTTAGTCTCCCTGTTAGAAGTTTATATACTAATAATATAGTACTTAGTCTCCCTGTTTGAAGTTTATATATACTAGTAATGTAGTACTTAGTATCCCTGTTAGAAGTTTATATATACCAGTAATATAGTACCAAGTCTCCCTGTTAGAAGTTTATATATACCAGTAATATAGTACTTAGTCTCACTGTTAGAAGTTTATATATACCAGTAATGTAGTACTTAGTCTCCCTGTTAGTAGTTTCTATATACCAGTAATATAGTACTTAGTCTCCCTTGTTAGAAGTTTATATATATTAGTAATATAGTACTTAGTTCCCCTGTTAGAAGTTTATATATACCAGTAATGTAGTACTTAGTCTCCCTCTTAGAAGTTTATATATATATCAGTAATGTAGTACTTAGTCTCCCTGTTAGAAGTTTATATACTAGTAATATAGTACTTAAGTCTCCCTGTTTGAAGTTTATATATACCAGTAATGTAGTACTTAGTCTCCCTGTTAGAAGTTTCTATATACCAGTAATATAGTACTTAGTCTCCCTGTTAGAAGTTTATATACTAGTAATATAGTACTTAGTCTCCCTGTTTGAAGTTTATATATACCAGTAATGTAGTACTTAGTCTCCCTGTTAGAAGTTTATATATACCAGTAATATAGTACTTAGTCTCCCTGTTAGAAATTTATATATACCAGTAATATAGTACTTAGTCTCCCTGTTAGAACTTTATATATACCAGTAATATAGTACTTAAGTGTCCCTGTAAGAAGTTTATATATACTAGTAATATAGTACTTAGTCTCCGTTAGAAGTTTATATATACCAGTAATATAGTACTTAGTCTCCCTGTTAGAAGTTTATATATACCAGTAATATAGTACTTAGTCTCCCTGTTAGAAGTTTATATATACCAGTAATATAGTACTTAGTCTCCCTGTTAGAACTTTATATATACCAGTAATATAGTACTTAGTCTCCCTGTTAGAAGTTTATATATACCAGTAATATAGTACTTAGTCTCCCTGTTAGAACTTTATATATACCAGTAATATAGTACTTAGTCTCCCTGTTAGAACTTTATATATACCAGTAACATAGTACTTAGTCTCCCTGTTAGAAGTTTATATATACCAGTAATATAGTACTTAGTCTCCCTGTTAGAACTTTATATATACCAGTAATATAGTACTTAAGTCTCCCTGTAAGAAGTTTATATATACTAGTAATATAGTACTTAGTCTCCGTTAGAAGTTTATATATACCAGTAATATAGTACTTAGTCTCCCTGTTAGAAGTTTATATATACCAGTAATATAGTACTTAGTCTCCCTGTTAGAAGTTTATATATACTATTAATATAGTACTTAGTCTCCCTGTTAGAACTTTATATATACCAGTAATATAGTACTTAGTCTCCCTGTTAGAAGTTTATATATACCAGTAATATAGTACTTAGTCTCCCTGTTAGAAGTTTATATATACCAGTAATATAGTACTTAGTCACCCTGTTAGAAGTTTATATATACCAGTAATATAGTACTTAGTCTCCCTGTTAGATTATATATACCAGTAATGTAGTACTTAAGTCTCCCTGTTAGAAGTTTATATATACCAGTAATATAGTACTTAGTCTCCCTGTTAGAAGTTTATATATACCAGTAATATAGTACTTAGTCTCCCTGTTAGAAGTTTATATATACCAGTAATATAGTACTTAGTCTCCGTGTTAGAAGTTTATATATACCAGTAATATAGTACTTAGTCTCTCTGTTAGAAGTGTATATATACCAGTAATATAGTACTTAGTCTCCCTGTTAGAAGTTTATATATACCAGTAATATAGTACTTAGTCACCCTGTTAGAAGTTTATATATACCAGTAATATAGTACTTAGTCTCCCTGTTAGAAGTTTATATATACCAGTAATATAGTACTTAGTCTCCCTGTTAGAAGTTTATATATACCAGTAATGTAGTACTTAATCTCCCTGTTAGAAGTTTATATATACCAGTAATATAGTACTTAGTCTCCCTGTTAGAAGTTTATATATACCAGTAATGTAGTACTTAATCTCCCTGTTTGAAGTTTATATATACCAGTCATATAGTACTTAGTCTCCCTGTTAGAAGTTTATATATACCAGTAATATAGTACTTAGTCACCCTGTTAGAAGTTTATATATACCAGTAATGTAGTACTTAGTCTCCCTGTTAGAAGTTTATATATACCAGTAATATAGTACTTAGTCACCCTGTTAGAAGTTTATATATACCAGTAACATAGTACTTAGTCTCCCTGTTAGAAGTTTATATATACTATTAATATAGTACTTAGTCTCCCTGTTAGAACTTTATATATACCAGTAATATAGTACTTAGTCTCCCTGTTAGAACTTTATATATACCAGTAATATAGTACTTAGTCTCCTTGTTAGAAGTTTATATATACCAGTAATATAGTACTTAGTCTCCCTGTTAGAAGTTTATATATACTAGTAATATAGTACTTAGTCTCCCTGTTAGAACTTTATATATACCAGTAATATAGTACTTAGTCTCCCTGTTAGAAGTTTATATATACCAGTAATATAGTACTTAGTCTCCCTGTTAGAAGTTTATATATACCAGTAATGTAGTACTTAGTCTCCCTGTTAGTAGTTTATATATACCAGTAATATAGTACTTAGTCTCCCTGTTAGAAGTTTATATACTAATAATATAGTACTTAGTCTCTCTGTTTGAAGTTTATATATACTAGTAATGTAGTACTTAGTATCCCTGTTAGAAGTTTATATATACCAGTAATATAGTACCAAGTCTGCCTGTTAGAAGTTTATATATACCAGTAATATAGTACTTAGTCTCACTGTTAGAAGTTTATATATACCAGTAATGTAGTACTTAGTCTCCCTGTTAGTAGTTTCTATATACCAGTAATATAGTACTTAGTCTCCCTGTTAGAAGTTTATATATATTAGTAATATAGTACTTAGTTCCCCTGTTAGAACTTTATATATACCAGTAATATAGTACTTAGTCTCCCTGTTAGAACTTTATATATACCAGTAATATAGTACTTAGTCTCTCTGTTAGAAGATTATATATACCAGTAATGTAGTACTTAGTCTCCCTGTTAGAAGTTTATATATACCAGTAATATAGTACTTAGTTTCCCTGTTAGAAGTTTATATATACCAGTAATATAGTACTTAGTCTCCCTGTTAGAGGTTTATATATACCAGTAATGTAGTACTTAGTCTCCCTGTTAGAAGTTTATATATACCAGTAATATAGTACTTAGTCTCCCTGTTAGAAGTTTATATATACCAGTAATATAGTACTTAGTCTCCGTGTTAGAAGTTTATATATACCAGTAATATAGTACTTAGTCTCCCTGTTAGAAGTTTATATATACCAGTAATATAGTACTTAGTCTCCCTGTTAGAAGTTTATATATACCAGTAATATAGTACTTAGTCACCCTGTTAGAAGTTTATATATACCAGTAATATAGTACTTAGTCTCCCTGTTAGAAGTTTATATATACCAGTAATATAGTACTTAGTCTCCCTGTTAGAAGTTTATATATACCAGTAATATAGTACTTAGTCTCCCTGTTAGAAGTTTATATATACCAGTAATATAGTACTTAGTCTCCGTGTTAGAAGTTTATATATACCAGTAATATAGTACTTAGTCTCTCTGTTAGAAGTGTATATATACCAGTAATATAGTACTTAGTCTCCCTGTTAGAAGTTTATATATACCAGTAATATAGTACTTAGTCACCCTGTTAGAAGTTTATATATACCAGAAATATAGTACTTAGTCTCCCTGTTAGAAGTTTATATATACCAGTAATGTAGTACTTAATCTCCCTGTTAGAAGTTTATATATACCAGTAATATAGTACTTAGTCTCCCTGTTAGAAGTTTATATATACCAGTAATGTAGTACTTAATCTCCCTGTTTGAAGTTTATATATACCAGTCATATAGTACTTAGTCTCCCTGTTAGAAGTTTATATATACCAGTAATATAGTACTTAGTCACCCTGTTAGAAGTTTATATATACCAGTAATGCAGTACTTAGTCTCCCTGTTAGAAGTTTATATATACCAGTAATATAGTACTTAGTCACCCTGTTAGAAGTTTATATATACCAGTAACATAGTACTTAGTCTCCCTGTTAGAAGTTTATATATACTATTAATATAGTATTTAGTCTCCCTGTTAGAACTTTATATATACCAGTAATATAGTACTTAGTCTCCCTGTTAGAAGTTTATATATACCAGTAATATAGTACTTAGTCTCCCTGTTAGAACTTTATATATACCAGTAATGTAGTACTTAGTCTCCCTGTTAGTAGTTTATATATACCACTAATATAGTACTTAGTCTCCCTGTTAGAAGTTTATATACTAATAATATAGTACTTAGTCTCCCTGTTTGAAGTTTATATATACTAGTAATGTAGTACTTAGTCTCCCTGTTAGAAGTTTATATATACCAGTAATATAGTACCAAGTCTCCCTGTTAGAAGTTTATATATACCAGTAATATAGTACTTAGTCTCCCTGTTAGAAGTTTATATATACCAGTAATATAGTACTTAGTCTCCCTCTTAGAAGTTTATATATATATCAGTAATGTAGTACTTAGTCTCCCTGTTAGAAGTTTATATACTAGTAATATAGTACTTAGTCTCCCTGTTTGAAGTTTATATATACCAGTAATGTAGTACTTAGTCTCCCTGTTAGAAGTTTCTATATACCAGTAATATAGTACTTAGTCTCCCTGTTAGAAGTTTATATACTAGTAATATAGTACTTAGTCTCCCTGTTTGAAGTTTATATATACCAGTAATGTAGTACTTAGTCTCCCTGTTAGAAGTTTATATATACCAGTAATATAGTACTTAGTCTCCCTGTTAGAAATTTATATATACTAGTAACATAGTACTTAGTCTCCCTGTTAGAAGTTTATATATACCAGTAATATAGTACTTAGTCTACCTGTTAGAACTTTATATATACCAGTAATATAGTACTTAAGTCTCCCTGTAAGAAGTTTATATATACTAGTAATATAGTACTTAGTCTCCCTGTTAGAAGTTTATATATACCAGTAATATAGTACTTAGTCTCCCTGTTAGAACTTTATATATACCAGTAATATAGTACTTAGTCTCCCTGTTAGAAGTTTATATATACCAGTAATATAGTACTTAGTCTCCCTGTTAGAAGTTTATATATACTATTAATATAGTACTTAGTCTCCCTGTTAGAACTTTATATATACCAGTAATATAGTACTTAGTCTCCCTGTTAGAAGTTTATATATACCAGTAATATAGTACTTAGTCTCCCTGTTAGAAGTTTATATATACCAGTAATATAGTACTTAGTCTCCCTGTTAGAAGTTTATATATACCAGTAATATAGTACTTAGTCTCCGTGTTAGAAGTTTATATATACCAGTAATATAGTACTTAGTCTCCCTGTTAGAAGTTTATATATACCAGTAATATAGTACTTAGTCTCCCTGTTAGAAGTTTATATATACCAGTAATATAGTACTTAGTCACCCTGTTAGAAGTTTATATATACCAGTAATATATTACTTAGTCTCCCTGTTAGAAGTTTATATATACCAGTAATGTAGTACTTAAGTCTCCCTGTTAGAAGTTTATATATACCAGTAATATAGTACTTAGTCTCCCTGTTAGAACTTTATATATACCAGTAATATAGTACTTAGTCTCCCTGTTAGAAGTTTATATATACCAGTAATATAGTACTTAGTCTACCTGTTAGAACTTTATATATACCAGTAATATAGTACTTAGTCTCCCTGTTAGAAGTTTATATATACCAGTAATATAGTACTTAGTCTCCCTGTTAGAAGTTTATATATACCAGTAATATAGTACTTAGTCTCCCTGTTAGAACTTTATATATACCAGTAATATAGTACTTAGCCTCCCTGTTAGAACTTTATATATACCAGTAATATAGTACTTAGTCTCCCTGTTAGAAGTTTATATATACCAGTAATATAGTACTTAGTCTCCCTGTTAGAAGTTTATATATACCAGTAATGTAGTACTTAAGTCTCCCTGTTAGAAGTTTATATATACCAGTAATATAGTACTTAGTCTCCCTGTTAGAAGTTTATATATACCAGTAATATAGTACTTAGTCTCCCTGTTAGAAGTTTATATATACCAGTAATATAGTACTTAGTCTCCCTGTTAGAAGTTTATATATACTATTAATATAGTACTTAGTCTCCCTGTTAGAGCTTTATATATACCAGTAATATAGTACTTAGTCTCCCTGTTAGAAGTTTATATATACCAGTAATATAGTACTTAGTCTCCCTGTTAGAACTTTATATATACCAGTAATATAGTACTTAGTCTCCCTGTTAGAAGTTTATATATACCAGTAATATAGTACTTAGTCTCCCTGTTAGAACTTTATATATACCAGTAACATAGTACTTAGTCTCCCTGTTAGAAGTTTATATATACCAGTAATATAGTACTTAGTCACCCTGTTAGAAGTTTATATATACCAGTAATATAGTACTTAGTCTCCCTGTTAGAAGTTTATATATACCAGTAATATAGTACTTAGTCTCCCTGTAAGAAGTTTATATAAACTATTAATATAGTACTTAAGTCTCCCTATTAGAAGTTTATATATACCAGTAATATAGTACTTAGTCTCCTTGTTAGAAGTTTATATATACCAGTAATATAGTACTTAGTCTCCATGTTAGAAGTTTATATATACCAGTAATATAGTACTTAGTATCCCTGTTAGAACTTTATATATACCAGTAATATAGTACTTAGTCTCCCTGTTAGAAGTTTATATATACCAGTAATATAGTACTTAGTCTCCCTGTTAGAAGTTTATATATACCAGTAATGTAGTACTTAGTCTCCCTGTTAGTAGTTTATATATACCAGTAATATAGTACTTAGTCTCCCTGTTAGAAGTTTATATACTAATAATATAGTACTTAGTCTCCCTGTTTGAAGTTTATATATACTAGTAATGTAGTACTTAGTCTCCCTGTTAGAAGTTTATATATACCAGTAATATAGTACCAAGTCTCCCTGTTAGAAGTTTATATATACCAGTAATATAGTACTTAGTCTCCCTGTTAGAAGTTTATATATACCAGTAATATAGTACTTAGTCTCCCTCTTAGAAGTTTATATATATATCAGTAATGTAGTACTTAGTCTCCCTGTTAGAAGTTTATATACTAGTAATATAGTACTTAGTCTCCCTGTTTGAAGTTTATATATACCAGTAATGTAGTACTTAGTCTCCCTGTTAGAAGTTTCTATATACCAGTAATATAGTACTTAGTCTCCCTGTTAGAAATTTATATATACTAGTAACATAGTACTTAGTCTCCCTGTTAGAAGTTTATATATACCAGTAATATAGTACTTAGTCTCCCTGTTAGAACTTTATATATACCAGTAATATAGTACTTAAGTCTCCCTGTAAGAAGTTTATATATACTAGTAATATAGTACTTAGTCTCCGTTAGAAGTTTATATATACCAGTAATATAGTACTTAGTCTCCCTGTTAGAAGTTTATATATACCAGTAATATAGTACTTAGTCTCCCTGTTAGAAGTTTATATATACCAGTAATATAGTACTTAGTCTCCCTGTTAGAAGTTTATATATACTATTAATATAGTACTTAGTCTCCCTGTTAGAACTTTATATATACCAGTAATATAGTACTTAGTCTCCCTGTTAGAAGTTTATATATACCAGTAATATAGTACTTAGTCTCCCTGTTAGAAGTTTATATATACCAGTAATATAGTACTTAGTCTCCCTGTTAGAAGTTTATATATACCAGTAATATAGTACTTAGTCTCCGTGTTAGAAGTTTATATATACCAGTAATATAGTACTTAGTCTCCCTGTTAGAAGTTTATATATACCAGTAATATAGTACTTAGTCTCCCTGTTAGAAGTTTATATATACCAGTAATATAGTACTTAGTCACCCTGTTAGAAGTTTATATATACCAGTAATATAGTACTTAGTCTCCCTGTTAGAAGTTTATATATACCAGTAATGTAGTACTTAAGTCTCCCTGTTAGAAGTTTATATATACCAGTAATATAGTACTTAGTCTCCCTGTTAGAAGTTTATATATACCAGTAATATAGTACTTAGTCTCCCTGTTAGAAGTTTATATATACCAGTAATATAGTACTTAGTCTCCGTGTTAGAAGTTTATATATTCCAGTAATATAGTACTTAGTCTCTCTGTTAGAAGTGTATATATACCAGTAATATAGTACTTAGTCTCCCTGTTAGAAGTTTATATATACCAGTAATATAGTACTTAGTCACCCTGTTAGAAGTTTATATATACCAGTAATATAGTACTTAGTCTCCCTGTTAGAAGTTTATATATACCAGTAATATAGTACTTAGTCTCCCTGTTAGAAGTTTATATATACCAGTAATGTAGTACTTAATCTCCCTGTTAGAAGTTTATATATACCAGTAATATAGTACTTAGTCTCCCTGTTAGAAGTTTATATATACCAGTAATATAGTACTTAGTCACCCTGTTAGAAGTTTATATATACCAGTAATATAGTACTTAGTCTCCCTGTTAGATTATATATACCAGTAATGTAGTACTTAAGTCTCCCTGTTAGAAGTTTATATATACCAGTAATATAGTACTTAGTCTCCCTGTTAGAAGTTTATATATACCAGTAATATAGTACTTAGTCTCCCTGTTAGAAGTTTATATATACCAGTAATATAGTACTTAGTCTCCGTGTTAGAAGTTTATATATACCAGTAATATAGTACTTAGTCTCTCTGTTAGAAGTGTATATATACCAGTAATATAGTACTTAGTCTCCCTGTTAGAAGTTTATATATACCAGTAATATAGTACTTAGTCACCCTGTTAGAAGTTTATATATACCAGTAATATAGTACTTAGTCTCCCTGTTAGAAGTTTATATATACCAGTAATATAGTACTTAGTCTCCCTGTTAGAAGTTTATATATACCAGTAATGTAGTACTTAATCTCCCTGTTAGAAGTTTATATATACCAGTAATATAGTACTTAGTCTCCCTGTTAGAAGTTTATATATACCAGTAATGTAGTACTTAATCTCCCTGTTTGAAGTTTATATATACCAGTCATATAGTACTTAGTCTCCCTGTTAGAAGTTTATATATACCAGTAATATAGTACTTAGTCACCCTGTTAGAAGTTTATATATACCAGTAATGTAGTACTTAGTCTCCCTGTTAGAAGTTTATATATACCAGTAATATAGTACTTAGTCACCCTGTTAGAAGTTTATATATACCAGTAACATAGTACTTAGTCTCCCTGTTAGAAGTTTATATATACTATTAATATAGTACTTAGTCTCCCTGTTAGAACTTTATATATACCAGTAATATAGTACTTAGTCTCCCTGTTAGAACTTTATATATACCAGTAATATAGTACTTAGTCTCCTTGTTAGAAGTTTATATATACCAGTAATATAGTACTTAGTCTCCCTGTTAGAAGTTTATATATACTAGTAATATAGTACTTAGTCTCCCTGTTAGAACTTTATATATACCAGTAATATAGTACTTAGTCTCCCTGTTAGAAGTTTATATATACCAGTAATATAGTACTTAGTCTCCCTGTTAGAAGTTTATATATACCAGTAATGTAGTACTTAGTCTCCCTGTTAGTAGTTTATATATACCAGTAATATAGTACTTAGTCTCCCTGTTAGAAGTTTATATACTAATAATATAGTACTTAGTCTCTCTGTTTGAAGTTTATATATACTAGTAATGTAGTACTTAGTATCCCTGTTAGAAGTTTATATATACCAGTAATATAGTACCAAGTCTGCCTGTTAGAAGTTTATATATACCAGTAATATAGTACTTAGTCTCACTGTTAGAAGTTTATATATACCAGTAATGTAGTACTTAGTCTCCCTGTTAGTAGTTTCTATATACCAGTAATATAGTACTTAGTCTCCCTGTTAGAAGTTTATATATATTAGTAATATAGTACTTAGTTCCCCTGTTAGAACTTTATATATACCAGTAATATAGTACTTAGTCTCCCTGTTAGAACTTTATATATACCAGTAATATAGTACTTAGTCTCTCTGTTAGAAGTTTATATATACCAGTAATGTAGTACTTAGTCTCCCTGTTAGAAGTTTATATATACCAGTAATATAGTACTTAGTTTCCCTGTTAGAAGTTTATATATACCAGTAATATAGTACTTAGTCTCCCTGTTAGAGGTTTATATATACCAGTAATGTAGTACTTAGTCTCCCTGTTAGAAGTTTATATATACCAGTAATATAGTACTTAGTCTCCCTGTTAGAAGTTTATATATACCAGTAATATAGTACTTAGTCTCCGTGTTAGAAGTTTATATATACCAGTAATATAGTACTTAGTCTCCCTGTTAGAAGTTTATATATACCAGTAATATAGTACTTAGTCTCCCTGTTAGAAGTTTATATATACCAGTAATATAGTACTTAGTCACCCTGTTAGAAGTTTATATATACCAGTAATATAGTACTTAGTCTCCCTGTTAGAAGTTTATATATACCAGTAATATAGTACTTAGTCTCCCTGTTAGAAGTTTATATATACCAGTAATATAGTACTTAGTCTCCCTGTTAGAAGTTTATATATACCAGTAATATAGTACTTAGTCTCCGTGTTAGAAGTTTATATATACCAGTAATATAGTACTTAGTCTCTCTGTTAGAAGTGTATATATACCAGTAATATAGTACTTAGTCTCCCTGTTAGAAGTTTATATATACCAGTAATATAGTACTTAGTCACCCTGTTAGAAGTTTATATATACCAGAAATATAGTACTTAGTCTCCCTGTTAGAAGTTTATATATACCAGTAATGTAGTACTTAATCTCCCTGTTAGAAGTTTATATATACCAGTAATATAGTACTTAGTCTCCCTGTTAGAAGTTTATATATACCAGTAATGTAGTACTTAATCTCCCTGTTTGAAGTTTATATATACCAGTCATATAGTACTTAGTCTCCCTGTTAGAAGTTTATATATACCAGTAATATAGTACTTAGTCACCCTGTTAGAAGTTTATATATACCAGTAATGCAGTACTTAGTCTCCCTGTTAGAAGTTTATATATACCAGTAATATAGTACTTAGTCACCCTGTTAGAAGTTTATATATACCAGTAACATAGTACTTAGTCTCCCTGTTAGAAGTTTATATATACTATTAATATAGTATTTAGTCTCCCTGTTAGAACTTTATATATACCAGTAATATAGTACTTAGTCTCCCTGTTAGAAGTTTATATATACCAGTAATATAGTACTTAGTCTCCCTGTTAGAACTTTATATATACCAGTAATGTAGTACTTAGTCTCCCTGTTAGTAGTTTATATATACCAGTAATATAGTACTTAGTCTCCCTGTTAGAAGTTTATATACTAATAATATAGTACTTAGTCTCCCTGTTTGAAGTTTATATATACTAGTAATGTAGTACTTAGTCTCCCTGTTAGAAGTTTATATATACCAGTAATATAGTACCAAGTCTCCCTGTTAGAAGTTTATATATACCAGTAATATAGTAATTAGTCTCCCTGTTAGAAGTTTATATATACCAGTAATATAGTACTTAGTCTCCCTCTTAGAAGTTTATATATATATCAGTAATGTAGTACTTAGTCTCCCTGTTAGAAGTTTATATACTAGTAATATAGTACTTAGTCTCCCTGTTTGAAGTTTATATATACCAGTAATGTAGTACTTAGTCTCCCTGTTAGAAGTTTCTATATACCAGTAATATAGTACTTAGTCTCCCTGTTAGAAGTTTATATACTAGTAATATAGTACTTAGTCTCCCTGTTTGAAGTTTATATATACCAGTAATGTAGTACTTAGTCTCCCTGTTAGAAGTTTATATATACCAGTAATATAGTACTTAGTCTCCCTGTTAGAAATTTATATATACTAGTAACATAGTACTTAGTCTCCCTGTTAGAAGTTTATATATACCAGTAATATAGTACTTAGTCTACCTGTTAGAACTTTATATATACCAGTAATATAGTACTTAAGTCTCCCTGTAAGAAGTTTATATATACTAGTAATATAGTACTTAGTCTCCCTGTTAGAAGTTTATATATACCAGTAATATAGTACTTAGTCTCCCTGTTAGAACTTTATATATACCAGTAATATAGTACTTAATCTCCCTGTTAGAAGTTTATATATACCAGTAATATAGTACTTAGTCTCCCTGTTAGAAGTTTATATATACCAGTAATATAGTACTTAGTCTCACTGTTAGAAGTTTATATATACCAGTAATGTAGTACTTAGTCTCCCTGTTAGTAGTTTCTATATACCAGTAATATAGTACTTAGTCTCCCTGTTAGAAGTTTATATATATTAGTAATATAGTACTTAGTTCCCCTGTTAGAACTTTATATATACCAGTAATATAGTACTTAGTCTCCCTGTTAGAACTTTATATATACCAGTAATATAGTACTTAGTCTCTCTGTTAGAAGTTTATATATACCAGTAATGTAGTACTTAGTCTCCCTGTTAGAAGTTTATATATACCAGTAATATAGTACTTAGTTTCCCTGTTAGAAGTTTATATATACCAGTAATATAGTACTTAGTCTCCCTGTTAGAGGTTTATATATACCAGTAATGTAGTACTTAGTCTCCCTGTTAGAAGTTTATATATACCAGTAATATAGTACTTAGTCTCCCTGTTAGAAGTTTATATATACCAGTAATATAGTACTTAGTCTCCGTGTTAGAAGTTTATATATACCAGTAATATAGTACTTAGTCTCCCTGTTAGAAGTTTATATATACCAGTAATATAGTACTTAGTCTCCCTGTTAGAAGTTTATATATACCAGTAATATAGTACTTAGTCACCCTGTTAGAAGTTTATATATACCAGTAATATAGTACTTAGTCTCCCTGTTAGAAGTTTATATATACCAGTAATATAGTACTTAGTCTCCCTGTTAGAAGTTTATATATACCAGTAATATAGTACTTAGTCTCCCTGTTAGAAGTTTATATATACCAGTAATATAGTACTTAGTCTCCGTGTTAGAAGTTTATATATACCAGTAATATAGTACTTAGTCTCTCTGTTAGAAGTGTATATATACCAGTAATATAGTACTTAGTCTCCCTGTTAGAAGTTTATATATACCAGTAATATAGTACTTAGTCACCCTGTTAGAAGTTTATATATACCAGAAATATAGTACTTAGTCTCCCTGTTAGAAGTTTATATATACCAGTAATGTAGTACTTAATCTCCCTGTTAGAAGTTTATATATACCAGTAATATAGTACTTAGTCTCCCTGTTAGAAGTTTATATATACCAGTAATGTAGTACTTAATCTCCCTGTTTGAAGTTTATATATACCAGTCATATAGTACTTAGTCTCCCTGTTAGAAGTTTATATATACCAGTAATATAGTACTTAGTCACCCTGTTAGAAGTTTATATATACCAGTAATGCAGTACTTAGTCTCCCTGTTAGAAGTTTATATATACCAGTAATATAGTACTTAGTCACCCTGTTAGAAGTTTATATATACCAGTAACATAGTACTTAGTCTCCCTGTTAGAAGTTTATATATACTATTAATATAGTATTTAGTCTCCCTGTTAGAACTTTATATATACCAGTAATATAGTACTTAGTCTCCCTGTTAGAAGTTTATATATACCAGTAATATAGTACTTAGTCTCCCTGTTAGAACTTTATATATACCAGTAATGTAGTACTTAGTCTCCCTGTTAGTAGTTTATATATACCAGTAATATAGTACTTAGTCTCCCTGTTAGAAGTTTATATACTAATAATATAGTACTTAGTCTCCCTGTTTGAAGTTTATATATACTAGTAATGTAGTACTTAGTCTCCCTGTTAGAAGTTTATATATACCAGTAATATAGTACCAAGTCTCCCTGTTAGAAGTTTATATATACCAGTAATATAGTAATTAGTCTCCCTGTTAGAAGTTTATATATACCAGTAATATAGTACTTAGTCTCCCTCTTAGAAGTTTATATATATATCAGTAATGTAGTACTTAGTCTCCCTGTTAGAAGTTTATATACTAGTAATATAGTACTTAGTCTCCCTGTTTGAAGTTTATATATACCAGTAATGTAGTACTTAGTCTCCCTGTTAGAAGTTTCTATATACCAGTAATATAGTACTTAGTCTCCCTGTTAGAAGTTTATATACTAGTAATATAGTACTTAGTCTCCCTGTTTGAAGTTTATATATACCAGTAATGTAGTACTTAGTCTCCCTGTTAGAAGTTTATATATACCAGTAATATAGTACTTAGTCTCCCTGTTAGAAATTTATATATACTAGTAACATAGTACTTAGTCTCCCTGTTAGAAGTTTATATATACCAGTAATATAGTACTTAGTCTACCTGTTAGAACTTTATATATACCAGTAATATAGTACTTAAGTCTCCCTGTAAGAAGTTTATATATACTAGTAATATAGTACTTAGTCTCCCTGTTAGAAGTTTATATATACCAGTAATATAGTACTTAGTCTCCCTGTTAGAACTTTATATATACCAGTAATATAGTACTTAATCTCCCTGTTAGAAGTTTATATATACCAGTAATATAGTACTTAGTCTCCCTGTTAGAAGTTTATATATACTATTAATATAGTACTTAGTCTCCCTGTTAGAACTTTATATATACCAGTAATATAGTACTTAGTCTCCCTGTTAGAAGTTTATATATACCAGTAATATAGTACTTAGTCTCCCTGTTAGAAGTTTATATATACCAGTAATATAGTACTTAGTCTCCCTGTTAGAAGTTTATATATACCAGTAATATAGTACTTAGTCTCCGTGTTAGAAGTTTATATATACCAGTAATATAGTACTTAGTCTCCCTGTTAGAAGTTTATATATACCAGTAATATAGTACTTAGTCTCCCTGTTAGAAGTTTATATATACCAGTAATATAGTACTTAGTCACCCTGTTAGAAGTTTATATATACCAGTAATATAGTACTTAGTCTCCCTGTTAGAAGTTTATATATACCAGTAATGTAGTACTTAAGTCTCCCTGTTAGAAGTTTATATATACCAGTAATATAGTACTTAGTCTCCCTGTTAGAACTTTATATATACCAGTAATATAGTACTTAGTCTCCCTGTTAGAAGTTTATATATACCAGTAATATAGTACTTAGTCTACCTGTTAGAACTTTATATATACCAGTAATATAGTACTTAGTCTCCCTGTTAGAAGTTTATATATACCAGTAATATAGTACTTAGTCTCCCTGTTAGAAGTTTATATATACCAGTAATATAGTACTTAGTCTCCCTGTTAGAACTTTATATATACCAGTAATATAGTACTTAGCCTCCCTGTTAGAACTTTATATATACCAGTAATATAGTACTTAGTCTCCCTGTTAGAAGTTTATATATACCAGTAATATAGTACTTAGTCTCCCTGTTAGAAGTTTATATATACCAGTAATGTAGTACTTAAGTCTCCCTGTTAGAAGTTTATATATACCAGTAATATAGTACTTAGTCTCCCTGTTAGAAGTTTATATATACCAGTAATATAGTACTTAGTCTCCCTGTTAGAAGTTTATATATACCAGTAATATAGTACTTAGTCTCCCTGTTAGAAGTTTATATATACTATTAATATAGTACTTAGTCTCCCTGTTAGAGCTTTATATATACCAGTAATATAGTACTTAGTCTCCCTGTTAGAAGTTTATATATACCAGTAATATAGTACTTAGTCTCCCTGTTAGAACTTTATATATACCAGTAATATAGTACTTAGTCTCCCTGTTAGAAGTTTATATATACCAGTAATATAGTACTTAGTCTCCCTGTTAGAACTTTATATATACCAGTAATATAGTACTTAGTCTCCCTGTTAGAAGTTTATATATACCAGTAATATAGTACTTAGTCACCCTGTTAGAAGTTTATATATACCAGTAATATAGTACTTAGTCTCCCTGTTAGAAGTTTATATATACCAGTAATATAGTACTTAGTCTCCCTGTAAGAAGTTTATATAAACTATTAATATAGTACTTAAGTCTCCCTATTAGAAGTTTATATATACCAGTAATATAGTACTTAGTCTCCTTGTTAGAAGTTTATATATACCAGTAATATAGTACTTAGTATCCCTGTTAGAACTTTATATATACCAGTAATATAGTACTTAGTCTCCCTGTTAGAAGTTTATATATACCAGTAATATAGTACTTAGTCTCCCTGTTAGAAGTTTATATATACCAGTAATATAGTACTTAGTCTCCCTGTTAGAAGTTTATATATACCAGTAATGTAGTACTTAGTCTCCCTGTTAGTAGTTTATATATACCAGTAATATAGTACTTAGTCTCCCTGTTAGAAGTTTATATACTAATAATATAGTACTTAGTCTCCCTGTTTGAAGTTTATATATACTAGTAATGTAGTACTTAGTCTCCCTGTTAGAAGTTTATATATACCAGTAATATAGTACCAAGTCTCCCTGTTAGAAGTTTATATATACCAGTAATATAGTACTTAGTCTCCCTGTTAGAAGTTTATATATACCAGTAATATAGTACTTAGTCTCCCTCTTAGAAGTTTATATATATATCAGTAATGTAGTACTTAGTCTCCCTGTTAGAAGTTTATATACTAGTAATATAGTACTTAGTCTCCCTGTTTGAAGTTTATATATACCAGTAATGTAGTACTTAGTCTCCCTGTTAGAAGTTTCTATATACCAGTAATATAGTACTTAGTCTCCCTGTTAGAAATTTATATATACTAGTAACATAGTACTTAGTCTCCCTGTTAGAAGTTTATATATACCAGTAATATAGTACTTAGTCTCCCTGTTAGAACTTTATATATACCAGTAATATAGTACTTAAGTCTCCCTGTAAGAAGTTTATATATACTAGTAATATAGTACTTAGTCTCCGTTAGAAGTTTATATATACCAGTAATATAGTACTTAGTCTCCCTGTTAGAAGTTTATATATACCAGTAATATAGTACTTAGTCTCCCTGTTAGAAGTTTATATATACCAGTAATATAGTACTTAGTCTCCCTGTTAGAAGTTTATATATACTATTAATATAGTACTTAGTCTCCCTGTTAGAACTTTATATATACCAGTAATATAGTACTTAGTCTCCCTGTTAGAAGTTTATATATACCAGTAATATAGTACTTAGTCTCCCTGTTAGAAGTTTATATATACCAGTAATATAGTACTTAGTCTCCCTGTTAGAAGTTTATATATACCAGTAATATAGTACTTAGTCTCCGTGTTAGAAGTTTATATATACCAGTAATATAGTACTTAGTCTCCCTGTTAGAAGTTTATATATACCAGTAATATAGTACTTAGTCTCCCTGTTAGAAGTTTATATATACCAGTAATATAGTACTTAGTCACCCTGTTAGAAGTTTATATATACCAGTAATATAGTACTTAGTCTCCCTGTTAGAAGTTTATATATACCAGTAATGTAGTACTTAAGTCTCCCTGTTAGAAGTTTATATATACCAGTAATATAGTACTTAGTCTCCCTGTTAGAAGTTTATATATACCAGTAATATAGTACTTAGTCTCCCTGTTAGAAGTTTATATATACCAGTAATATAGTACTTAGTCTCCGTGTTAGAAGTTTATATATACCAGTAATATAGTACTTAGTCTCTCTGTTTGAAGTGTATATATACCAGTAATATAGTACTTAGTCTCCCTGTTAGAAGTTTATATATACCAGTAATATAGTACTTAGTCACCCTGTTAGAAGTTTATATATACCAGTAATATAGTACTTAGTCTCCCTGTTAGAAGTTTATATATACCAGTAATATAGTACTTAGTCTCCCTGTTAGAAGTTTATATATACCAGTAATGTAGTACTTAATCTCCCTGTTAGAAGTTTATATATACCAGTAATATAGTACTTAGTCTCCCTGTTAGAAGTTTATATATACCAGTAATGTAGTACTTAGTCTCCCTGTTAGAAGTTTATATATACCAGTAATATAGTACTTAGTCTCCCTGTTAGAAGTTTATATATACCAGTAATATAGTACTTAGTCTCCCTGTTAGAAGTTTATAGATACTATTAATATAGTACTTAGTCTCCCTGTTAGAACTTTATATATACCAGTAATATAGTACTTAGTCTCCCTGTTAGAAGTTTATATATACCAGTAATATAGTACTTAGTCTCCCTGTTAGAAGTTTATATATACCAGTAATATAGTACTTAGTCTCCCTGTTAGAAGTTTATATATACCAGTAATATAGTACTTAGTCTCCGTGTTAGAAGTTTATATATACCAGTAATATAGTACTTAGTCTCCCTGTTAGAAGTTTATATATACCAGTAATATAGTACTTAGTCTCCCTGTTAGAAGTTTATATATACCAGTAATATAGTACTTAGTCACCCTGTTAGAAGTTTATATATACCAGTAATATAGTACTTAGTCTCCCTGTTAGAAGTTTATATATACCAGTAATGTAGTACTTAAGTCTCCCTGTTAGAAGTTTATATATACCAGTAATATAGTACTGTCTCCCTGTTAGAACTTTATATATACCAGTAATATAGTACTTAGTCTCCCTGTTAGAAGTTTATATATACCAGTAATATAGTACTTAGTCTCCCTGTTAGAACTTTATATATACCAGTAATATAGTACTTAGTCTCCCTGTTAGAAGTTTATATACACCAGTAATATAGTACTTAGTCTCCCTGTTAGAAGTTTATATATACCAGTAATATAGTACTTAGTCTCCCTGTTAGAACTTTATATATACCAGTAATATAGTACTTAGTCTCCCTGTTAGAACTTTATATATACCAGTAATATAGTACTTAGTCTCCCTGTTAGAAGTTTATATATACCAGTAATATAGTACTTAGTCTCCCTGTTAGAAGTTTATATATACCAGTAATGTAGTACTTAAGTCTCCCTGTTAGAAGTTTATATATACCAGTAATATAGTACTTAGTCTCCCTGTTAGAAGTTTATATATACCAGTAATATAGTACTTAGTCTCCCTGTTAGAAGTTTATATATACCAGTAATATAGTACTTAGTCTCCCTGTTAGAAGTTTATATATACTATTAATATAGTACTTAGTCTCCCTGTTAGAACTTTATATATACCAGTAATATAGTACTTAGTCTCCCTGTTAGAAGTTTATATATACCAGTAATATAGAACTTAGTCTCCCTGTTAGAACTTTATATATACCAGTAATATAGTACTTAGTCTCCCTGTTAGAAGTTTATATATACCAGTAATATAGTACTTACTCTCCCTGTTAGAACTTTATATATACCAGTAATATAGTACTTAGTCTCCCTGTTAGAAGTTTATATATACCAGTAATATAGTACTTAGTCACCCTGTTAGAAGTTTATATATACCAGTAATATAGTACTTAGTCTCCCTGTTAGAAGTTTATATATACCAGTAATATAGTACTTAGTCTCCCTGTAAGAAGTTTATATAAACTATTAATATAGTACTTAAGTCTCCCTATTAGAAGTTTATATATACCAGTAATATAGTACTTAGTCTCCTTGTTAGAAGTTTATATATACCAGTAATATAGTACTTAGTCTCCCTGTTAGAAGTTTATATATACCAGTAATATAGTACTTAGTCTCCCTGTTAGAACTTTATATATACCAGTAATATAGTACTTAGTCTCCCTGTTAGAAGTTTATATATACCAGTAATATAGTACTTAGTCTCCCTGTTAGAAGTTTATATATACCAGTAATGTAGTACTTAGTCTCCCTGTTAGTAGTTTATATATACCAGTAATATAGTACTTAGTCTCCCTGTTAGAAGTTTATATACTAATAATATAGTACTTAGTCTCCCTGTTTGAAGTTTATATATACTAGTAATGTAGTACTTAGTCTCCCTGTTAGAAGTTTATATATACCAGTAATATAGTACCAAGTCTCCCTGTTAGAAGTTTATATATACCAGTAATATAGTACTTAGTCTCCCTGTTAGAAGTTTATATATACCAGTAATATAGTACTTAGTCTCCCTCTTAGAAGTTTATATATATATATCAGTAATGTAGTACTTAGTCTCCCTGTTAGAAGTTTATATACTAGTAATATAGTACTTAGTCTCCCTGTTTGAAGTTTATATATACCAGTAATGTAGTACTTAGTCTCCCTGTTAGAAGTTTCTATATACCAGTAATATAGTACTTAGTCTCCCTGTTAGAAGTTTATATACTAGTAATATAGTACTTAGTCTCCCTGTTTGAAGTTTATATATACCAGTAATGTAGTACTTAGTCTCCCTGTTAGAAGTTTATATATACCAGTAATATAGTACTTAGTCTCCCTGTTAGAAATTTATATATACTAGTAACATAGTACTTAGTCTCCCTGTTAGAAGTTTATATATACCAGTAATATAGTACTTAGTCTCCCTGTTAGAACTTTATATATACCAGTAATATAGTACTTAAGTCTCCCTGTAAGAAGTTTATATATACTAGTAATATAGTACTTAGTCTCCGTTAGAAGTTTATATATACCAGTAATATAGTACTTAGTCTCCCTGTTAGAAGTTTATATATACCAGTAATATAGTACTTAGTCTCCCTGTTAGAAGTTTATATATACCAGTAATATAGTACTTAGTCTCCCTGTTAGAAGTTTATATATACTATTAATATAGTACTTAGTCTCCCTGTTAGAACTTTATATATACCAGTAATATAGTACTTAGTCTCCCTGTTAGAAGTTTATATATACCAGTAATATAGTACTTAGTCTCCCTGTTAGAAGTTTATATATACCAGTAATATAGTACTTAGTCTCCCTGTTAGAAGTTTATATATACCAGTAATATAGTACTTAGTCTCCGTGTTAGAAGTTTATATATACCAGTAATATAGTACTTAGTCTCCCTGTTAGAAGTTTATATATACCAGTAATATAGTACTTAGTCTCCCTGTTAGAAGTTTATATATACCAGTAATATAGTACTTAGTCACCCTGTTAGAAGTTTATATATACCAGTAATATAGTACTTAGTCTCCCTGTTAGAAGTTTATATATACCAGTAATGTAGTACTTAAGTCTCCCTGTTAGAAGTTTATATATACCAGTAATATAGTACTTAGTCTCCCTGTTAGAAGTTTATATATACCAGTAATATAGTACTTAGTCTCCCTGTTAGAAGTTTATATATACCAGTAATATAGTACTTAGTCTCCGTGTTAGAAGTTTATATATACCAGTAATATAGTACTTAGTCTCTCTGTTAGAAGTGTATATATACCAGTAATATAGTACTTAGTCTCCCTGTTAGAAGTTTATATATACCAGTAATATAGTACTTAGTCACCCTGTTAGAAGTTTATATATACCAGTAATATAGTACTTAGTCTCCCTGTTAGAAGTTTATATATACCAGTAATATAGTACTTAGTCTCCCTGTTAGAAGTTTATATATACCAGTAATGTAGTACTTAATCTCCCTGTTAGAAGTTTATATATACCAGTAATATAGTACTTAGTCTCCCTGTTAGAAGTTTATATATACCAGTAATGTAGTACTTAATCTCCCTGTTTGAAGTTTATATATACCAGTCATATAGTACTTAGTCTCCCTGTTAGAAGTTTATATATACCAGTAATATAGTACTTAGTCACCCTGTTAGAAGTTTATATATACCAGTAATGTAGTACTTAGTCTCCCTGTTAGAAGTTTATATATACCAGTAATATAGTACTTAGTCACCCTGTTAGAAGTTTATATATACCAGTAATGTAGTACTTAGTCTCCCTGTTAGAAGTTTATATATACCAGTAATATAGTACTTAGTCACCCTGTTAGAAGTTTATATATACCAGTAACATAGTACTTAGTCTCCCTGTTAGAAGTTTATATATACTATTAATATAGTACTTAGTCACCCTGTTAGAAGTTTATATATACCAGTAACATAGTACTTAGTCTCCCTGTTAGAAGTTTATATATACTATTAATATAGTACTTAGTCTCCCTGTTAGAACTTTATATATACCAGTAATATAGTACTTAGTCTCCCTGTTAGAACTTTATATATACCAATAATATAGTACTTAGTCTCCTTGTTAGAAGTTTATATATACCAGTAATATAGTACTTAGTCTCCCTGTTAGAAGTTTATATATACTAGTAATATAGTACTTAGTCTCCCTGTTAGAACTTTATATATACCAGTAATATAGTACTTAGTCTCCCTGTTAGAAGTTTATATATACCAGTAATATAGTACTTAGTCTCCCTGTTAGAAGTTTATATATACCAGTAATGTAGTACTTAGTCTCCCTGTTAGTAGTTTATATATACCAGTAATATAGTACTTAGTCTCCCTGTTAGAAGTTTATATACTAATAATATAGTACTTAGTCTCCCTGTTTGAAGTTTATATATACTAGTAATGTAGTACTTAGTATCCCTGTTAGAAGTTTATATATACCAGTAATATAGTACCAAGTCTCCCTGTTAGAAGTTTATATATACCAGTAATATAGTACTTAGTCTCACTGTTAGAAGTTTATATATACCAGTAATGTAGTACTTAGTCTCCCTGTTAGTAGTTTCTATATACCAGTAATATAGTACTTAGTCTCCCTGTTAGAAATTTATATATACCAGTAACATAGTACTTAGTCTCCCTGTTAGAAGTTTATACATACCAGTAATATAGTACTTAGTCTCCCTGTTAGAACTTTATATATACCAGTAATATAGTACTTAGTCTCCCTGTAAGAAGTTTATATATACTAGTAATATAGTACTTAGTCTCCCTGTTAGAAGTTTATATATACCAGTAATATAGTACTTAGTCTCCCTGTTAGAAGTTTATATATACCAGTAATATAGTACTTAGTCTCCCTGTTAGAAGTTTATATATACCAGTAATATAGTACTTAGTCTCCCTGTTAGAAGTTTATATATACCAGTAATATAGTACTTAGTCTCCCTGTTAGAAGTTTATATATACTAGTAATATAGTACTTGGTCCCCCTGTTAGAACTTTATATATACCAGTAATGTAGTACTAAGTCTCCCTGTTAGAAGTTTATATATACCAGTAATATAGTACTTAGTCTCCCTGTTAGAAGTTTATATATATTAGTAATATAGTACTTAGTTCCCCTGTTAGAACTTTATATATACTAGTAATATAGTACTTAGTCTCCCTGTTAGAACTTTATATATACCAGTAATATAGTACTTAGTCTCTCTGTTAGAAGTTTATATATACCAGTAATGTAGTACTTAGTCTCCCTGTTAGAAGTTTATATATACCAGTAATATAGTACTTAGTTTCCCTGTTAGAAGTTTATATATACCAGTAATATAGTACTTAGTCTCCCTGTTAGAGGTTTATATATACCAGTAATGTAGTACTTAGTCTCCCTGTTAGAAGTTTATATATACCAGTAATATAGTACTTAGTCTCCCTGTTAGAAGTTTATATATACCAGTAATATAGTACTTAGTCTCCGTGTTAGAAGTTTATATATACCAGTAATATAGTACTTAGTCTCCCTGTTAGAAGTTTATATATACCAGTAATATAGTACTTAGTCTCCCTGTTAGAAGTTTATATATACCAGTAATATAGTACTTAGTCACCCTGTTAGAAGTTTATATATACCAGTAATATAGTACTTAGTCTCCCTGTTAGAAGTTTATATATACCAGTAATATAGTACTTAGTCTCCCTGTTAGAAGTTTATTTATACCAGTAATATAGTACTTAGTCTCCCTGTTAGAAGTTTATATATACCAGTAATATAGTACTTAGTCTCCGTGTTAGAAGTTTATATATACCAGTAATATAGTACTTAGTCTCTCTGTTAGAAGTGTATATATACCAGTAATATAATACTTAGTCTCCCTGTTAGAAGTTTATATATACCAGTAATATAGTACTTAGTCACCCTGTTAGAAGTTTATATATACCAGTAATATAGTACTTAGTCTCCCTGTTAGAAGTTTATATATACCAGTAATGTAGTACTTAATCTCCCTGTTAGAAGTTTATATATACCAGTAATATAGTACTTAGTCTCCCTGTTAGAAGTTTATATATACCAGTAATGTAGTACTTAATCTCCCTGTTTGAAGTTTATATATACCAGTCATATAGTACTTAGTCTCCCTGTTAGAAGTTTATATATACCAGTAATATAGTACTTAGTCACCCTGTTAGAAGTTTATATATACAAGTAATGTAGTACTTAGTCTCCCTGTTAGAAGTTTATATATACCAGTAATATAGTACTTAGTCACCCTGTTAGAAGTTTATATATACCAGTAACATAGTACTTAGTCTCCCTGTTAGAAGTTTATATATACTATTAATATAGTACTTAGTCTCCCTGTTAGAACTTTATATATACCAGGAAAATAGTACTTAGTCTCCCTGTTAGAAGTTTATATATACCAGTAATATAGTACTTAGTCTCCCTGTAAGAAGTTTATATATACCAGTAATATAGTACTTAGTCTCCTTGTTAGAAGTTTATATATACCAGTAATATAGTACTTAGTCTCCCTGTTAGAAGTTTATATATACCAGTAATGTAGTACTTAATCTCCCTGTTAGAAGTTTATATATACCAGTAATATAGTACTTAGTCTCCCTGTTAGAAGTTTATATATACCAGTAATGTAGTACTTAATCTCCCTGTTTGAAGTTTATATATACCAGTCATATAGTACTTAGTCTCCCTGTTAGAAGTTTATATATACCAGTAATATAGTACTTAGTCACCCTGTTAGAAGTTTATATATACCAGTAATGTAGTACTTAGTCTCCCTGTTAGAAGTTTATATATACCAGTAATATAGTACTTAGTCACCCTGTTAGAAGTTTATATATACCAGTAACATAGTACTTAGTCTCCCTGTTAGAAGTTTATATATACTATTAATATAGTACTTAGTCTCCCTGTTAGAACTTTATATATACCAGTAATATAGTACTTAGTCTCCCTGTTAGAACTTTATATATACCAGTAATATAGTACTTAGTCTCCTTGTTAGAAGTTTATATATACCAGTAATATAGTACTTAGTCTCCCTGTTAGAAGTTTATATATACTAGTAATATAGTACTTAGTCTCCCTGTTAGAACTTTATATATACCAGTAATATAGTACTTAGTCTCCCTGTTAGAACTTTATATATACCAGTAATATAGTACTTAGTCTCCCTGTTAGAAGTTTATATATACCAGTAATGTAGTACTTAGTCTCCCTGTTAGTAGTTTATATATACCAGTAATATAGTACTTAGTCTCCCTGTTAGAAGTTTATATACTAATAATATAGTACTTAGTCTCCCTGTTTGAAGTTTATATATACTAGTAATGTAGTACTTAGTATCCCTGTTAGAAGTTTATATATACCAGTAATATAGTACCAAGTCTCCCTGTTAGAAGTTTATATATACCAGTAATATAGTACTTAGTCTCACTGTTAGAAGTTTATATATACCAGTAATGTAGTACTTAGTCTCCCTGTTAGTAGTTTCTATATACCAGTAATATAGTACTTAGTCTCCCTGTTAGAAATTTATATATACCAGTAACATAGTACTTAGTCTCCCTGTTAGAAGTTTATACATACCAGTAATATAGTACTTAGTCTCCCTGTTAGAACTTTATATATACCAGTAATATAGTACTTAGTCTCCCTGTAAGAAGTTTATATATACTAGTAATATAGTACTTAGTCTCCCTGTTAGAAGTTTATATATACCAGTAATATAGTACTTAGTCTCCCTGTTAGAAGTTTATATATACCAGTAATATAGTACTTAGTCTCCCTGTTAGAAGTTTATATATACCAGTAATATAGTACTTAGTCTCCCTGTTAGAAGTTTATATATACCAGTAATATAGTACTTAGTCTCCCTGTTAGAAGTTTATATATACTAGTAATATAGTACTTGGTCCCCCTGTTAGAACTTTATATATACCAGTAATGTAGTACTAAGTCTCCCTGTTAGAAGTTTATATATACCAGTAATATAGTACTTAGTCTCCCTGTTAGAAGTTTATATATATTAGTAATATAGTACTTAGTTCCCCTGTTAGAACTTTATATATACTAGTAATATAGTACTTAGTCTCCCTGTTAGAACTTTATATATACCAGTAATATAGTACTTAGTCTCTCTGTTAGAAGTTTATATATACCAGTAATGTAGTACTTAGTCTCCCTGTTAGAAGTTTATATATACCAGTAATATAGTACTTAGTTTCCCTGTTAGAAGTTTATATATACCAGTAATATAGTACTTAGTCTCCCTGTTAGAGGTTTATATATACCAGTAATGTAGTACTTAGTCTCCCTGTTAGAAGTTTATATATACCAGTAATATAGTACTTAGTCTCCCTGTTAGAAGTTTATATATACCAGTAATATAGTACTTAGTCTCCGTGTTAGAAGTTTATATATACCAGTAATATAGTACTTAGTCTCCCTGTTAGAAGTTTATATATACCAGTAATATAGTACTTAGTCTCCCTGTTAGAAGTTTATATATACCAGTAATATAGTACTTAGTCACCCTGTTAGAAGTTTATATATACCAGTAATATAGTACTTAGTCTCCCTGTTAGAAGTTTATATATACCAGTAATATAGTACTTAGTCACCCTGTTAGAAGTTTATATATACCAGTAACATAGTACTTAGTCTCCCTGTTAGAAGTTTATATATACTATTAATATAGTACTTAGTCTCCCTGTTAGAACTTTATATATACCAGTAATATAGTACTTAGTCTCCCTGTTAGAACTTTATATATACCAGTAATATAGTACTTAGTCTCCTTGTTAGAAGTTTATATATACCAGTAATATAGTACTTAGTCTCCCTGTTAGAAGTTTATATATACCAGTAATATAGTACTTAGTCTCCCTGTTAGAACTTTATATATACCAGTAATATAGTACTTAGTCTCCCTGTTAGAAGTTTATATATACCAGTAATATAGTACTTAGTCTCCCTGTTAGAAGTTTATATATACCAGTAATGTAGTACTTAGTCTCACTGTTAGAAGTTTATATATACCAGTAATGTAGTACTTAGTCTCCCTGTTAGTAGTTTCTATATACCAGTAATATAGTACTTAGTCTCCCTGTTAGAAATTTATATATACCAGTAACATAGTACTTAGTCTCCCTGTTAGAAGTTTATACATACCAGTAATATAGTACTTAGTCTCCCTGTTAGAACTTTATATATACCAGTAATATAGTACTTAGTCTCCCTGTAAGAAGTTTATATATACTAGTAATATAGTACTTAGTCTCCCTGTTAGAAGTTTATATATACCAGTAATATAGTACTTAGTCTCCCTGTTAGAAGTTTATATATACCAGTAATATAGTACTTAGTCTCCCTGTTAGAAGTTTATATATACCAGTAATATAGTACTTAGTCTCCCTGTTAGAAGTTTATATATACCAGTAATATAGTACTTAGTCTCCCTGTTAGAAGTTTATATATACTAGTAATATAGTACTTGGTCCCCCTGTTAGAACTTTATATATACCAGTAATGTAGTACTAAGTCTCCCTGTTAGAAGTTTATATATACCAGTAATATAGTACTTAGTCTCCCTGTTAGAAGTTTATATATATTAGTAATATAGTACTTAGTTCCCCTGTTAGAACTTTATATATACTAGTAATATAGTACTTAGTCTCCCTGTTAGAACTTTATATATACCAGTAATATAGTACTTAGTCTCTCTGTTAGAAGTTTATATATACCAGTAATGTAGTACTTAGTCTCCCTGTTAGAAGTTTATATATACCAGTAATATAGTACTTAGTTTCCCTGTTAGAAGTTTATATATACCAGTAATATAGTACTTAGTCTCCCTGTTAGAGGTTTATATATACCAGTAATGTAGTACTTAGTCTCCCTGTTAGAAGTTTATATATACCAGTAATATAGTACTTAGTCTCCCTGTTAGAAGTTTATATATACCAGTAATATAGTACTTAGTCTCCGTGTTAGAAATTTATATATACCAGTAATATAGTACTTAGTCTCCCTGTTAGAAGTTTATATATACCAGTAATATAGTACTTAGTCTCCCTGTTAGAAGTTTATATATACCAGTAATATAGTACTTAGTCACCCTGTTAGAAGTTTATATATACCAGTAATATAGTACTTAGTCTCCCTGTTAGAAGTTTATATATACCAGTAATATAGTACTTAGTCTCCCTGTTAGAAGTTTATATATACCAGTAATATAGTACTTAGTCTCCCTGTTAGAAGTTTATATATACCAGTAATATAGTACTTAGTCTCCGTGTTAGAAGTTTATATATACCAGTAATATAGTACTTAGTCTCTCTGTTAGAAGTGTATATATACCAGTAATATAATACTTAGTCTCCCTGTTAGAAGTTTATATATACCAGTAATATAGTACTTAGTCACCCTGTTAGAAGTTTATATATACCAGTAATATAGTACTTAAGTCTCCCTGTTAGAAGTTTATATATACCAGTAATGTAGTACTTAATCTCCCTGTTAGAAGTTTATATATACCAGTAATATAGTACTTAGTCTCCCTGTTAGAAGTTTATATATACCAGTAATGTAGTACTTAATCTCCCTGTTTGAAGTTTATATATACCAGTCATATAGTACTTAGTCTCCCTGTTAGAAGTTTATATATACCAGTAATATAGTACTTAGTCACCCTGTTAGAAGTTTATATATACCAGTAATGTAGTACTTAGTCTCCCTGTTAGAAGTTTATATATACCAGTAATATAGTACTTAGTCACCCTGTTAGAAGTTTATATATACCAGTAACATAGTACTTAGTCTCCCTGTTAGAAGTTTATATATACTATTAATATAGTACTTAGTCTCCCTGTTAGAACTTTATATATACCAGGAAAATAGTACTTAGTCTCCCTGTTAGAAGTTTATATATACCAGTAATATAGTACTTAGTCTCCCTGTAAGAAGTTTATATATACCAGTAATATAGTACTTAGTCTCCTTGTTAGAAGTTTATATATACCAGTAATATAGTACTTAGTCTCCCTGTTAGAAGTTTATATATACTAGTAATATAGTACTTAGTCTCCCTGTTAGAACTTTATATATACCAGTAATATAGTACTTAGTCTCCCTGTTAGAAGTTTATATATACCAGTAATGTAGTACTTAAGTCTCCCTGTTAGAAGTTTATATATACCAGTAATAAAGTACTTAGTCTCCCTGTTAGAAGTTTATATATACCAGTAATATAGTACTTAGTCTCCCTGTTAGAAGTTTATATATACTATTAATATAGTACTTAGTCTCCCTGTTAGAACTTTATATATACCAGTAATGTAGTACTTAAGTCTCCCTGTTAGAAGTTTATATATACCAGTAATATAGTACTTAGTCTCCCTGTTAGAAGTTTATATATACCAGTAATATAGTACTTAGTCTCCCTGTTAGAAGTTTATATATACCAGTAATATAGTACTTAGTCTCCCTGTTAGAACTTTATATATACCAGTAATATAGTACTTAGTCTCCCTGTTAGAACTTTATATATACCAGTAATATAGTACTTAGTCTCCCTGTTAGAAGTTTATATATACCAGTAATATAGTACTTAGTCACCCTGTTAGAAGTTTATATATACCAGTAATATAGTACTTAGTCTCCCTGTTAGAAGTTTATATATACCAGTAATATAGTACTTAGTCTCCCTGTAAGAAGTTTATATAAACTATTAATATAGTACTTAAGTCTCCCTGTTAGAAGTTTATATATACCAGTAATATAGTACTTAGTCTCCTTGTTAGAAGTTTATATATACCAGTAATATAGTACTTAGTCTCCCTGTTAGAACTTTATATATACCAGTAATATAGTACTTAGTCTCCCTGTTAGAAGTTTATATATACCAGTAATATAGTACTTAGTCTCCCTGTTATAAGTTTATATATACCAGTAATGTAGTACTTAGTCTCCCTGTTAGTAGTTTATATATACCAGTAATATAGTACTTAGTCTCCCTGTTAGAAGTTTATATACTAATAATATAGTACTTAGTCTCCCTGTTTGAAGTTTATATATACTAGTAATGTAGTACTTAGTCTCCCTGTTAGAAGTTTATATATACCAGTAATATAGTACCAAGTCTCCCTGTTAGAAGTTTATATATACCAGTAATATAGTACTTAGTCTCCCTGTTAGAAGTTTATATATACCAGTAATATAGTACTTAGTCTCCCTCTTAGAAGTTTATATATATATCAGTAATGTAGTACTTAGTCTCCCTGTTAGAAGTTTATATACTAGTAATATAGTACTTAGTCTCCCTGTTTGAAGTTTATATATACCAGTAATGTAGTACTTAGTCTCCTTGTTAGAAGTTTATATATACCAGTAATATAGTACTTAGTCTCCCTGTTAGAAGTTTATATATACTAGTAATATAGTACTTAGTCTCCCTGTTAGAACTTTATATATACCAGTAATATAGTACTTAGTCTCCCTGTTAGAAGTTTATATATACCAGTAATATAGTACTTAGTCTCCCTGTTAGAAGTTTATATATACCAGTAATGTAGTACTTAGTCTCCCTGTTAGTAGTTTATATATACCAGTAATATAGTACTTAGTCTCCCTGTTAGAAGTTTATATACTAATAATATAGTACTTAGTCTCCCTGTTTGAAGTTTATATATACTAGTAATGTAGTACTTAGTATCCCTGTTAGAAGTTTATATATACCAGTAATATAGTACCAAGTCTCCCTGTTAGAAGTTTATATATACCAGTAATATAGTACTTAGTCTCACTGTTAGAAGTTTATATATACCAGTAATGTAGTACTTAGTCTCCCTGTTAGTAGTTTCTATATACCAGTAATATAGTACTTAGTCTCCCTGTTAGAAATTTATATATACCAGTAACATAGTACTTAGTCTCCCTGTTAGAAGTTTATACATACCAGTAATATAGTACTTAGTCTCCCTGTTAGAACTTTATATATACCAGTAATATAGTACTTAGTCTCCCTGTAAGAAGTTTATATATACTAGTAATATAGTACTTAGTCTCCCTGTTAGAAGTTTATATATACCAGTAATATAGTACTTAGTCTCCCTGTTAGAAGTTTATATATACCAGTAATATAGTACTTAGTCTCCCTGTTAGAAGTTTATATATACCAGTAATATAGTACTTAGTCTCCCTGTTAGAAGTTTATATATACCAGTAATATAGTACTTAGTCTCCCTGTTAGAAGTTTATATATACTAGTAATATAGTACTTGGTCCCCCTGTTAGAACTTTATATATACCAGTAATGTAGTACTAAGTCTCCCTGTTAGAAGTTTATATATACCAGTAATATAGTACTTAGTCTCCCTGTTAGAAGTTTATATATATTAGTAATATAGTACTTAGTTCCCCTGTTAGAACTTTATATATACTAGTAATATAGTACTTAGTCTCCCTGTTAGAACTTTATATATACCAGTAATATAGTACTTAGTCTCTCTGTTAGAAGTTTATATATACCAGTAATGTAGTACTTAGTCTCCCTGTTAGAAGTTTATATATACCAGTAATATAGTACTTAGTTTCCCTGTTAGAAGTTTATATATACCAGTAATATAGTACTTAGTCTCCCTGTTAGAGGTTTATATATACCAGTAATGTAGTACTTAGTCTCCCTGTTAGAAGTTTATATATACCAGTAATATAATACTTAGTCTCCCTGTTAGAAGTTTATATATACCAGTAATATAGTACTTAGTCTCCGTGTTAGAAGTTTATATATACCAGTAATATAGTACTTAGTCTCCCTGTTAGAAGTTTATATATACCAGTAATATAGTACTTAGTCTCCCTGTTAGAAGTTTATATATACCAGTAATATAGTACTTAGTCACCCTGTTAGAAGTTTATATATACCAGTAATATAGTACTTAGTCTCCCTGTTAGAAGTTTATATATACCAGTAATATAGTACTTAGTCACCCTGTTAGAAGTTTATATATACCAGTAACATAGTACTTAGTCTCCCTGTTAGAAGTTTATATATACTATTAATATAGTACTTAGTCTCCCTGTTAGAACTTTATATATACCAGTAATATAGTACTTAGTCTCCCTGTTAGAACTTTATATATACCAGTAATATAGTACTTAGTCTCCTTGTTAGAAGTTTATATATACCAGTAATATAGTACTTAGTCTCCCTGTTAGAAGTTTATATATACTAGTAATATAGTACTTAGTCTCCCTGTTAGAACTTTATATATACCAGTAATATAGTACTTAGTCTCCCTGTTAGAAGTTTATATATACCAGTAATATAGTACTTAGTCTCCCTGTTAGAAGTTTATATATACCAGTAATGTAGTACTTAGTCTCACTGTTAGAAGTTTATATATACCAGTAATGTAGTACTTAGTCTCCCTGTTAGTAGTTTCTATATACCAGTAATATAGTACTTAGTCTCCCTGTTAGAAATTTATATATACCAGTAACATAGTACTTAGTCTCCCTGTTAGAAGTTTATACATACCAGTAATATAGTACTTAGTCTCCCTGTTAGAACTTTATATATACCAGTAATATAGTACTTAGTCTCCCTGTAAGAAGTTTATATATACTAGTAATATAGTACTTAGTCTCCCTGTTAGAAGTTTATATATACCAGTAATATAGTACTTAGTCTCCCTGTTAGAAGTTTATATATACCAGTAATATAGTACTTAGTCTCCCTGTTAGAAGTTTATATATACCAGTAATATAGTACTTAGTCTCCCTGTTAGAAGTTTATATATACCAGTAATATAGTACTTAGTCTCCCTGTTAGAAGTTTATATATACTAGTAATATAGTACTTGGTCCCCCTGTTAGAACTTTATATATACCAGTAATGTAGTACTAAGTCTCCCTGTTAGAAGTTTATATATACCAGTAATATAGTACTTAGTCTCCCTGTTAGAAGTTTATATATATTAGTAATATAGTACTTAGTTCCCCTGTTAGAACTTTATATATACTAGTAATATAGTACTTAGTCTCCCTGTTAGAACTTTATATATACCAGTAATATAGTACTTAGTCTCTCTGTTAGAAGTTTATATATACCAGTAATGTAGTACTTAGTCTCCCTGTTAGAAGTTTATATATACCAGTAATATAGTACTTAGTTTCCCTGTTAGAAGTTTATATATACCAGTAATATAGTACTTAGTCTCCCTGTTAGAGGTTTATATATACCAGTAATGTAGTACTTAGTCTCCCTGTTAGAAGTTTATATATACCAGTAATATAGTACTTAGTCTCCCTGTTAGAAGTTTATATATACCAGTAATATAGTACTTAGTCTCCGTGTTAGAAATTTATATATACCAGTAATATAGTACTTAGTCTCCCTGTTAGAAGTTTATATATACCAGTAATATAGTACTTAGTCTCCCTGTTAGAAGTTTATATATACCAGTAATATAGTACTTAGTCACCCTGTTAGAAGTTTATATATACCAGTAATATAGTACTTAGTCTCCCTGTTAGAAGTTTATATATACCAGTAATATAGTACTTAGTCTCCCTGTTAGAAGTTTATATATACCAGTAATATAGTACTTAGTCTCCCTGTTAGAAGTTTATATATACCAGTAATATAGTACTTAGTCTCCGTGTTAGAAGTTTATATATACCAGTAATATAGTACTTAGTCTCTCTGTTAGAAGTGTATATATACCAGTAATATAATACTTAGTCTCCCTGTTAGAAGTTTATATATACCAGTAATATAGTACTTAGTCACCCTGTTAGAAGTTTATATATACCAGTAATATAGTACTTAAGTCTCCCTGTTAGAAGTTTATATATACCAGTAATGTAGTACTTAATCTCCCTGTTAGAAGTTTATATATACCAGTAATATAGTACTTAGTCTCCCTGTTAGAAGTTTATATATACCAGTAATGTAGTACTTAATCTCCCTGTTTGAAGTTTATATATACCAGTCATATAGTACTTAGTCTCCCTGTTAGAAGTTTATATATACCAGTAATATAGTACTTAGTCACCCTGTTAGAAGTTTATATATACCAGTAATGTAGTACTTAGTCTCCCTGTTAGAAGTTTATATATACCAGTAATATAGTACTTAGTCACCCTGTTAGAAGTTTATATATACCAGTAACATAGTACTTAGTCTCCCTGTTAGAAGTTTATATATACTATTAATATAGTACTTAGTCTCCCTGTTAGAACTTTATATATACCAGGAAAATAGTACTTAGTCTCCCTGTTAGAAGTTTATATATACCAGTAATATAGTACTTAGTCTCCCTGTAAGAAGTTTATATATACCAGTAATATAGTACTTAGTCTCCTTGTTAGAAGTTTATATATACCAGTAATATAGTACTTAGTCTCCCTGTTAGAAGTTTATATATACTAGTAATATAGTACTTAGTCTCCCTGTTAGAACTTTATATATACCAGTAATATAGTACTTAGTCTCCCTGTTAGAAGTTTATATATACCAGTAATGTAGTACTTAAGTCTCCCTGTTAGAAGTTTATATATACCAGTAATAAAGTACTTAGTCTCCCTGTTAGAAGTTTATATATACCAGTAATATAGTACTTAGTCTCCCTGTTAGAAGTTTATATATACTATTAATATAGTACTTAGTCTCCCTGTTAGAACTTTATATATACCAGTAATGTAGTACTTAAGTCTCCCTGTTAGAAGTTTATATATACCAGTAATATAGTACTTAGTCTCCCTGTTAGAAGTTTATATATACCAGTAATATAGTACTTAGTCTCCCTGTTAGAAGTTTATATATACCAGTAATATAGTACTTAGTCTCCCTGTTAGAACTTTATATATACCAGTAATATAGTACTTAGTCTCCCTGTTAGAACTTTATATATACCAGTAATATAGTACTTAGTCTCCCTGTTAGAAGTTTATATATACCAGTAATATAGTACTTAGTCACCCTGTTAGAAGTTTATATATACCAGTAATATAGTACTTAGTCTCCCTGTTAGAAGTTTATATATACCAGTAATATAGTACTTAGTCTCCCTGTAAGAAGTTTATATAAACTATTAATATAGTACTTAAGTCTCCCTGTTAGAAGTTTATATATACCAGTAATATAGTACTTAGTCTCCTTGTTAGAAGTTTATATATACCAGTAATATAGTACTTAGTCTCCCTGTTAGAACTTTATATATACCAGTAATATAGTACTTAGTCTCCCTGTTAGAAGTTTATATATACCAGTAATATAGTACTTAGTCTCCCTGTTATAAGTTTATATATACCAGTAATGTAGTACTTAGTCTCCCTGTTAGTAGTTTATATATACCAGTAATATAGTACTTAGTCTCCCTGTTAGAAGTTTATATACTAATAATATAGTACTTAGTCTCCCTGTTTGAAGTTTATATATACTAGTAATGTAGTACTTAGTCTCCCTGTTAGAAGTTTATATATACCAGTAATATAGTACCAAGTCTCCCTGTTAGAAGTTTATATATACCAGTAATATAGTACTTAGTCTCCCTGTTAGAAGTTTATATATACCAGTAATATAGTACTTAGTCTCCCTCTTAGAAGTTTATATATATATCAGTAATGTAGTACTTAGTCTCCCTGTTAGAAGTTTATATACTAGTAATATAGTACTTAGTCTCCCTGTTTGAAGTTTATATATACCAGTAATGTAGTACTTAGTCTCCCTGTTAGAAGTTTCTATATACCAGTAATATAGTACTTAGTCTCCCTGTTAGAAGTTTATATACTAGTAATATAGTACTTAGTCTCCCTGTTTGAAGTTTATATATACCAGTAATATAGTACTTAGTCTCCCTGTTAGAAATTTATATATACTAGTAACATAGTACTTAGTCTCCCTGTTAGAAGTTTATATATACCAGTAATATAGTACTTAGTCTCCCTGTTAGAACTTTATATATACCAGTAATATAGTACTTAAGTCTCCCTGTAAGAAGTTTATATATACTAGTAATATAGTACTTAGTCTCCCTGTTAGAAGTTTATATATACCAGTAATGTAGTACTTAGTCTCACTGTTAGAAGTTTATATATACCAGTAATGTAGTACTTAGTCTCCCTGTTAGTAGTTTCTATATACCAGTAATATAGTACTTAGTCTCCCTGTTAGAAATTTATATATACCAGTAACATAGTACTTAGTCTCCCTGTTAGAAGTTTATACATACCAGTAATATAGTACTTAGTCTCCCTGTTAGAAGTTTATATATACCAGTAATATAGTACTTAGTCTCCCTGTAAGAAGTTTATATATACTAGTAATATAGTACTTAGTCTCCCTGTTAGAAGTTTATATATACCAGTAATATAGTACTTAGTCTCCCTGTTAGAAGTTTATATATACCAGTAATATAGTACTTAGTCTCCCTGTTAGAAGTTTATATATACCAGTAATATAGTACTTAGTCTCCCTGTTAGAAGTTTATATATACCAGTAATATAGTACTTAGTCTCCCTGTTAGAAGTTTATATATACTAGTAATATAGTACTTGGTCCCCCTGTTAGAACTTTATATATACCAGTAATGTAGTACTAAGTCTCCCTGTTAGAAGTTTATATATACCAGTAATATAGTACTTAGTCTCCCTGTTAGAAGTTTATATATATTAGTAATATAGTACTTAGTTCCCCTGTTAGAACTTTATATATACTAGTAATATAGTACTTAGTCTCCCTGTTAGAACTTTATATATACCAGTAATATAGTACTTAGTCTCTCTGTTAGAAGTTTATATATACCAGTAATGTAGTACTTAGTCTCCCTGTTAGAAGTTTATATATACCAGTAATATAGTACTTAGTTTCCCTGTTAGAAGTTTATATATACCAGTAATATAGTACTTAGTCTCCCTGTTAGAGGTTTATATATACCAGTAATGTAGTACTTAGTCTCCCTGTTAGAAGTTTATATATACCAGTAATATAGTACTTAGTCTCCCTGTTAGAAGTTTATATATACCAGTAATATAGTACTTAGTCTCCGTGTTAGAAATTTATATATACCAGTAATATAGTACTTAGTCTCCCTGTTAGAAGTTTATATATACCAGTAATATAGTACTTAGTCTCCCTGTTAGAAGTTTATATATACCAGTAATATAGTACTTAGTCACCCTGTTAGAAGTTTATATATACCAGTAATATAGTACTTAGTCTCCCTGTTAGAAGTTTATATATACCAGTAATATAGTACTTAGTCTCCCTGTTAGAAGTTTATATATACCAGTAATATAGTACTTAGTCTCCCTGTTAGAAGTTTATATATACCAGTAATATAGTACTTAGTCTCCGTGTTAGAAGTTTATATATACCAGTAATATAGTACTTAGTCTCTCTGTTAGAAGTGTATATATACCAGTAATATAATACTTAGTCTCCCTGTTAGAAGTTTATATATACCAGTAATATAGTACTTAGTCACCCTGTTAGAAGTTTATATATACCAGTAATATAGTACTTAAGTCTCCCTGTTAGAAGTTTATATATACCAGTAATGTAGTACTTAATCTCCCTGTTAGAAGTTTATATATACCAGTAATATAGTACTTAGTCTCCCTGTTAGAAGTTTATATATACCAGTAATGTAGTACTTAATCTCCCTGTTTGAAGTTTATATATACCAGTCATATAGTACTTAGTCTCCCTGTTAGAAGTTTATATATACCAGTAATATAGTACTTAGTCACCCTGTTAGAAGTTTATATATACCAGTAATGTAGTACTTAGTCTCCCTGTTAGAAGTTTATATATACCAGTAATATAGTACTTAGTCACCCTGTTAGAAGTTTATATATACCAGTAACATAGTACTTAGTCTCCCTGTTAGAAGTTTATATATACTATTAATATAGTACTTAGTCTCCCTGTTAGAACTTTATATATACCAGGAAAATAGTACTTAGTCTCCCTGTTAGAAGTTTATATATACCAGTAATATAGTACTTAGTCTCCCTGTAAGAAGTTTATATATACCAGTAATATAGTACTTAGTCTCCTTGTTAGAAGTTTATATATACCAGTAATATAGTACTTAGTCTCCCTGTTAGAAGTTTATATATACTAGTAATATAGTACTTAGTCTCCCTGTTAGAACTTTATATATACCAGTAATATAGTACTTAGTCTCCCTGTTAGAAGTTTATATATACCAGTAATGTAGTACTTAAGTCTCCCTGTTAGAAGTTTATATATACCAGTAATATAGTACTTAGTCTCCCTGTTAGAAGTTTATATATACCAGTAATATAGTACTTAGTCTCCCTGTTAGAAGTTTATATATACTATTAATATAGTACTTAGTCTCCCTGTTAGAACTTTATATATACCAGTAATGTAGTACTTAAGTCTCCCTGTTAGAAGTTTATATATACCAGTAATATAGTACTTAGTCTCCCTGTTAGAAGTTTATATATACCAGTAATATAGTACTTAGTCTCCCTGTTAGAAGTTTATATATACCAGTAATATAGTACTTAGTCTCCCTGTTAGAACTTTATATATACCAGTAATATAGTACTTAGTCTCCCTGTTAGAACTTTATATATACCAGTAATATAGTACTTAGTCACCCTGTTAGAAGTTTATATATACCAGTAATATAGTACTTAGTCTCCCTGTTAGAAGTTTATATATACCAGTAATATAGTACTTAGTCTCCCTGTAAGAAGTTTATATAAACTATTAATATAGTACTTAAGTCTCCCTGTTAGAAGTTTATATATACCAGTAATATAGTACTTAGTCTCCTTGTTAGAAGTTTATATATACCAGTAATATAGTACTTAGTCTCCCTGTTAGAACTTTATATATACCAGTAATATAGTACTTAGTCTCCCTGTTAGAAGTTTATATATACCAGTAATATAGTACTTAGTCTCCCTGTTATAAGTTTATATATACCAGTAATGTAGTACTTAGTCTCCCTGTTAGTAGTTTATATATACCAGTAATATAGTACTTAGTCTCCCTGTTAGAAGTTTATATACTAATAATATAGTACTTAGTCTCCCTGTTTGAAGTTTATATATACTAGTAATGTAGTACTTAGTCTCCCTGTTAGAAGTTTATATATACCAGTAATATAGTACCAAGTCTCCCTGTTAGAAGTTTATATATACCAGTAATATAGTACTTAGTCTCCCTGTTAGAAGTTTATATATACCAGTAATATAGTACTTAGTCTCCCTCTTAGAAGTTTATATATATATCAGTAATGTAGTACTTAGTCTCCCTGTTAGAAGTTTATATACTAGTAATATAGTACTTAGTCTCCCTGTTTGAAGTTTATATATACCAGTAATGTAGTACTTAGTCTCCCTGTTAGAAGTTTCTATATACCAGTAATATAGTACTTAGTCTCCCTGTTAGAAGTTTATATACTAGTAATATAGTACTTAGTCTCCCTGTTTGAAGTTTATATATACCAGTAATATAGTACTTAGTCTCCCTGTTAGAAATTTATATATACTAGTAACATAGTACTTAGTCTCCCTGTTAGAAGTTTATATATACCAGTAATATAGTACTTAGTCTCCCTGTTAGAACTTTATATATACCAGTAATATAGTACTTAAGTCTCCCTGTAAGAAGTTTATATATACTAGTAATATAGTACTTAGTCTCCCTGTTAGAAGTTTATATATACCAGTAATATAGTACTTAGTCTCCCTGTTAGAAGTTTATATATACCAGTAATATAGTACTTAGTCTCCCTGTTAGAAGTTTATATATACCAGTAATATAGTACTTAGTCTCCCTGTTAGAAGTTTATATATACTAGTAATATAGTACTTAGTCTCCCTGTTAGAGCTTTATATATACCAGTAATATAGTACTTAGTCTCCCTGTTAGAAGTTTATATATACCAGTAATATAGTACTTAGTCTCCCTGTTAGAAGTTTATATATACCAGTAATATAGTACTTAGTCTCCCTGTTAGAAGTTTATATATACCAGTAATATAGTACTTAGTCTCCGTGTTAGAAGTTTATATATACCAGTAATATAGTACTTAGTCTCCCTGTTAGAAGTTTATATATACCAGTAATATAGTACTTAGTCTCCCTGTTAGAAGTTTATATATACCAGTAATATAGTACTTAGTCACCCTGTTAGAAGTTTATATATACCAGTAATATAGTACTTAGTCTCCCTGTTAGAAGTTTATATATACCAGTAATGTAGTACTTAAGTCTCCCTGTTAGAAGTTTATATATACCAGTAATATAGTACTTAGTCTCCCTGTTAGAAGTTTATATATACCAGTAATATAGTACTTAGTCTCCCTGTTAGAACTTTATATATACCAGTAATATAGTACTTAGTCTCCCTGTTAGAAGTTTATATATACCAGTAATATAGTACTTAGTCTCCCTGTTAGAACTTTATATATACCAATAATATAGTACTTAGTCTCCCTGTTAGAAGTTTATATATACCAGTAATATAGTACTTAGTCACCCTGTTAGAAGTTTATATATACCAGTAATATAGTACTTAGTCTCCCTGTTAGAAGTTTATATATACCAGTAATATAGTACTTAGTCTCCCTGTAAGAAGTTTATATAAACTATTAATATAGTACTTAAGTCTCCCTGTTAGAAGTTTATATATACCAGTAATATAGTACTTAGTCTCCTTGTTAGAAGTTTATATATACCAGTAATATAGTACTTAGTCTCCCTGTTAGAACTTTATATATACCAGTAATATAGTACTTAGTCTCCCTGTTAGAAGTTTATATATACCAGTAATATAGTACTTAGTCTCCCTGTTATAAGTTTATATATACCAGTAATGTAGTACTTAGTCTCCCTGTTAGTAGTTTATATATACCAGTAATATAGTACTTAGTCTCCCTGTTAGAAGTTTATATACTAATAATATAGTACTTAGTCTCCCTGTTTGAAGTTTATATATACTAGTAATGTAGTACTTAGTCTCCCTGTTAGAAGTTTATATATACCAGTAATATAGTACCAAGTCTCCCTGTTAGAAGTTTATATATACCAGTAATATAGTACTTAGTCTCCCTGTTAGAAGTTTATATATACCAGTAATATAGTACTTAGTCTCCCTCTTAGAAGTTTATATATATATCAGTAATGTAGTACTTAGTCTCCCTGTTAGAAGTTTATATACTAGTAATATAGTACTTAGTCTCCCTGTTTGAAGTTTATATATACCAGTAATGTAGTACTTAGTCTCCCTGTTAGAAGTTTCTATATACCAGTAATATAGTACTTAGTCTCCCTGTTAGAAGTTTATATACTAGTAATATAGTACTTAGTCTCCCTGTTTGAAGTTTATATATACCAGTAATATAGTACTTAGTCTCCCTGTTAGAAATTTATATATACTAGTAACATAGTACTTAGTCTCCCTGTTAGAAGTTTATATATACCAGTAATATAGTACTTAGTCTCCCTGTTAGAACTTTATATATACCAGTAATATAGTACTTAAGTCTCCCTGTAAGAAGTTTATATATACTAGTAATATAGTACTTAGTCTCCCTGTTAGAAGTTTATATATACCAGTAATATAGTACTTAGTCTCCCTGTTAGAAGTTTATATATACCAGTAATATAGTACTTAGTCTCCCTGTTAGAAGTTTATATATACCAGTAATATAGTACTTAGTCTCCCTGTTAGAAGTTTATATATACTAGTAATATAGTACTTGGTCCCCCTGTTAGAACTTTATATATACCAGTAATGTAGTACTAAGTCTCCCTGTTAGAAGTTTATATATACCAGTAATATAGTACTTAGTCTCCCTGTTAGAAGTTTATATATATTAGTAATATAGTACTTAGTTCCCCTGTTAGAACTTTATATATACTAGTAATATAGTACTTAGTCTCCCTGTTAGAACTTTATATATACCAGTAATATAGTACTTAGTCTCTCTGTTAGAAGTTTATATATACCAGTAATGTAGTACTTAGTCTCCCTGTTAGAAGTTTATATATACCAGTAATATAGTACTTAGTTTCCCTGTTAGAAGTTTATATATACCAGTAATATAGTACTTAGTCTCCCTGTTAGAGGTTTATATATACCAGTAATGTAGTACTTAGTCTCCCTGTTAGAAGTTTATATATACCAGTAATATAGTACTTAGTCTCCCTGTTAGAAGTTTATATATACCAGTAATATAGTACTTAGTCTCCGTGTTAGAAATTTATATATACCAGTAATATAGTACTTAGTCTCCCTGTTAGAAGTTTATATATACCAGTAATATAGTACTTAGTCTCCCTGTTAGAAGTTTATATATACCAGTAATATAGTACTTAGTCACCCTGTTAGAAGTTTATATATACCAGTAATATAGTACTTAGTCTCCCTGTTAGAAGTTTATATATACCAGTAATATAGTACTTAGTCTCCCTGTTAGAAGTTTATATATACCAGTAATATAGTACTTAGTCTCCCTGTTAGAAGTTTATATATACCAGTAATATAGTACTTAGTCTCCGTGTTAGAAGTTTATATATACCAGTAATATAGTACTTAGTCTCTCTGTTAGAAGTGTATATATACCAGTAATATAATACTTAGTCTCCCTGTTAGAAGTTTATATATACCAGTAATATAGTACTTAGTCACCCTGTTAGAAGTTTATATATACCAGTAATATAGTACTTAAGTCTCCCTGTTAGAAGTTTATATATACCAGTAATGTAGTACTTAATCTCCCTGTTAGAAGTTTATATATACCAGTAATATAGTACTTAGTCTCCCTGTTAGAAGTTTATATATACCAGTAATGTAGTACTTAATCTCCCTGTTTGAAGTTTATATATACCAGTCATATAGTACTTAGTCTCCCTGTTAGAAGTTTATATATACCAGTAATATAGTACTTAGTCACCCTGTTAGAAGTTTATATATACCAGTAATGTAGTACTTAGTCTCCCTGTTAGAAGTTTATATATACCAGTAATATAGTACTTAGTCACCCTGTTAGAAGTTTATATATACCAGTAACATAGTACTTAGTCTCCCTGTTAGAAGTTTATATATACTATTAATATAGTACTTAGTCTCCCTGTTAGAACTTTATATATACCAGGAAAATAGTACTTAGTCTCCCTGTTAGAAGTTTATATATACCAGTAATATAGTACTTAGTCTCCCTGTAAGAAGTTTATATATACCAGTAATATAGTACTTAGTCTCCTTGTTAGAAGTTTATATATACCAGTAATATAGTACTTAGTCTCCCTGTTAGAAGTTTATATATACTAGTAATATAGTACTTAGTCTCCCTGTTAGAACTTTATATATACCAGTAATATAGTACTTAGTCTCCCTGTTAGAAGTTTATATATACCAGTAATGTAGTACTTAAGTCTCCCTGTTAGAAGTTTATATATACCAGTAATATAGTACTTAGTCTCCCTGTTAGAAGTTTATATATACCAGTAATATAGTACTTAGTCTCCCTGTTAGAAGTTTATATATACTATTAATATAGTACTTAGTCTCCCTGTTAGAACTTTATATATACCAGTAATGTAGTACTTAAGTCTCCCTGTTAGAAGTTTATATATACCAGTAATATAGTACTTAGTCTCCCTGTTAGAAGTTTATATATACCAGTAATATAGTACTTAGTCTCCCTGTTAGAAGTTTATATATACCAGTAATATAGTACTTAGTCTCCCTGTTAGAACTTTATATATACCAGTAATATAGTACTTAGTCTCCCTGTTAGAACTTTATATATACCAGTAATATAGTACTTAGTCACCCTGTTAGAAGTTTATATATACCAGTAATATAGTACTTAGTCTCCCTGTTAGAAGTTTATATATACCAGTAATATAGTACTTAGTCTCCCTGTAAGAAGTTTATATAAACTATTAATATAGTACTTAAGTCTCCCTGTTAGAAGTTTATATATACCAGTAATATAGTACTTAGTCTCCTTGTTAGAAGTTTATATATACCAGTAATATAGTACTTAGTCTCCCTGTTAGAACTTTATATATACCAGTAATATAGTACTTAGTCTCCCTGTTAGAAGTTTATATATACCAGTAATATAGTACTTAGTCTCCCTGTTATAAGTTTATATATACCAGTAATGTAGTACTTAGTCTCCCTGTTAGTAGTTTATATATACCAGTAATATAGTACTTAGTCTCCCTGTTAGAAGTTTATATACTAATAATATAGTACTTAGTCTCCCTGTTTGAAGTTTATATATACTAGTAATGTAGTACTTAGTCTCCCTGTTAGAAGTTTATATATACCAGTAATATAGTACCAAGTCTCCCTGTTAGAAGTTTATATATACCAGTAATATAGTACTTAGTCTCCCTGTTAGAAGTTTATATATACCAGTAATATAGTACTTAGTCTCCCTCTTAGAAGTTTATATATATATCAGTAATGTAGTACTTAGTCTCCCTGTTAGAAGTTTATATACTAGTAATATAGTACTTAGTCTCCCTGTTTGAAGTTTATATATACCAGTAATGTAGTACTTAGTCTCCCTGTTAGAAGTTTCTATATACCAGTAATATAGTACTTAGTCTCCCTGTTAGAAGTTTATATACTAGTAATATAGTACTTAGTCTCCCTGTTTGAAGTTTATATATACCAGTAATATAGTACTTAGTCTCCCTGTTAGAAATTTATATATACTAGTAACATAGTACTTAGTCTCCCTGTTAGAAGTTTATATATACCAGTAATATAGTACTTAGTCTCCCTGTTAGAACTTTATATATACCAGTAATATAGTACTTAAGTCTCCCTGTAAGAAGTTTATATATACTAGTAATATAGTACTTAGTCTCCCTGTTAGAAGTTTATATATACCAGTAATATAGTACTTAGTCTCCCTGTTAGAAGTTTATATATACCAGTAATATAGTACTTAGTCTCCCTGTTAGAAGTTTATATATACCAGTAATATAGTACTTAGTCTCCCTGTTAGAAGTTTATATATACTATTAATATAGTACTTAGTCTCCCTGTTAGAGCTTTATATATACCAGTAATATAGTACTTAGTCTCCCTGTTAGAAGTTTATATATACCAGTAATATAGTACTTAGTCTCCCTGTTAGAAGTTTATATATACCAGTAATATAGTACTTAGTCTCCCTGTTAGAAGTTTATATATACCAGTAATATAGTACTTAGTCTCCGTGTTAGAAGTTTATATATACCAGTAATATAGTACTTAGTCTCCCTGTTAGAAGTTTATATATACCAGTAATATAGTACTTAGTCTCCCTGTTAGAAGTTTATATATACCAGTAATATAGTACTTAGTCACCCTGTTAGAAGTTTATATATACCAGTAATATAGTACTTAGTCTCCCTGTTAGAAGTTTATATATACCAGTAATGTAGTACTTAAGTCTCCCTGTTAGAAGTTTATATATACCAGTAATATAGTACTTAGTCTCCCTGTTAGAAGTTTATATATACCAGTAATATAGTACTTAGTCTCCCTGTTAGAACTTTATATATACCAGTAATATAGTACTTAGTCTCCCTGTTAGAAGTTTATATATACCAGTAATATAGTACTTAGTCTCCCTGTTAGAACTTTATATATACCAATAATATAGTACTTAGTCTCCCTGTTAGAAGTTTATATATACCAGTAATATAGTACTTAGTCACCCTGTTAGAAGTTTATATATACCAGTAATATAGTACTTAGTCTCCCTGTTAGAAGTTTATATATACCAGTAATATAGTACTTAGTCTCCCTGTAAGAAGTTTATATAAACTATTAATATAGTACTTAAGTCTCCCTGTTAGAAGTTTATATATACCAGTAATATAGTACTTAGTCTCCTTGTTAGAAGTTTATATATACCAGTAATATAGTACTTAGTCTCCCTGTTAGAACTTTATATATACCAGTAATATAGTACTTAGTCTCCCTGTTAGAAGTTTATATATACCAGTAATATAGTACTTAGTCTCCCTGTTATAAGTTTATATATACCAGTAATGTAGTACTTAGTCTCCCTGTTAGTAGTTTATATATACCAGTAATATAGTACTTAGTCTCCCTGTTAGAAGTTTATATACTAATAATATAGTACTTAGTCTCCCTGTTTGAAGTTTATATATACTAGTAATGTAGTACTTAGTCTCCCTGTTAGAAGTTTATATATACCAGTAATATAGTACCAAGTCTCCCTGTTAGAAGTTTATATATACCAGTAATATAGTACTTAGTCTCCCTGTTAGAAGTTTATATATACCAGTAATATAGTACTTAGTCTCCCTCTTAGAAGTTTATATATATATCAGTAATGTAGTACTTAGTCTCCCTGTTAGAAGTTTATATACTAGTAATATAGTACTTAGTCTCCCTGTTTGAAGTTTATATATACCAGTAATGTAGTACTTAGTCTCCCTGTTAGAAGTTTCTATATACCAGTAATATAGTACTTAGTCTCCCTGTTAGAAGTTTATATACTAGTAATATAGTACTTAGTCTCCCTGTTTGAAGTTTATATATACCAGTAATATAGTACTTAGTCTCCCTGTTAGAAATTTATATATACTAGTAACATAGTACTTAGTCTCCCTGTTAGAAGTTTATATATACCAGTAATATAGTACTTAGTCTCCCTGTTAGAACTTTATATATACCAGTAATATAGTACTTAAGTCTCCCTGTAAGAAGTTTATATATACTAGTAATATAGTACTTAGTCTCCCTGTTAGAAGTTTATATATACCAGTAATATAGTACTTAGTCTCCCTGTTAGAAGTTTATATATACCAGTAATATAGTACTTAGTCTCCCTGTTAGAAGTTTATATATACCAGTAATATAGTACTTAGTCTCCCTGTTAGAAGTTTATATATACTATTAATATAGTACTTAGTCTCCCTGTTAGAGCTTTATATATACCAGTAATATAGTACTTAGTCTCCCTGTTAGAAGTTTATATATACCAGTAATATAGTACTTAGTCTCCCTGTTAGAAGTTTATATATACCAGTAATATAGTACTTAGTCTCCCTGTTAGAAGTTTATATATACCAGTAATATAGTACTTAGTCTCCGTGTTAGAAGTTTATATATACCAGTAATATAGTACTTAGTCTCCCTGTTAGAAGTTTATATATACCAGTAATATAGTACTTAGTCTCCCTGTTAGAAGTTTATATATACCAGTAATATAGTACTTAGTCACCCTGTTAGAAGTTTATATATACCAGTAATATAGTACTTAGTCTCCCTGTTAGAAGTTTATATATACCAGTAATGTAGTACTTAAGTCTCCCTGTTAGAAGTTTATATATACCAGTAAAATAGTACTTAGTCTCGCTGTTAGAAGTTTATATATACCAGTAATATAGTACTTAGTCTCCCTGTTAGAAGTTTATATATACCAGTAATATAGTACTTAGTCTCCGTGTTAGAAGTTTATATATACCAGTAATATAGTACTTAGTCTCTCTGTTAGAAGTGTATATATACCAGTAATATAGTACTTAGTCTCCCTGTTAGAAGTTTATATATACCAGTAATATAGTACTTAGTCACCCTGTTAGAAGTTTATATATACCAGTAATATAGCACTTAGTCTCCCTGTTAGAAGTTTATATATACCAGTAATATAGTACTTAGTCTCCCTGTTAGAAGTTTATATATACCAGTAATGTAGTACTTAATCTCCCTGTTAGAAGTTTATATATACCAGTAATATAGTACTTAGTCTCCCTGTTAGAAGTTTATATATACCAGTAATGTAGTACTTAATCTCCCTGTTTGAAGTTTATATATACCAGTCATATAGTACTTAGTCTCCCTGTTAGAAGTTTATATATACCAGTAATATAGTACTTAGTCACCCTGTTAGAAGTTTATATATACCAGTAATGTAGTACTTAGTCTCCCTGTTAGAAGTTTATATATACCAGTAATATAGTACTTAGTCACCCTGTTAGAAGTTTATATATACCAGTAACATAGTACTTAGTCTCCCTGTTAGAAGTTTATATATACTATTAATATAGTACTTAGTCTCCCTGTTAGAACTTTATATATACCAGTAATATAGTACTTAGTCTCCCTGTTAGAACTTTATATATACCAGTAATATAGTACTTAGTCTCCTTGTTAGAAGTTTATATATATCAGTAATATAGTACTTAGTCTCCCTGTTAGAAGTTTATATATACTAGTAATATAGTACTTAGTCTCCCTGTTAGAACTTTATATATACCAGTAATATAGTACTTAGTCTCCCTGTTAGAAGTTTATATATACCAGTAATATAGTACTTAGTCTCCCTGTTAGAAGTTTATATATACCAGTAATATAGTACTTAGTCTCCGTGTTAGAAGTTTATATATACCAGTAATATAGTACTTAGTCTCCCTGTTAGAAGTTTATATATACCAGTAATATAGTACTTAGTCTCCCTGTTAGAAGTTTATATATACCAGTAATATAGTACTTAGTCACCCTGTTAGAAGTTTATATATACCAGTAATATAGTACTTAGTCTCCCTGTTAGAAGTTTATATATACCAGTAATATAGTACTTAGTCTCCCTGTTAGAAGTTTATATATACCAGTAATATAGTACTTAGTCTCCCTGTTAGAAGTTTATATATACCAGTAATATAGTACTTAGTCTCCGTGTTAGAAGTTTATATATACCAGTAATATAGTACTTAGTCTCTCTGTTAGAAGTGTATATATACCAGTAATATAATACTTAGTCTCCCTGTTAGAAGTTTATATATACCAGTAATATAGTACTTAGTCACCCTGTTAGAAGTTTATATATACCAGTAATATAGTACTTAGTCTCCCTGTTAGAAGTTTATATATACCAGTAATGTAGTACTTAATCTCCCTGTTAGAAGTTTATATATACCAGTAATATAGTACTTAGTCTCCCTGTTAGAAGTTTATATATACCAGTAATGTAGTACTTAATCTCCCTGTTTGAAGTTTATATATACCAGTCATATAGTACTTAGTCTCCCTGTTAGAAGTTTATATATACCAGTAATATAGTACTTAGTCACCTGGTTAGAAGTTTATATATACCAGTAATGTAGTACTTAGTCTCCCTGTTAGAAGTTTATATATACCAGTAATATAGTACTTAGTCACCCTGTTAGAAGTTTATATATACCAGTAACATAGTACTTAGTCTCCCTGTTAGAAGTTTATATATACTATTAATATAGTACTTAGTCTCCCTGTTAGAACTTTATATATACCAGGAAAATAGTACTTAAGTCTCCCTGTTAGAAGTTTATATATACCAGTAATATAGTACTTAGTCTCCCTGTAAGAAGTTTATATATACCAGTAATATAGTACTTAGTCTCCTTGTTAGAAGTTTATATATACCAGTAATATAGTACTTAGTCTCCCTGTTAGAAGTTTATATATACTAGTAATATAGTACTTAGTCTCCCTGTTAGAACTTTATATATACCAGTAATATAGTACTTAGTCTCCCTGTTAGAAGTTTATATATACCAGTAATGTAGTACTTAAGTCTCCCTGTTAGAAGTTTATATATACCAGTAATATAGTACTTAGTCTCCCTGTTAGAAGTTTATATATACCAGTAATATAGTACTTAGTCTCCCTGTTAGAAGTTTATATATACTATTAATATAGTACTTAGTCTCCCTGTTAGAACTTTATATATACCAGTAATGTAGTACTTAAGTCTCCCTGTTAGAAGTTTATATATACCAGTAATATAGTACTTAGTCTCCCTGTTAGAAGTTTATATATACCAGTAATATAGTACTTAGTCTCCCTGTTAGAAGTTTATATATACCAGTAATATAGTACTTAGTCTCCCTGTTAGAACTTTATATATACCAGTAATATAGTACTTAGTCTCCCTGTTAGAAGTTTATATATACCAGTAATATAGTACTTAGTCTCCCTGTTAGAACTTTATATATACCAGTAATATAGTACTTAGTCTCCCTGTTAGAAGTTTATATATACCAGTAATATAGTACTTAGTCTCCCTGTTAGAAGTTTATATATACCAGTAATATAGTACTTAGTCTCCCTGTTAGAAGTTTATATATACCAGTAATATAGTACTTAGTCACCCTGTTAGAAGTTTATATATACCAGTAATATAGTACTTAGTCTCCCTGTTAGAAGTTTATATATACCAGTAATATAGTACTTAGTCTCCCTGTAAGAAGTTTATATAAACTATTAATATAGTACTTAAGTCTCCCTGTTAGAAGTTTATATATACCAGTAATATAGTACTTAGTCTCCTTGTTAGAAGTTTATATATACCAGTAATATAGTACTTAGTCTCCCTGTTAGAACTTTATATATACCAGTAATATAGTACTTAGTCTCCCTGTTAGAAGTTTATATATACCAGTAATATAGTACTTAGTCTCCCTGTTATAAGTTTATATATACCAGTAATGTAGTACTTAGTCTGCCTGTTAGTAGTTTATATATACCAGTAATATAGTACTTAGTCTCCCTGTTAGAAGTTTATATACTAATAATATAGTACTTAGTATCCCTGTTTGAAGTTTATATATACTAGTAATGTAGTACTTAGTCTCCCTGTTAGAAGTTTATATATACCAGTAATATAGTACCAAGTCTCCCTGTTAGAAGTTTATATATACCAGTAATATAGTACTTAGTCTCCCTGTTAGAAGTTTATATATACCAGTAATATAGTACTTAGTCTCCCTCTTAGAAGTTTATATATATATCAGTAATGTAGTACTTAGTCTCCCTGTTAGAAGTTTATATACTAGTAATATAGTACTTAGTTTCCCTGTTTGAAGTTTATATATACCAGTAATGTAGTACTTAGTCTCCCTGTTATAAGTTTCTATATACCAGTAATATAGTACTTAGTCTCCCTGTTAGAAGTTTATATACTAGTAATATAGTACTTAGTCTCCCTGTTTGAAGTTTATATATACCAGTAATATAGTACTTAGTCTCCCTGTTAGAAATTTATATATACTAGTAACATAGTACTTAGTCTCCCTGTTAGAAGTTTATATATACCAGTAATATAGTACTTAGTCTCCCTGTTAGAACTTTATATATACCAGTAATATAGTACTTAAGTCTCCCTGTAAGAAGTTTATATATACTAGTAATATAGTACTTAGTCTCCCTGTTAGAAGTTTATATATACCAGTAATATAGTACTTAGTCTCCCTGTTAGAAGTTTATATATACCAGTAATATAGTACTTAGTCTCCCTGTTAGAAGTTTATATATACCAGTAATATAGTACTTAGTCTCCCTGTTAGAAGTTTATATATACTATTAATATAGTACTTAGTCTCCCTGTTAGAGCTTTATATATACCAGTAATATAGTACTTAGTCTCCCTGTTAGAACTTTATATATACCAGTAATATAGTACTTAGTCTCCCTGTTAGAAGTTTATATATACCAGTAATATAGTACTTAGTCTCCCTGTTAGAAGTTTATATATACCAGTAATATAGTACTTAGTCTCCGTGTTAGAAGTTTATATATACCAGTAATATAGTACTTAGTCTCCCTGTTAGAAGTTTATATATACCAGTAATATAGTACTTAGTCTCCCTGTTAGAAGTTTATATATACCAGTAATATAGTACTTAGTCACCCTGTTAGAAGTTTATATATACCAGTAATATAGTACTTAGTCTCCCTGTTAGAAGTTTATATATACCAGTAATGTAGTACTTAAGTCTCCCTGTTAGAAGTTTATATATACCAGTAATATAGTACTTAGTCTCCCTGTTAGAAGTTTATATATACCAGTAATATAGTACTTAGTCTCCCTGTTAGAAGTTTATATATACCAGTAATATAGTACTTAGTCTCCGTGTTAGAAGTTTATATATACCAGTAATATAGTACTTAGTCTCTCTGTTAGAAGTGTATATATACCAGTAATATAGTACTTAGTCTCCCTGTTAGAAGTTTATATATACCAGTAATATAGTACTTAGTCACCCTGTTAGAAGTTTATATATACCAGTAATATAGCACTTAGTCTCCCTGTTAGAAGTTTATATATACCAGTAATATAGTACTTAGTCTCCCTGTTAGAAGTTTATATATACCAGTAATGTAGTACTTAATCTCCCTGTTAGAAGTTTATATATACCAGTAATATAGTACTTAGTCTCCCTGTTAGAAGTTTATATATACCAGTAATGTAGTACTTAATCTCCCTGTTTGAAGTTTATATATACCAGTCATATAGTACTTAGTCTCCCTGTTAGAAGTTTATATATACCAGTAATATAGTACTTAGTCACCCTGTTAGAAGTTTATATATACCAGTAATGTAGTACTTAGTCTCCCTGTTAGAAGTTTATATATACCAGTAATATAGTACTTAGTCACCCTGTTAGAAGTTTATATATACCAGTAACATAGTACTTAGTCTCCCTGTTAGAAGTTTATATATACTATTAATATAGTACTTAGTCTCCCTGTTAGAACTTTATATATACCAGTAATTAGTACTTAGTCTCCCTGTTAGAAGTTTATATATACTAGTAATATAGTACTTAGTCTCCCTGTTAGAACTTTATATATACCAGTAATATAGTACTTAGTCTCCCTGTTAGAAGTTTATATATACCAGTAATATAGTACTTAGTCTCCCTGTTAGAAGTTTATATATACCAGTAATGTAGTACTTAGTCTCCCTGTTAGTAGTTTATATATACCAGTAATATAGTACTTAAGTCTCCCTGTTAGAAGTTTATATACTAATAATATAGTACTTAGTCTCCCTGTTTGAAGTTTATATATACTAGTAATGTAGTACTTAGTATCCCTGTTAGAAGTTTATATATACCAGTAATATAGTACCAAGTCTCCCTGTTAGAAGTTTATATATACCAGTAATATAGTACTTAGTCTCACTGTTAGAAGTTTATATATACCAGTAATGTAGTACTTAGTCTCCCTGTTAGTAGTTTCTATATACCAGTAATATAGTACTTAGTCTCCCTGTTAGAAGTTTATATACTAGTAATATAGTACTTAGTCTCCCTGTTTGAAGTTTATATATACCAGTAATGTAGTACTTAGTCTCCCTGTTAGAAGTTTATATATACCAGTAATATAGTACTTAGTCTCCCTGTTAGAAATTTATATATACTAGTAACATAGTACTTAGTCTCCCTGTTAGAAGTTTATACATACCAGTAATATAGTACTTAGTCTCCCTGTTAGAACTTTATATATACCAGTAATATAGTACTTAGTCTCCCTGTAAGAAGTTTATATATACTAGTAATATAGTACTTAGTCTCCCTGTTAGAAGTTTATATATACCAGTAATATAGTACTTAGTCTCCCTGTTAGAAGTTTATATATACCAGTAATATAGTACTTAGTCTCCCTGTTAGAAGTTTATATATACCAGTAATATAGTACTTAGTCTCCCTGTTAGAAGTTTATATATACCAGTAATATAGTACTTAGTCTCCCTGTTAGAAGTTTATATATACTAGTAATATAGTACTTGGTCCCCCTGTTAGAACTTTATATATACCAGTAATGTAGTACTAAGTCTCCCTGTTAGAAGTTTATATATACCAGTAATATAGTACTTAGTCTCCCTGTTAGAAGTTTATATATATTAGTAATATAGTACTTAGTTCCCCTGTTAGAACTTTATATATACTAGTAATATAGTACTTAGTCTCCCTGTTAGAACTTTATATATACCAGTAATATAGTACTTAGTCTCTCTGTTAGAAGTTTATATATACCAGTAATATAGTACTTAGTCTCCCTGTTAGAAGTTTATATATACCAGTAATATAGTACTTAGTTTCCCTGTTAGAAGTTTATATATACCAGTAATATAGTACTTAGTCTCCCTGTTAGAGGTTTATATATACCAGTAATGTAGTACTTAGTCTCCCTGTTAGAAGTTTATATATACCAGTAATATAGTACTTAGTCTCCCTGTTAGAAGTTTATATATACCAGTAATATAGTACTTAGTCTCCGTGTTAGAAGTTTATATATACCAGTAATATAGTACTTAGTCTCCCTGTTAGAAGTTTATATATACCAGTAATATAGTACTTAGTCTCCCTGTTAGAAGTTTATATATACCAGTAATATAGTACTTAGTCACCCTGTTAGAAGTTTATATATACCAGTAATATAGTACTTAGTCTCCCTGTTAGAAGTTTATATATACCAGTAATATAGTACTTAGTCTCCCTGTTAGAAGTTTATATATACCAGTAATATAGTACTTAGTCTCCCTGTTAGAAGTTTATATATACCAGTAATATAGTACTTAGTCTCCGTGTTAGAAGTTTATATATACCAGTAATATAGTACTTAGTCTCTCTGTTAGAAGTGTATATATACCAGTAATATAGTACTTAGTCTCCCTGTTAGAAGTTTATATATACCAGTAATATAGTACTTAGTCACCCTGTTAGAAGTTTATATATACCAGTAATATAGTACTTAGTCTCCCTGTTAGAAGTTTATATATACCAGTAATGTAGTACTTAATCTCCCTGTTAGAAGTTTATATATACCAGTAATATAGTACTTAGTCTCCCTGTTAGAAGTTTATATATACCACTAATGTAGTACTTAGTCTCCCTGTTAGTAGTTTATATATACCAGTAATATAGTACTTAGTCTCCCTGTTAGAACTTTATATACTAATAATATAGTACTTAGTCTCCCTGTTTGAAGTTTATATATACTAGTAATGTAGTACTTAGTCTCCCTGTTAGAAGTTTATATATACCAGTAATATAGTACCAAGTCTCCCTGTTAGAAGTTTATATATACCAGTAATATATTACTTAGTCTCACTGTTAGAAGTTTATATATACCAGTAATGTAGTACTTAGTCTCCCTGTTAGTAGTTTCTATATACCAGTAATATAGTACTTAGTCTCCCTGTTAGAAGTTTATATACTAGTAATATAGTACTTAGTCTCCCTGTTTGAAGTTTATATATACCAGTAATGTAGTACTTAGTCTCCCTGTTAGAAGTTTATATATACCAGTAATATAGTACTTAGTCTCCTTGTTAGAAATTTATATATACTAGTAACATAGTACTTAGTCTCCCTGTTAGAAGTTTATATATACCAGTAATATAGTACTTAGTCTCCCTGTTAGAACTTTATATATACCAGTAATATAGTACTTAGTCTCCCTGTTAGAACTTTATATATACCAGTAATATAGTACTTAGTCTCTCTGTAAGAAGTTTATATATACCAGTAATATAGTACTTAGTCTCCCTGTTAGAAGTTTATATATACCAGTAATATAGTACTTAGTCTCCCTGTTAGAAGTTTATATATACCAGTAATATAGTACTTAGTCTCCCTGTTAGAAGTTTATATATACCAGTAATATAGTACTTAGTCTCCCTGTTAGAAGTTTATATATACCAGTAATATAGTACTTAGTCTCCCTGTTAGAAGTTTATATATACTAGTAATATAGTACTTAGTCACCATGTTAGAAGTTTATATATACCAGTAATATAGTACTTAGTCTCCCTGTTAGAGGTTTATATATACCAGTAATATAGTACTTAGTCTCCCTGTTAGAAGTTTATATATATTAGTAATATAGTACTTGGTCCCCCTGTTAGAACTTTATATATACCAGTAATGTAGTACTAAGTCTCCCTGTTAGAAGTTTATATATACCAGTAATATAGTACTTAGTCTCCCTGTTAGAAGTTTATATATATTAGTAATATAGTACTTAGTTCCCCTGTTAGAACTTTATATATACTAGTAATATAGTACTTAGTCTCCCTGTTAGAAATTTATATATACCAGTAATATAGTACTTAGTCTCTCTGTTAGAAGTTTATATATACCAGTAATGTAGTACTTAGTCTCCCTGTTAGAAGTTTATATATACCAGTAATATAGTACTTAGTCTCCCTGTTAGAGGTTTATATATACCAGTAATGTAGTACTTAGTCTCCCTGTTAGAAGTTTATATATACCAGTAATATAGTACTTAGTCTCCCTGTTAGAAGTTTATATATACCAGTAATGTAGTACTTAGTCTCCCTGTTAGAAGTTTATATATACCAGTAATGTAGTACTAAGACTCCCTGTTAGAAGTTTATATATACCAGTAATATAGTACTTAGTCTCCCTGTTAGAAGTTTATATATATTAGTAATATAGTACTTAGTTCCCCTGTTAGAACTTTATATATACTAGTAATATAGTACTTAGTCTCCCTGTTAGAACTTTATATATACCAGTAATATAGTACTTAGTCTCTCTGTTAGAAGTTTATATATACCAGTAATGTAGTACTTAGTCTCCCTGTTAGAAGTTTATATATACCAGTAATATAGTACTTAGTTTCCCTGTTAGAAGTTTATATATACCAGTAATATAGTACTTAGTCTCCCTGTTAGAGGTTTATATATACCAGTAATGTAGTACTTAGTCTCCCTGTTAGAAGTTTATATATACCAGTAATATAGTACTTAGTCTCCTTGTTAGAAGTTTATATATACTAGTAATGTAGTACTTAGTCTCCCTGTTAGAAGTTTATATATACCAGTAATGTAGTACTTAGCCTCCCTGTTAGAAGTTTATATATACCAGTAATATAGTACTTAGTCTCCCTGTTAGAAGTTTATATATACCAGTATTATAGTACTTAGTCTCCCTGTTAGAAGTTTATATATACCAGTAATATAGTACTTAGGCTCCTTGTTAGAAGTTTATATATACCAGTAATGTAGTACTTAGTCTCCCTGTTAGAAGTTTATATATACTAGTAATGTAGTACTTAGTCTCCCTGTTGGAAGTTTATATATACTAGTAATATAGTACTTAGTCTCCCTGTTAGAAGTTTATATATACCAGTAATATAGTACTTAGGCTCCCTGTTAGAAGTTTATATATACCAGTAATATAGTACTTAGTCTCCCTGTTAGAAGTTTATATATACCAGTAATATAGTACTTAGTCTCCCTGTTAGAAGTTTATATATACCAGTAATATAGTACTTAGTCTCCCTGTTAGAAGTTTATATATACCAGTAATATAGTACTTAGTCTCCCTGTTAGAATTTTATATATACCAGTAATATAGTACTTAGTCTCCCTGTTAGAAGTTTATATATACCAGTAATATAGTACTTAGTCTCCCTGTTAGAAGTTTATATATATCAGTAATATAGTACTTAGTCTCCCTGTTAGAAGTTTATATATACCAGTAATGAATGTAGTACTCAGTCTCCCTGTTAGAAGTTTATATATACCAGTAATATAGTACTTAGTCTCCCTGTTAGAAGTTTATATATACCAGTAATGAATGTAGTACTTAGTCTCCCTGTTAGAAGTTTATATATACCAGTAATGAATGTAGTACTTAGTCCATCTGTTAGAAGTTTATATATACCAGTAATATAGTACTTAGTCTCCCTGTTAGAAGTTTATATATACCAGTAATGTAGTACTTAGTCTCCCTGTTAGAAGTTTATATATACCAGTAATATAGTACTTCGTCTCCCTGTTAGAAGTTTATATATACCAGTAATGTAGTACTTAGTCTCCCTGTTAGAAGTTTATATATACCAGTAATATAGTACTTAGTCTCCCTGTTAGAAGTTTATATATACCAGTAATATAGTACTTAGTCTCCCTGTTAGAAGTTTATATATACCAGTAATATAGTACTTAGTCTCCCTGTTAGAAGTTTATATATACCAGTAATGAATGTAGTACTTAGTCTCCCTGTTAGAAGTTTATATATACCAGTAATATAGTACTTAGGCTCCTTGTTAGAAGTTTATATATACCAGTAATGTAGTACTTAGTCTCCCTGTTAGAAGTTTATATATACTAGTAATGTAGTACTTAGTCTCCCTGTTGGAAGTTTATATATACTAGTAATATAGTACTTAGTCTCCCTGTTAGAAGTTTATATATACCAGTAATATAGTACTTAGGCTCCCTGTTAGAAGTTTATATATACCAGTAATATAGTACTTAGTCTCCCTGTTAGAAGTTTATATATACCAGTAATATAGTACTTAGTCTCTCTGTTAGAAGTTTATATATACCAGTAATGTAGTACTTAGTCTCCCTGTTAGAAGTTTATATATACCAGTAATATAGTACTTAGTTTCCCTTTTAGAAGTTTATATATACCAGTAATATAGTACTTAGTCTCCCTGTTAGAGGTTTATATATACCAGTAATGTAGTACTTAGTCTCCCTGTTAGAAGTTTATATATACCAGTAATATAGTACTTAGTCTCCTTGTTAGAAGTTTATATATACTAGTAATGTAGTACTTAGTCTCCCTGTTAGAAGTTTATATATACCAGTAATGTAGTACTTAGCCTCCCTGTTAGAAGTTTATATATACCAGTAATATAGTACTTAGTCTCCCTGTTAGAAGTTTATATATACCAGTATTATAGTACTTAGTCTCCCTGTTAGAAGTTTATATATACCAGTAATATAGTACTTAGGCTCCTTGTTAGAAGTTTATATATACCAGTAATGTAGTACTTAGTCTCCCTGTTAGAAGTTTATATATACTAGTAATGTAGTACTTAGTCTCCCTGTTGGAAGTTTATATATACTAGTAATATAGTACTTAGTCTCCCTGTTAGAAGTTTATATATACCAGTAATATAGTACTTAGGCTCCCTGTTAGAAGTTTATATATACCAGTAATATAGTACTTAGTCTCCCTGTTAGAAGTTTATATATACCAGTAATATAGTACTTAGTCTCCCTGTTAGAAGTTTATATATACCAGTAATATAGTACTTAGTCTCCCTGTTAGAAGTTTATATATACCAGTAATATAGTACTTAGTCTCCCTGTTAGAATTTTATATATACCAGTAATATAGTACTTAGTCTCCCTGTTAGAAGTTTATATATACCAGTAATATAGTACTTAGTCTCCCTGTTAGAAGTTTATATATATCAGTAATATAGTACTTAGTCTCCCTGTTAGAAGTTTATATATACCAGTAATGAATGTAGTACTCAGTCTCCCTGTTAGAAGTTTATATATACCAGTAATATAGTACTTAGTCTCCCTGTTAGAAGTTTATATATACCAGTAATGAATGTAGTACTTAGTCTCCCTGTTAGAAGTTTATATATACCAGTAATGAATGTAGTACTTAGTCCATCTGTTAGAAGTTTATATATACCAGTAATATAGTACTTAGTCTCCCTGTTAGAAGTTTATATATACCAGTAATGTAGTACTTAGTCTCCCTGTTAGAAGTTTATATATACCAGTAATATAGTACTTCGTCTCCCTGTTAGAAGTTTATATATACCAGTAATGTAGTACTTAGTCTCCCTGTTAGAAGTTTATATATACCAGTAATATAGTACTTAGTCTCCCTGTTAGAAGTTTATATATACCAGTAATATAGTACTTAGTCTCCCTGTTAGAAGTTTATATATACCAGTAATATAGTACTTAGTCTCCCTGTTAGAAGTTTATATATACCAGTAATGAATGTAGTACTTAGTCTCCCTGTTAGAAGTTTATATATACCAGTAATATAGTACTTAGGCTCCTTGTTAGAAGTTTATATATACCAGTAATGTAGTACTTAGTCTCCCTGTTAGAAGTTTATATATACTAGTAATGTAGTACTTAGTCTCCCTGTTGGAAGTTTATATATACTAGTAATATAGTACTTAGTCTCCCTGTTAGAAGTTTATATATACCAGTAATATAGTACTTAGGCTCCCTGTTAGAAGTTTATATATACCAGTAATATAGTACTTAGTCTCCCTGTTAGAAGTTTATATATACCAGTAATATAGTACTTAGTCTCCCTGTTAGAAGTTTATATATACCAGTAATATAGTACTTAGTCTCCCTGTTAGAAGTTTATATATACCAGTAATATAGTACTTAGTCTCCCTGTTAGAATTTTATATATACCAGTAATATAGTACTTAGTCTCCCTGTTGGAAGTTTATATATACCAGTAATATAGTACTTAGTCTCCCTGTTAGAAGTTTATATATACCAGTAATATAGTACTTAGTCTCCCTGTTAGAAGTTTATATATACCAGTAATGAATGTAGTACTTAGTCTCCCTGTTAGAAGTTTATATATACCAGTAATGAATGTAGTACTTAGTCCATCTGTTAGAAGTTTATATATACCAGTAATATAGTACTTAGTCTCCCTGTTAGAAGTTTATATATACCAGTAATGTAGTACTTAGTCTCCCTGTTAGAAGTTTATATATACCAGTAATATAGTACTTCGTCTCCCTGTTAGAAGTTTATATATACCAGTAATGTAGTACTTAGTCTCCCTGTTAGAAGTTTATATATACCAGTAATATAGTACTTAGTCTCCCTGTTAGAAGTTTATATATACCAGTAATATAGTACTTAGTCTCCCTGTTAGAAGTTTATATATACCAGTAATATAGTACTTAGTCTCCCTGTTAGAAGTTTATATATACCAGTAATGAATGTAGTACTTAGTCTCCCTGTTAGAAGTTTATATATACCAGTAATATAGTACTTAGTCTCCCTGTTAGAAGTTTATATATACCAGTAATGAATGTAGTACTTAGTCTCCCTGTTAGAAGTTTATATATACCAGTAATGAATGTAGTACTTAGTCCATCTGTTAGAAGTTTATATATACCAGTAATATAATACTTAGTCTCCCTGTTAGAAGTTTATATATACCAGTAATGTAGTACTTAGTCTCCCTTTTAGAAGTTTATATATACTAGTAATATAGTACTTAGTCTACCTGTTAGAAGTTTATATATACCAGTAATATAGTACTTAGTCTCCCTGTTAGAAGTTTATATATACCAGTAATATAGTACTTAGTCTCCCTGTTAGAAGTTTATATATACCAGTAATATAGTACTTAGTCTCCCTGTTAGAAGTTTATATATACCAGTAATATAGTACTTAGTCTCCCTGTTAGAAGTTTATATATACCAGTAATATAGTACTTAGTCTCCCTGTTAGAAGTTTATATATACCAGTAATATAGTACTTAGTCTCCCTGTTAGAAGTTTATATATACCAGTAATATAGTACTTAGTCTCCCTGTTAGAAGTTTATATATATCAGTAATATAGTACTTAGTCTCCCTGTTAGAAGTTTATATATACCAGTAATGAATGTAGTACTTAGTCTCCCTGTTAGAAGTTTATATATACCAGTAATATAGTACTTAGTCTCCCTGTTAGAAGTTTATATATACCAGTAATATAGTACTTAGTCTCCCTGTTAGAAGTTTATATATACCAGTAATATAGTACTTAGTCTCCCTGTTAGAAGTTTATATATACCAGTAATATAGTACTTAGTCTCCCTGTTAGAAGTTTATATATATCAGTAATATAGTACTTAGTCTCCCTGTTAGAAGTTTATATATACCAGTAATGAATGTAGTACTTAGTCTCCCTGTTAGAAGTTTATATATACCAGTAATATAGTACTTAGTCTCCCTGTTAGAAGTTTATATATACCAGTAATGAATGTAGTACTTAGTCCATCTGTTAGAAGTTTATATATACCAGTAATATAGTACTTAGTCTCCCTGTTAGAAGTTTATATATACCAGTAATGTAGTACTTAGTCTCCCTGTTAGAAGTTTATATATACTAGTAATATAGTACTTAGTCTCCCTGTTAGAAGTTTATATATACCAGTAATACAGTACTTAGTCTCCCTGTTAGAAGTTTATATATACCAGTAATATAGTACTTAGTCTCCCTGTTAGAAGTTTATATATACTAGTAATATAGTACTTAGTCTCCCTGTTAGAAGTTTATATATACCAGTAATGTAGTACTTAGTCTCCCTGTTAGAAGTTGATATATACCAGTTATATAGTACTTAGTCTCCCTGTTAGAAGTTTATATATACCAGTAATGAATGTAGTACTTAGTCCATCTGTTAGAAGTTTATATATACCAGTAATATAGTACTTAGTCTCCCTGTTAGAAGTTTATATATACCAGTAATATAGTACTTAGTCTCCCTGTTAGAAGTTTATATATACTAGTAATATAGTACTTAGTCTCCCTGTTAGAAGTTTATATATACCAGTAATGTAGTACTTAGTCTCCCTGTTAGAAGTTGATATATACCAGTTATATAGTACTTAGTCTCCCTGTTAGAAGTTTATATATACCAGTAATGAATGTAGTACTTAGTCCATCTGTTAGAAGTTTATATATACCAGTAATATAGTACTTAGTCTCCCTGTTAGAAGTTTATATATACCAGTAATATAGTACTTAGTCTCCTTGTTAGAAGTTTATATATACCAGTAATGTAGTACTTAGTCTCCCTGTTAGAAGTTTATATATACTAGTAATATAGTACTTAGTCTCCCTGTTAGAAGTTTATATATACCAGTAATATAGTACTTAGTCTCCCTGTTAGAAGTTTATATATACCAGTAATATAGTACTTAGTCTCCCTGTTAGAAGTTTATATATACCAGTAATGTAGTACTTAGTCTCCCTGTTAGAAGTTTATATATACCAGTAATATAGTACTTAGTCTCCCTGTTAGAAGTTTATATATACCAGTAATATAGTACTTAGTCTCCCTGTTAGAAGTTTATATATATCAGTAATATAGTACTTAGTCTCCCTGTTAGAAGTTTATATATACCAGTAATGAATGTAGTACTTAGTCTCCCTGTTAGAAGTTTATATATACCAGTAATATAGTACTTAGTCTCCCTGTTAGAAGTTTATATATACCAGTAATGAATGTAGTACTTAGTCTCCCTGTTAGAAGTTTATATATACCAGTAATGAATGTAGTACTTAGTCCATCTGTTAGAAGTTTATATATACCAGTAATATAGTACTTAGTCTCCCTGTTAGAAGTTTATATATACCAGTAATGTAGTACTTAGTCTCCCTGTTAGAAGTTTATATATACTAGTAATATAGTACTTAGTCTACCTGTTAGAAGTTTATATATACCAGTAATATAGTACTTAGTCTCCCTGTTAGAAGTTTATATATACCAGTAATATAGTACTTAGTCTCCCTGTTAGAAGTTTATATATACTAGTAATATAGTACTTAGTCTCCCTGTTAGAAGTTTATATATACCAGTAATGTAGTACTTAGTCTCCCTGTTAGAAGTTGATATATACCAGTAATATAGTACTTAGTCTCCCTGTTAGAAGTTTGTATATACCAGTAATGAATGTAGTACTTAGTCTCCCTGTTAGAATTTGAATTTGAATTTTGGTGTTTAACGCCACTTTCAGCAATATTTCAGCTATATCAATCATGGTGACCAGTTTTAGTGGTGGAGGAAGCCAGAGTACCCGGAGAGAACCACCGACCCTGGGCAAGCAACTTAGTCTCCCTGTTAGAAACCCACCCCTTCTGCAATGAAATATGAAGGGTGGAACTAACATTACACATAGACACACATTAAAGTAAAGGAACAGCTTGTAGTAAGAAAGGATATGGATGTAAAGGAACATGAGAGACTGTCCAACATTACACTTAGACACAAATTAAAGTAAAGGAACAGCTTGTAGTAAGAAAGGATATGGATGTAAAGGAATATAAGAAAGCAGTCTTCGAACTTAGCCACAAGCCCGACGGTCCTGGCCAGTAATATCGGCCGCGGACTTCTAAAATATCGGAAGTGAGAAGTCCGACGGGCTTGTGTGTCAAAAGTAACCAGAGATTCCCAAACATGTCGGTCCAACGGACAAATCCAGTAAAAATCAATTCGGTCCGAAAAAACATTGGTTTCCACTGTTGGTCCGACTGTCTAAAATACTGGGTTTGTTGTATAAAAGAGCCCTTTTGATCTCCAATTTGTCCATAATTTATTTTGATTAAAACTACAGTGAAACGCCATATCAAAACTCCTTTATTGTATCATTTATCGTTCTTCCATGCTATGATGAAGTTCAAGGACATTGACAAAATTAAAGTCGCAATCTCAGAAACACTTTAATGAACGAAAATATCAATATTTGAAATATAAGAAGAAGAATCACTCCGGACCGGACACGTAAAAATTATCGGATATCAATTTGGCGCCAAATTTAAACTCGTCTTTTGTGCAAAATACGATAGAGGACTTGATTTAGGCTTTTGGGAAATATTGAAACCTTTGAAATGTATAAATATTACAAGCTTTTTCCTGATTAAGACAAATGGTTGAAAAGATCCACTAAAATTTTTATATCTGAAATTCTCTGTGAATTTAAATAAAATACTTTGCTTTATTTATATAAAAAAAAAATTCTACAAAATGCTTACTTTAAAGCAGACTTGTTTTAACAAACAATGTTCAGAAAAATATATATATATATACAGTTAAATTGCATTACTAAAACGAGAAATGGAAAATTGATAGCCCTTGGTTGAAAGCAACCACTGCAGGAAAAGCTTGATATTTTTGTGAGAGAATAGACAATTGATATAATAATAAACATGTGAAATTGTTTTTGTTTTTATTCGGGCTAGTAAATTTGCATTCGGACTCCTGAATTCTACAATTCAAGAAGTCCGAATGGCTTATGGGTCAAAAAGTTTTTCGTGAAGACTGAGAAAGGATATCGATGTAAAGGAACATAAGAGACTGTCCAACATTACACTTAGACACAAATTAAAGTGAAGGAACAGCATGTAGTAAGAAAGGATATGGATGTAAAGGAACATGAGAGACTGTCCAACATTACACTTAGACACAAATTAAAGTAAAGGAACAGCTTGTAGTAAGAAAGGATATGGATGTAAAGGAACATGAGAGACTGTTCAACATTACACTTAGACACAAATTAAAGTAAAGGAACAGCTTGTAGTAAGAAAGGATATGGATGTAAAGGAACATGAGAGACTGTCCAACATTACACTTAGACACAAATTAAAGTAAAGGAACAGCTTGTAGTAAGAAAGGATATGGATGTAAATGAACATGAGAGACTGTCCAATATTACACATAGACACAAATTAAAGTGAAGGAACAGCTTGTAGTAAGAAAGGATATGGATGTAAAGGAACATGAGAGACTGTCCAACATTACACTTAGACACAAATTAAAGTAAAGGAACAGCTTGTAGTAAGAAAGGATATGGATGTAAATGAACATAAGAGACTGTCCAACATTACACTTAGACACAAATTAAAGTGAAGGAACAGCTTGTAGTAAGAAAGGATATGGATGTAAAGGAACATGAGAGACTATCTAACATTATACTTAGACACAAATTAAAGTGAAGGAACAGCTTGTAGTAACAAAGGATATGGATGTAAAGGAACATGAGAGACTGTCCAACATTACACTTAGACACAAATTAAAGTGAAGGAACAGCATGTAGTTAGAAAGGATATGGATGTAAAGGAACATGAGAGACTGTCTAACATTACACTTAGACACAAATTAAAGTGAAGGAACAGCATGTAGTAAGAAAGGATATGGATGTAAAGGAACATGAGAGACTGTCTAACATTACACTTAGACACAAATTAAAGTGAAGGAACAGCTTGTAGTAAGAAAGGATATGGATGTAAAGGAACATGAGAGACTGTCCAACATTACACATAGACACAAATTAAAGTGAAGGAACAGCATGTAGTTAGAAAGGATATGGATGTAAAGGAACATGAGAGACTGTCCAACATTACACATAGACACAAATTAAAGTAAAGGAACAGCTTGTAGTAAGAAAGGATGTGGATGTAAAGGAACATGAGAGACTGTCCAACATTACACTTAGACACAAATTAAAGTAAAGGAACAGCTTGTAGTAACAAAGGATATGGATGTAAAGGAACATGAGAGACTGTCCAACATTACACTTAGACACAAATTAAAGTGAAGGAACAGCATGTAGTTAGAAAGGATATGGATGTAAAGGAACATGAGAGACTGTCTAACATTACACTTAGACACAAATTAAAGTGAAGGAACAGCTTGTAGTAAGAAAGGATATGGATGTAAAGGAACATGAGAGACTGTCCAACATTACACATAGACACAAATTAAAGTGAAGGAACAGCTTGTAGTAAGAAAGGATATGGATGTAAATGAACATGAGAGACTGTCCAACATTACACTTAGACACAAATTAAAGTGAAGGAACAGCTTGTAGTAAGAAAGGATATGGATGTAAAGGAACATGAGAGACTGTCTAACATTACACTTAGACACAAATTAAAGTGAAGGAACAGCTTGTAGTAAGAAAAGATATGGATGTAAAGGAACATGAGAGACTGTCTAACATTACACTTAGACACAAATTAAAGTAAAGGAACAGCATGTAGTTAGAAAGGATATGGATGTAAATGAACATGAGAGACTGTCCAACATTACACTTAGACACAAATTAAAGTAAAGGAACAGCATGTAGTTAGAAAGGATATGGATGTAAAGGAACATGAGAGACTGTCCAACATTACAAATAGACACAAATTAAAGTGAAGGAACAGCATGTAGTGAGAAAGGATATGGATGTAAAGGAACATGAGAGACTGTCTAACATTACACATAGACACAAATTAAAGTAAAGGAACAGCATGTAGTTAGAAAGGATATGGATGTAAATGAACAAGAGAGACTGTCCAACATTACACTTAGACACAAATTAAAGTAAAGGAACAGCATGTAGTTAGAAAGGATATGGATGTAAAGGAACATGAGAGACTGTCCAACATTACACATAGACACAAATTAAAGTAAAGGAACAGCTTGTAGTAAGAAAGGATATGGATGTAAATGAACATGAGAGACTGTCCAACATTACACATAGACACAAATTAAAGTAAAGGAACAGCATGTAGTAAGACAGGATATGGATGTAAATGAACATGAGAGACTGTCCAACATTACACTTAGACACAAATTAAAGTAAAGGAACAGCATGTAGTTAGAAAGGATATGGATGTAAAGGCACATGAGAGACTGTCCAACATTACACATAGACACAAATTAAAGTGAAGGAACAGCATGTAGTTAGAAAGGATATGGATGTAAATGAACATGAGAGACTGTCCAACATTACACATAGACACAAATGAAAGTGAAGGAACAGCATGTAGTTAGAAAGGATATGGATGTAAAGGAACATGAGAGACTGTCTAACATTACACTTAGACACAAATTAAAGTGAAGGAACAGCATGTAGTAAGAAAGGATATGGATGTAAAACTAAAGGAACATGAGAGACTGTCCAACATTACACTTAGACACAAATTAAAGTGAAGGAACAGCTTGTAGTAAGAAAGGATATGGATGTAAAGGAACATGAGAGACTGTCCAACATTACACTTAGACACAAATTAAAGTAAAGGAACAGCTTGTAGTAAGAAAGGATATGGATGTAAAGGAACATGAGAGACTGTCCAACATTACACATAGACACAAATTAAAGTAAAGGAACAGCTTGTAGTAAGAAAGGATATGGATGTAAATGAACATGAGAGACTGTCCAACATTACACATAGACACAAATTAAAGTAAAGAAACAGCATGTAGTTAGAAAGGATATGGATGTAAATGAACATGAGAGACTGTCCAACATTACACTTAGACACAAATTAAAGTAAAGGAACAGCATGTAGTTAGAAAGGATATGGATGTAAAGGAACATGAGAGACTGTCCAACATTACACTTAGACACAAATTAAAGTGAAGGAACAGCATGTAGTTAGAAAGGATATGGATGTAAAGGAACATGAGAGACTGTCTAACATTACACTTAGACACAAATTAAAGTGAAGGAACAGCATGTAGTAAGACAGGATATGGATGTAAAGGAACATGAGTCTATTTTACATTACATTTACTTAAAATCAAGTTAAGGAATAGCACTGTTATTAAATATACTGAAACACAAAATATATTTCTTGGCCCTCTCATACAAGTAAGTTGAATTTTACTGTTATCATGCTGACAAGTACTGTACATTGTACATATAAGAATTGTATACATGTACGGTACTTGTGTGATATTCTGTATTTTAATCATTTTATATGTTTTTGTATTTCTATTCTTTTTCAGTATTGTCATTGGTAATAAGTTAATTAAACAGAATTATTTAATTACTTTCTTTTATTATAGATTACTTACAAAGTGTAATTAAGTATGTTGATATTATTTTGATTAATTGATTTGACTATAGACCTGTTTGACGGACATGATATAATCACGGACTGGTTCTACTATATTTAACTCTAACCATTTCTATCCATGGTTCATTGAACCGCACTATTACTTTATCTTCATTGGTCACTTCTAATTTTGGCGTTAAATTCCTTTGTCTATTGTCTTTAATTCTATACGACACCATATTGCTTTTGATGTATCTCTGAGTAACATTGAAATTTAGAGCTGTGATTTAGAAGTTGAAAATTTAGAGCTGTGATTCAGAAGTTGAAAATTTAGAGCTGTGATTCAGAAGTTGAAAATCTAAATATTTGGAGAACTTATTTCTTTTCTAAGGTCAGTTACTTTCTTTTCTAAAATCTAATATCATACTAAATGTCCATATTCATAATTTTATCTTGTATGAATGGATTGTATGAAATTGTATGAATTTGAATACGAGTCATCTGAATGATAGTTGAAAGTGTAAAATAATAAGTGATTAACGGTCCTAGAGTTTAAAAACACATCTTTAATTATTTTATCGCTATTTTGTATTCATAATTAAATAATTTTTGTTGAGATACTGACATTTTTTTAAACACAATTAATATTTTATATCGTTAATCACTTAATTATCAATAGGGTTGATGCAGTAATTCTTTATATACTGTCGGTAATAATAACTGGAACCAAACGAATTGGATCACCAGGCAATACAAAAGTTTTACTGATATATCGTAGTAATTTGTGGTCAGTCATGAGCTCAATTTATATAGTTATTACTTTAGCTATGCTTCTATATATTAATGTTTAGGTAGTCAATAAAGTGTCAGCCCATGGACTGCAAAAAAAAATTTACTAACTAATGGTTGCCAAGTTGGTTATGGCACAATAATGAAAATTAATAGGATAATTTACGAGTACGAATTTGATTGTCACATGAAATGATATTCAATCATATAAAAGTTGTCAATAATCACCAGCAAAATAATCAATATCAAATTCTCAGATGGGACTTCAAGATAAAAAAAAAATATATATATTTTTTTTTTTTTTAAATGGCCGCAATGGTAAACGGCGTGGTGAGTTGTAAAAATTAATGTAACTAAGTCAAATTTCAATATAGGGAAAAAACCGCCAGTGATAAATGTGTGTTGATGTGTTTTGATTTCCTATTAAACAATCCTGTTGTTAATTGTTCTGTATTATCGTCAAAGACTGCAAAAATCTCAATATTCTTTCCTTCACCAAAATTTCACAACCGCCACCATTTATTCAGACATGCGCATTCATTTTAATGCGACATTTGGACCCATTCCAGGACTGCAAAAGACTCTTGAATTGAGAGAAGCTATTTTCAGTCCTTTGATGATCTAGTAACATGTGGCTGAAAATTAATGGCGGCATGCCAAACGCAAGCAGGAGACTGAGCTTGAAGAAGTCACTGCCAGTGATAAGAGAAAGATGTAAACATGAAGTGAGGCAATTTGCAATTGTCTCAAATCCTCGACAAAGGGGGATACATTTGTACGGTGTTCTACTTGTCAGACTGACTTCTCATGTGTACACGACGGAAGACTTGACAGATCTGGTTAACGTGAATACCGCCATATTTGAAATTTGTCGATGAAGTTGAGAGTAAAGGGAAAAAATCAGATTTATCGTAAATTGATGTTTGCAAATATATAGAGATTGTATAATCTTATTTAGTAATGAATTATCTTTACATTTAAATCAATATATATATATATATATATATATACGATTATTGATCTATTAAGCTATTTTCAGATATTTTGTGTGATAGCCCTACTTCTAATAAATATCAAATAGTCTAAAAACCCAATGTTGGTTACTTGGATATTTTTTGCACCGTAGTGTACAATTAATATTCTTATTTCATGAGAATTGTACATGTATTTGTATTATTTCTAAAGTCAATACCCTATGCATAATTTTTTTTTCTCAGAATAATGTCATTAATAATTACTGTTACTATAAGATAAGATAAGATAAGAAAACTTTATTTTGATTCGGCACATAATAAAACAGTACAACATAAGCTCTAATGAGCTTTTAACCGAATATACATTAACAATAAAACAACACATGTCACATGCAAAGTTACAAACTAAAATAAGCTAAGACATACAGGCATAAAAAGGAGGACTGTGTATAGATCTGAACAAGAACCCACGCGGCAAGTGCCTCTTTGGACTCTTGTTCAAGATCCACACACAGATGCTCCAACCTAAAGCAGCATTTAAAAAAGAAGCAGCAGGTAAAAAGAAAAATAAAAAAAATAATACTAGATACTTAAAACTGGTACCAACATAATCAGTAAAAGCAGCACTTGTCTAACTAAAAAAATCAAAGAATATAAAATTTTCAAGCCAAACTAATTTTTTTTAAATAATTAAGAAATAAAAAATATAAAAATAAGAATATAAGCAAACCAGAAGCAAAATTTTAATCATCTACATGCAGAACAGCGACATTTGGACCCATTCCAGGACTGCAAAAGACTCTTGAATTGAGAGAAGCTATTTTCAGTCCTGAAATGATCTGGGAGGCTGTTCCACAATGTAGGTGCAGCAAATCTGAAAGATTTTTTACCGTGCCGTGTAGATTTGATCTGTGGTATTTCCAAAATGTTGTTGTATCTGAAAGAATATTTAGAGTTTTTCATATGGACAAGATCATGAAGACAGACAGGTGCAAGTTTATTAATTATTTTATATGTTTCCAAAGCCATGGTTCTCATTCTTCTAATCTACAAGGAAGGCACCTTAGCTTTTTGTAGTAATTCCTCATAAGATCTATTATAGTCTTCATATACAAAACGGAGTGCTCTTTCCTGCACTTTTTCTAATTTTTTTGAATTTTTATTAGTACAGAAATGCCAGGCCAAAGGGCAAAAGTTAAAATTATTAAGTATGAAAGTATGAAATATAGTTAACTTATTTAATCTATTCAAATATGAACCCAAACGTTTGAGAATATTTAGTTGTTGGGATGCCTTCCTGCATATTGTACTAATATGAGCATCAAAATTTAGTTGATAATCAATATCAATCCCAAGGAGTTTCACAGTACTTTCACATGTAAGATTAAAATTCTGAATATGAATGGATGGATTTTTGTCATAAGTTTTTCTGCCTACAGCCAAAAACTGAAATTTGTCTGGATTAGCCTGCATCTTATTTATTCTGAACCATTCAATTAGTTGATTTGCTTATGTATATCAAAGTTGATAATTTAAATTAACAAATGGACTGTTAATTAAATTCATTATCCTAACAAGTTTACAACTAAGAATGTCAGAGGAGTGAGAGCAGTTAAGATTTTAAAACAGGTAAATGGTAAACATAATTTATAAAACAGTAATTTATAAATACAGTCGTGTGTGTATTTTTGTTTATTAAAATGTCATGTATACATGTATATTAAACAGTCAGAGTAAAATAACTCTTTTGTTATACAGGTAAAATTGAATTGATTTCACCATCGATCCACCTATGGGGATCTAATCAAGAAATCCTTTACACCTCATGTGAGGTCAGAATCAGTGTATTATATTTTACTGTTGCTTTTGTTTTGTTTTGTTTTGTTTTTCTTTTATTGATTAATTTAGTTAATAAGTTATTTAGCTTATTGCATTAATTGGTGTAAGAAGCTGATGCTAACTTTGCGTATTATGATGCTTATTAGTCTTGTTCATTTGTAACATCATATTTTATTTACATTTATTGTATACAATATATTCCGGAAAATAAGATGTACATGTATATATATCTAAAGAAGTATTTGTATTTGCTTGCTTCATCACTCTAAACCTTTTGATGAGTTCATGACCCCCAGGTCACTTCTTTAATATAAATCATGTAATTACATTGAGTTACCTTCACTGTCGTCAAAGAGCTCCGATCGAAAATGCTTGGTCAACATGCAGTATATTATAAAGCGGTATTTTTAAAGCAGACACGGATAATTATCGTAAGTATTTATAAATATACTGTGTATATAATGTTTTGAATTATGATGCTTTATGATTGTTATTATTATTAATTTCATTTTTTGTCCAAATATCATTTATTTTTGCAGTGTAAAATTAGATTTTTCTATAAGTTATAAGGAATCCAGCATCAAAATCACTACAATCAACTGAAATATCGCTATATCTTGCATTTACGAATGAATTAAATGTTGCCAAAAAAGAAAAAAGTATTGATGAATGATTGATTTTACTTAGAAATATTATTTTGTTGAGGAAAAGTCAGTTAGTAACTAGTCATACCCTAAAACATGATGTCAACAGATGTTTTTGAAATCCGGCTTGGTCAAAAAATGGTAGAAATGACAGACTGAATGAATTTGTTATGTTGATATATATTTATAGTAATGCTATGCGATCTTGTAACGAAAGCAAAACCCTGCACTGTGTCGAGTCTTATTTATATTACATTATTTTAGTAAATAAAAAAATATTTTCGGAGGAGTGAAACGAGGGAGAGAGAAAAATAGACAATATACATTGTCCAAAATATAAAATTTATATATACAAGTTTTGACGAATTTTTCTTACCCGTTTCGCAGCGAGTGGAAATTAATTATATATTTTCTGACAATATACGTATATTGTATCTATCGTGTTATTTCAAAAGCCCCAAAGAAACTGTCAAATTGTCTAAAAAGAACAGAAACAAGCGTTGTTCTTATCTTTTTTGATTGTGTGCTCTGTGAAGTCTGCGCTTATAAGTTTATAAGCATACTGAATGCTGTTACTGTTTCTTACCGTCGCTCAACATGAATCAGGTACCAAATGCAAATGCATAGCAAAAAATATCCGGTCAATACCATAGAACAAGTGCAGGATAAAAAAAAACATTAACTGGGCAGCGAAGAAATACTATTAAAACATCTTATGTTTTAATCTTGCGATTACCCTCATTTTATTTGTATAAGCTTCAGACAATTTGATTGCTAAATTTATATTTTATTGTGAGCTCCATACATATGTTTGTGTATCTTTACATTCAGCATTCACTTACTAGTATCTGCTACTTTACAGATGAATCCTATCAGTATAACAGCCATTGAGGAGTCGTTTCACGAAATGCGGGACAAGTCATATTTGTGTTCAGTTTGTGAGATCGGGATGAAATGAGCAATCTTTATATAAGACCTTCCATAGTTGCTTCTTACTAAGTTTTGGTTCATTTGGCCAAGAAGTTTTAGAGGAGAATATTTAAAAAAAAGCTGCCAATCAGAAACAAGAATCGCCTGTGGTGACCATGTTTGTTAACGGATCGGGACGAAATGAGTAATTGTTACAGAGGACCTTCCATAGATGCTTCCTACTTAAGTTTCACTTCATTTGGCTGAGGTGTTTCAGAGGAGAAGATTAAAATGTGAAAAGTAAACAGATGACAGACGACGGGCGCCAAGTGATGGTAAAAGCTCACATTGCCTTTGGCAAGGTGAGCTAACAACAGTCATTGGGTAGATATGTCGCTCCACTCGGACACATTATTCTGATTCCAAGCCAACCAGTCTTTGCTCTTTCTCCTTAATGATGCGTTCTTAGCGAAGAAGCAACAAATACCAATTGTATATTCTTTTGTTTGACAAGACCGCGGCTCGTACCCACAATCTATCGCACTCGAGGCGAGCACGCTAACCATTACACTACTGATGCGGTTCCCTATTTTTATTTATTTTTTATTAATTTGCTTAATCAAAATTTCTTACTGTCCTTCAATATATTATTTGAAAACAAAAATTAATCCAAAACAATAAGAGTTACTTGATATCTATATAAACAGTGAGAGTTCCTACTTTTGTACAAACACTCTTTGAATATTGTAATAATCCAACTGCATAGCAAATAAAGAAAAAGAATTATAAGTTCTGTAGAAAATCATGACCATTCTGTCGAAGGTGACTTGGTGAATGCCAATTCTGCACAAACCGTTTTGTATTTCTTTCTTTTAATGTTATACAAAACATCCACATGTAAAATATTTTGACTATGTGCTGTTGTTGTTTTTTCACAACTTATTCATTGATGACATTTTCTTTTTTCTTTTTATCAATTTGCAAGTCGAACATACCCTTGAAAAGTGTTATAATGAACCTTAAATAAATTACAGAAAGGAAACATAATTGTGATATTGAGCTGTTTTCGCTATTCTTTCAATTTTTTACATAGACAAAACCTGGTTCTACTAAAAAACAATTGTTGGGACCCAACCGGAAAGTAGTGGCTGACAGAGCCGGAACGAATGTACGTAAATAAGCATTGTGTTTTTTCACTGTATTAAATCTAAAACTATTCATGGTAGCACGCCAGTGCAAACTATCATGTATATAAGCATTACAAAGGGCTTGTGTACTTTAATTACATATATAAACTACTTTTTATAGCTTTATCTGATGATTTCAATCTCATTATCAGCATTTTTCAATGTTTATGTCCATCATTTTATGTATATCTGAGTAATCGATGAAGATAACTACAGTAATATATAAGTAAAAACAAGCAAAAATAATCGACCGATAACGACATCCTCTGGATTCAAGATAAAATAATACTATATGATCATAATACTTACCTTTTGTCGTCGCCTGTATGTCAAACATGCCTAATTGACTTGTACCGGAAGATGACAGAGCATTTCCGACTGGAGCTCTTTGACGACAGTGACCTTGTATTGTATTTTTTACTGTAATTATGATAATATTTAAGAAAGAGTTATCTTTCTTTGCATTGACTTTGTATTTATATTGTTTATTTTAATTGCAGGGATATTAGAGATTATATGATTATATATTATATATGAAATAATTGTGTCTAAGAAAATAAAAATAGAAGAACCCTACAGTAAAAGTGTTATTATCATTTGGAGGGAACGAAATAATACTACACTTGTAAGCGTGATATCACTTTTAAAGTGTCATAAACAATTCATATGACATAGATACAGTACACTCAAGGACGTATTGTGATAGATGTCCGACATGTCGGATTTGACATGTCAGACAACAGGTCGGATGGAGACAGGTGTAATAAAAAGGGTCATAAAACTAGAGAGTTGAGCCAACAGGTGTAGTTAACAAGATTAAATGTTTAATTGCCTTTAATTTACCTATTGAGAATGGTGAGAACGAGGCCAAGTTGAGAAGACGTACCTGATACAGCTCCTGATAGCTTTAAAGTTTTATAAGTTTTATGCACATACTTGTATTATTTTCTTGCTGGGCACAGTCCGATTACTCGTTATTCATAGTAATTTCATGAAAACTTCATAGGTTATCGATTATTTTTTATTGACAATTTGACTTCAGTCGTCCGTACTGATATTCGCGCCAAAATGGCGTCACTGTAAAAAAAAAAAAAAATCCTCAGCAAACATTGATCAACTCTTATATTGTGGATTAATTTGTCGTAAATTTATTTATATTAGTGGTATTTTATTGCCGATTGACTGTCATTAACAATCAGTTGTTGCTAGTTTGTATAAAAATTGTCCGGGCTAACTCAGTGTACCACCCTCCCCTCAAACCACGTGGCCAATTAAATCAAATAGCCACTATCTATGTCTGAATCGAAATTAAGTAAATATCTCCAAAAGTCAGTAGTAAATGTACCTGCTGGACCAAGATTGCGGACTCCAGTCATTTTATCTGACAGTAAAGGCTTCAGCCTTAGAAACCAAATCACACATCCTTTTGACAACAATATAGTCTGGTGGTGCAAAAAAGGTGCCAAAATCGAGGGGAGTCTAGCCTGGCTAAAACGTAATATTGACAGAAACCTACAAAACCTAGGAGATATAGCCCTCTATGTCTGGCTGGGCACCTGCAACCTGACATCAAAAGACAACAGCAGATTTATTTCATTAAGTTCACAAAACAACGAAACAATAGACCATATTATTAGAACATTATTAGAATTCAAGAGGTTTTTGACTGATTATACACAAGTGAAACTTGTCTTCTTAGAAGTACTCATCTACTCGTTAAAAAATTGGAACGAACATTGTAAACATAAAGATCCATCTACATTTAAAGACCAAGTTAAACAACTGCAAGTCCAAATTATTACCTTAAATAAAGAAATCCGGAAATTAAATCTAGATTTAAACACAAACTCACCAGACTTCAGCGTCTTCCTGAAAGCAAGCTGAAGACATAGAACTAGATCTAGGCACGATACGTGGCATTATTACAATTTTAATTTATACCTGGATGGTATACACCCTGGAAGAAATTTAGCAAGAGTTTGGCTAAGAGAAATCAGTGACAGAATAAGGACAGACTGTTGGAATTGAAATCGAACTTTACGTTTTACTAGTATTGGTTAGGTCAGTCTGTATGGGATTCCAAGCTAACTGTCCTGCCAGTGCACGTATCTGAACCAACCCTAGATTATCATATAGACTCTACAACTGAGGGACTGAACATATTTATCTATATATCTGTGGTATACATAGAACTAGTACTGGTTAGGTCAGTCTGCATGGGATTCCATGCTAACTGTCCTGCCAGTGCTCGTATCTGAACCAACCCTAGATTATCATATAGATTCTACAACTGAGGGATTGAACATATCTATCTAAATATCTACTCTTCTTAGACAACAATGAGTGCATCACTCATCAGAGCTAGAAGTACCAGGGTACGTAACCCACCACAAATGTATATGCCAAATAGGCAAAATCCTGACAACAATCATAAGATGAGTTACAAAATTAATACCAAAATGACCCTGGAAAAGAAAATTGAGGCCACTGAAAGAAGCCTATGCAATATAGAACTGAAATCTGGAACTTTAGTAATAACATGTTCTGCAGCATCATATGAAATATTGAAAAAATCAATATATGAATACTATGACCATTCTAGTACAAAAACATTTCGTCTACATACAAAGTCAAGCAAACCGGACAATGAGAGTGTGGCTGGAAAAATGCTTATTATAGAAGAATCATTATCCATTAAACACAAAAATGGTGGAACAAATCGCCAACTTTATAGGATAAACATGTTTAACACCACAAGTAGAATCGATGTCAATGGTTACTGGCTACAAGAATTCATACTAGAGGACTTGCATATAATATGCCAATGCCTGGAGCAGTATACTAACTATAAAAGACTGAATAATAAAATTAGGGAAACTTGCCAGCTTTCTCTACCAATTGCTCAAAGAACAACCAAAGATTATACTAAAACTCGTAATCATAACGACACAGCGCATATGATATCGCCAAATTTACAAGACTGTAGTCCACCAACTTATACCAACGATACTATAAAATCAACAACTGATGCGCAACCATTGTCTCTGCACGAATCTACAACACCAGTTCAAAGGATTAATGTAATATCACCACCTCCAGATTGGAAGGCCATAGAATATCAAGCATTACCGACTAGAAATACAATCACTGAGATAGAAACTTTCCATGAACACTGTCTGAGCACTGAATTAGAATTAGATGACAGAGAAGGAACGGGGGCAGAATATATATTAAACTGCCAGTATTGTGAAACCACAATAGACACTTAGTCTGCCATAGAATGCAAAAATTGTACTAACTGGCATCATGCTGAATGCGTGAATATAGGCTGCATACCAGACGACCAATATATATGCTCCTCATGTACGGCATTGAACATAACTATACCCTATGAAGAAACAGAACCTAAACAGCTAATGGTAGAAAACATGGCCATCACAAATAATGATAAAGGTGAACAAAATATTACTAAAAGTAAAACCACAGAATCTGTAGAGGTACCACCACACAGCCATACTACACAGGCAACTAATGCAACTATAGCAAATGCTAATAGACAGGAAGCCAAGACGAAGCAGAAACGAACCAAGAAAAGAGATCAATTAGACTATGAATCGGTAGAAATGCAACTTGCTGACTGCAAAGCCAAAATAACCATGCTTGAGATATCTAACAACGACTACAAAAACACCATAGATCTGCCAACAGCTAAATTAGGTATTAAGGAGTCAATGATAAATAGAGCTGAAATGTACGGAAACGACCATTCTCAACAATCTCTATTCTACAAAATGGGACAGATTGAATCACAGCTTACTGACCGTATAGACAACCTGCAAAAAGAAATGAATCACAAACTAGAATTAAAAGACCTACAAATTAAACACTTCATGGAAATGAATGAACTAAAATGCAAATTTAATATTCTAGAAGCTAAAGAGAAACTCGCTCCATGCAACGACAATTTCTGTACCAGGAGGGAAAATAGTAAGCAAGATCATCCACAACCTAACCAACAATATGTTGCACCTCCACAGGCACAAATACCTACATATGTCGCCTTCACGAACCCAGTTGTACCACCACCTGTGCATTTCCAACGTGCTAGTCAATACCCACAAATCATCAATACAAACAAGGGACAAACACAAGTACAGCCCAAATACTACACGCCTTATAACAACATCAGACACCCAGTTAATCCTAATCGCACAACAATCGTGCCAACAGATGGGGGGTATAGGCATCGTCAAGCGCAAAATAAGGGCTTGCCACCGCTCGGAACAACCTATCAGCATCAAAGAACAGGCAACCAGAACTGCAAAAACCGAAGTGGTGAATATCGAACATTAAACCTACAATGGAGGAATATTCAACTTGCTGGAAATGTAAACCAAACTCTGAATAACACAAATAGTACAACCAGTAACAACAAAACCAGTGTAGAAGAGGTAGCTCAGCTGGATGGAAAAAATCATACATACTCTCTCCCAGCAGACCTACAACCACCAAATGCCACCCAAGATTATCAGCAAAATACACAACCTATGATTGAAACCCCAACTGGAACTAACACAACAGAGGTGCCTTTTTTAGGAGACGGCCATGCACCAACAGCTGCATGGCAAAGCAAAAAATACAGACAACAATCATACATGTAGGATCAATAAATATACAGAGTGCAAAAGGGAATTCAAAATATCTCGAAAACATACTGAACACTTGTGACATACTATGCATACAAGAACATTGGCTTTTATCATTAGAAAAGAAAATGCTGGAAAATATGCACAAAGATTTCAACGTTTCGGCTAAAGCAGTGGATGATGATGATGATATAAAACTTAACTACAAGTCCCTTCGTGGCAATGGCGGTATAGCCGTATTCTGGAAGAAAACCATAGACAATGCAGTTAAAATAAAATCTGATGGGGGTAGTCGTATACAAGTTATTACAATCAACAATGTACCGACAATGTTATGCATAGTAAATGTTTACATGCCATCCGATATCAAGGAGGGAAATTATGAATACAGAGACATGATGGATCAATTGAATGAGGTCATACAAAAATATGAAGAAACATAAGACATTCTACTCTGTGGAGATATGAATGCTTCATTACATAGAGACGACAGACGAAGGGATCACATCTTTAAGAACTTTACTGTAGAAAGCAACCCGATATTGCCTACAAACTATCCAATTGACTTTACATTCCACCATCATAACGGAAAAGGCAAATCTCAGATAGATTATATTCTATTTAAAGGAAAAACTTTGAACCTACGACCTAGTGTTTCAATCATGCCATTCGATGCTATAAACACCTCGGACCATACTCTCATTAAAGTAGAAATTACCACCCAAATAAGTAAATTGGCACCAAAATCAGGTAAAATATATACCAAGCCAGCATGGGACAAATGTAATTCTGACAAATATAAGAAAATCATACAAACAGAAATAAGAAAACAAAAAAACACTATAAAACTAAGTGTTGCAGACAGAATAGCCACACTAGAAAATACATTACACAAGGCAGGAAGGAAGTCAATACCAAAATACAGGTGCCTAAAGACACTCAAATCTGTAGGTAGAGGAATATGGAATCGTAACATCGACCAAGCATCTAAAGAAGCTAGAAAAGCACACTGTATTTGGAAAAATAAGGGAAATTCGAACGGTAGCACTGAAAGTGAAAGAAAGGATATGATAAAGAAAAAACGAACATGGTGTCAAGTACAGCGACAAGCATACGCCTCAAAGAAGGATAAACTGATCTCAGAAATTATGGAAGCATCTCAAGACGATAGTAAAACATTCCACAAATTGCTAAGAATGCAGAGAAGTAACTCGGCAATAAATACTGACACACTGGTCATAGAAAATGTTGAATACAACCAAAATAACATTATGGAAGCCTGGAGAATACATTTTGAAAATCTAGCTACTCCTAATCTGGACGAAAACAAATTTGACCTAGAACGAAACAGCCTCTGCACAATACAAAATGACATCATAGCAGAAGTAACAGCCAATAAGGTGAAAATTCCACCAGCAACAGAAGCAGAAGTAAAACAAGCTATCCGAAAGCTGAATAATGGGAAAGCTGCTGATGAAAATGGAATACAAGCAGAACACTTTAAATTTGCAAATGCTGAATTGGCAACTGAAATATGTAGTATCATCAACCAAATATTTGAAGAGCTTAATATTCCAGATACTTTGAAAAGCGGAATCTTAACGCCAGTATTGAAAAAGAAAAAGGACAAAACTTTACCAGGAAATTATAGAGGCATAGTCGTTACAAACACGTTCTCAAAAATTATTGAGTCGGTCATCAAAGAGCGATTAGAAAAACAGCTATCTCCAACGCAAAATCCCTTACAGAGAGGTTTTACTGAACACGCATCTAGTAAATTTACAGCATTTATAGCATCAGAAACTATATTAATATACAAAAAATTTAATCAGGATTTAGAACTTCTGACTAGACGCAGAAAAAGCATTTGATACCGTCAACCATGACATAATGCTAAATAAGCTATACCACGATGGAATTACTGGTGAAATGTGGCTATTACTAAGGAACATTTATGATGGGCTAATCCTGAAAGTTAAATGGGGAGACCAAACCACAGAAAGTATAGATATTAAACAAGGGATACGCCAAGGTGCAAAACTGTCAACCTTACTCTACAAGAGGTATAATAACACAATTTTGGATAGTATTACAAAAAGCACGCTGGGAGCTACTATTGGAAATATTACTGTATCAGCGCCAGCCTGTGCAGATGAAATTGCTCTGCTGGGAGAGAGTAAGGACATTCAAGCCATGTTAAATCTCCTAGAATATAACACCAAAAGAGATTTAGAGAAACTAAACCCGGAAAAAACTGAAGTAATAAATGTATCAAAAGCTCTACAAACACATCCGAAAACAATATATATTAGGAGACCAGGAAATAAACAGAGTACAATCAATTAAGCACCTTGGAATAACTTACCAAGAAAACGGGAAAATAAATATTGAAGAGAGATTGAGTATAGGCAGACAAACAATATATGCCTTACTAGGACCTGGACTGCATGCAAGATCAGGAATGTCCCCAGTAGTTCTACTGAAAATCTGGAATACATACGCTGTCCCACGGTATCTATATGGGCTGGAAATCCAAGCATATACACCATTAGACACGAAGAAATTAGAACAGCTTCAAAGGGCAACCTGCAGACAATTTCAATGCCTTCCAGAGCGAACCGCAGCAGTAGCCATCTACACACTAATAGGGGCAGAACCAATAGAGACAACGCTGGACAAAAATGCAATGATCTTGTTTACCACCTTAGCCAGGCTTGACTCATCCATTGAAAAAGACATACTCATATGGGAAATGGAAAACTCAAAAGAAGAAGACAGATTATTCATCTGTAGAATTAGGAAGACGCTCCAGAAATATAATCTGCCATCTCCTGAAGAAATACTAGAAAATCCTCCAAAGACACAGCAGTGGAAAAATGCAATGAAAAAGGCCATTAACAGCTTTTGGTACGATAAATGGACAAACGAAAAGCAAATAAAATCTACATTAGAATATCTAGAAATTCAACAAAATCCAATAGGAACACCACATAACATATTACGAAGTGTGAAAAATCGAAAGTACGACATACAAGAAGCAGAAATCAAATTACGTTTAATTACTGATACTTATATGCTACAATACCACCACGCTAAGTTCAGCCGTAATAAAATATCTCCGATCTGTAAACTATGTGGGGAGGAAGAAGAAGATAGAGTGCATTTTTTACTAGAATGTAAAACTCTAGAAGAAAACAGAAAAACACAAATGGTGAAACTAGGTGAAGCTCTAGAAGAGGCAAGGGGGGGGGGGGGGGGGGGGGGGGGGGGGGGGGGGGGGGGGGTGGTACACGGACTATAGAACACAATGGGCTGCTTATGCAAATCATCTTGGACTGCACCTCATATAAAAAAAAAACAACTGATACCATATTCAAACCAGTATTTAGTGCAAATCGAAAGAGCCACGCAACACTACTGCTTTGTGTTACACCAAAAGAGAACTGAAATATTGAAGAACATTATGTAGAAAGGCAGATAGTCAATAGCTGATAGTACTTTTATAGAACTGTTTCCTTTTTTTTCTGGAATTTAACAAACATATATAAGTAAGCTAATATAATATTTTTCTTACTGTGTCCAGCACCCGATCCGTTCATTAAAGAGATCGTTTTACCTTTTAAAGTTTATACGCTTACTTAAATGATGATTTTACCTTTTATGAGTCAATTTGTTTTAACAACGGAAGAATTGCTGTATTCGGAGAGTGCGTGAAGGAAAGAACATTGTATAAATTATGATTGCGCTTTTATCTTTTAGTGCTGTGTGTATATACGTTTTTACTAATATGAATAATTAAACAACAGAATGGACTTTTAACAACGCTATCAATTGTAATACTACTGAAACAACTATTTTACAATACATGTTTTATACTTTTTAGTAATGGATGTAAATACGTTTTTATGCCACTAACCAAATTTATACAATATGGAAATGATGAACTTTTAACTACTACGTATATTTTATCATAACTGTAAATACGTATCTTTTTAAGTATGTGCCCGTTAAGCTAGGTTTTATAATTTTATCCTTAATTGGAGTGCTCCGAATTCCGGAGGAATTTTACCTGTACAAAGACAAAGACAAAGGCTACCTGTGACAGGATATGACCTGATTAGGTTTAATTTTGAATAAAATTTCTTTTTCATGTAACGTGGTTTGGATAAAATGAGACATTCATGGGTCATCAATATTTATTAGAATCAAACTATTCTTGTTTGTGGAAGCATGTAGAAAATAATCTATTTCTGTCGAATTTTATGAAAATCAGTAGTCCTTCATCGGCACCTCGAAAGTGAGTCCACAACAAAGAACAAGAGTCCAGATGAGTCCAGAAGCACAAAATGATATTAAAATGCATTTTAAATTTCAAATATATTTCATAAATTACAGTGGCTTTTAAGATCCTTACAGTGGAAATTGGGGTGAGACCAGAAATATTCGTTATCGGGCGATTGTTAAAGGAAAGTAAATTCCGGATGAATAAGTAGTTTAGCGATAACTTTTAAAAAAGAAAGTTAAGAAAATGAAAATAAATGGTTATTTCATATATATTATATTCTTGTTATAAAATGTGTAAATTTTATAAAAAAAAAAAAAAAATAACAAACAAAAACAAAAACAAAAAAACTATATCAATGTTCTTACTTATTTTTTTCTTTTTCTCTCTTTTTGTTAGTTTTTTCTTAATACATTTTGTAAGAATAATATTTTTTTTTATTTGCAAATTAACTTTGAAGAATTCTAAGATTTGTACAATATAAATTAAAGTTATTGAAGACCATTATTAGCTAAATGAACTAAAAAGTAATTGTAAAACAACACAAGCCCACACATTTCACTGATTGCACATAAAATAGTAAATTGTTGAGAAAGTTAAAGATTAATGCTTCTGTACGTTGCATTGCATATATTTGTATTTACTGTCCACAAAAAAAAGAAAAAAAAGAAAAAAAGACTCCAAAGTAGAGCCACGTCCACGTCGTGGGGTCTGGAAACATTCGTAAGAATGGCTAGGATCTCTACATAAGTAATTCATAAAATTTGTATATTTGTATAGAACAAACGTCTTTTATTAATAAAAAAAACTTTATGTTATTTTTATTAACAAAAGACATTTGTTTTATAAAAATATACAAATTTTTTCTTTCTTTCTTGTTAATTTTTTATACATATATTCTTAGAATATATATTTTTCAAAATTAACTTGGATGAAAAAGATCAAGATTCTGACAGCTGATAATATAATCAATCCATACTAGAGATAAAAATATTCTTACATGTATAAGCAATCACAGTAAAGTCAATAACACCAATGTCATTTTGAACAGATACACTAGTATGTCTTTGCTTTGAAAAAAATAAAGATTTTATCCATGAAATTAAAAATGTTGAAACATTGATTAAAAATTTAAATAAACTAAAACGTGATTGGCATTGCTCCAAATTCGGTTATTTTATGCAGGTCCCGTAATTGACATTCCTTTTACAATCGCCCGATAACGAATATTTATGGTCTCTCCCCAATTTCCAATGTAAGGACCTTAAAAGCCACTGTAATTTATTAAATATATATGAAATTTATTTAAAACATATAAATTTATTTGATAGAAATCATAACTATGCATTTAAATATCATTTTGTGCTTCTGGACTCATCTGGACTCTTGTTCTTTGTTGTGGACTCACTTTCGAGACACCCGTCCTTCACTAAATATATTTTACAATTTGTTCTATTTTCATGGTTTTTTTCCAACTCTAAGCTCATCTCTTGAATATTCATTTTTTACTTGGAATCTATCTATTTTTAGACCTTATTTAGCGGTCTTTTCTCACTGAATCTACACTAAATAATAAATAAATAAATAAAGTTTTATTTAGAGTCGATACATATCACAACATACATAAAACACAAGCTCTACAGAGCTTTTCAAATCGACTACTCCATTGTGGCAAAATTTGCTGACATTCATTTTTTGTTTGTTTTATATGTGTGTTGTTTGCGTTTTCAATATTTTCAACCTTCACATATCCAGAAATCATGGGTAGTTTGCTCATTTGCATATCCAAGATGGCGGTTTCTTCAAGCCAGAAATCTTTACAAGAAATATTTTGTTCAGGGGTGCGGGCATTTTTCTGAGGTGAAATATTTGACATTACACCCGTAGAAACAAGCACAGCAAATTTTAGCTAGATGTATAAATTATTCACGGTTCCCACACTATTTTAAAAACAAGGCATATTTCTGTGAATTCAAATATGGATATCACTGCAGAATTCAAATCTTAATCGACTTCTGATCATTTTTTTAATTGTTTACCATGGATGCACACTATTTTCTGAACCAAATACGGAAACTTCCGGTGTAGATCTATCTCTTTTTTCACACATTATTTGAATAAAATTTGTTTCCACGGTTCCCAGGAAGATTGAAATGGTCAGATTTTGGGAAATGTCAGCTTCTGTAAGGGCCACTTGAAGGGTAACGTGTGTTTTCATTAAAACTTGAATTGTTATCTGCTGAAAAATAGTCAATCATTGTCGACACCGGTTTAAATATAGAAAATAATTAAGTCGAGGCTCCATGAAGGGTGAATAAACTTTTTATAATGATACATTTGAATTCGATTAATGTTTTTTACACAATATCAACAAAACATTGAATATCCTAGTGTTGCCGGTTCTCGATAGCGTAAGAAACATTTCTCCCGTGTGTCCCTTAGAAACAATAATTTTTTTAACAAAATTGTTTTTGTTTGTTTGTCAAAACTAGTTCTTTATTTCTACCAAACCTAAAAGTTCTACTCCTAGAAGTTACGGAGAAAACATAATTGTTGTGTATGACCTTATTTCTGACACTTTGTGTATAACGGCACCAGTTCTCGATAAGTGGGTAAAACCCTGTAAAATCAATTATGGATGACTAACCCGAATAATCCAGTCGTTATATTACTCTCCCGCTAGTCGCTGCATTAACGCCTGGATGCATTCATTGAAAAAAATCTGTCAAACCGGAAATAGTAAATCGCTATGACTTATGGGTATTACGACATAAAATAGGAGGAGCTAAAGTGTTTGTCCAATGGAGCGATCAGATGATGTAATGTTGTATGCAATACACATATCCGGATAAATACAACCAAACATGAAATAAAACTTAAATGAATAATTACTATTTTTTAAATATTAAAACATAATGATTTTTATTTCAAAGTTGGAAAGTAAATAAAAGCTTGAATTGAATTCACTCTTATAATGATTTTTTAATTTCATTTAAAATAAAGATTTAAAAAAAAATGTATGTTATGATACTGATGGCTGATTAAAATTGTCATGCATTAGCTGTCAGTTGTAATATACAGGATGTAACCAATATACAGGAAGAGCCCCTACGGTGAAGCCATCTATTTTGAGATGCCATTCAATGAAAATAACAACCTGACCATATTGTTACATAATAAGACTAAGAATTAGATAAGAAATTAAAATTGATAGAAGGCAAGGATTTATATGATTAGCACACTAAGTCACATTTCATTTATTTAGGCCAACTTGGGTCAGTTATCAATTAAAGACAAAAATGAGTTTAAAAAAATCAGTCTAATAAGTCTTTACCTAAATAACGATATTGTCATGGGTATTTCTTTATAAATTGTATTAAAAATCATTTTAATTTATGAAATAATCAACTTTCTGTTTACATATTTATTTTCAATAAAATTTCTTTATTATTTCATCCCATTTTCCTTAATTTAACTTGTGCATATCCATATTTATACAATCTTATGTTAACGGCAAGTTACGTGTGTCAACCCTATTATCCACAATAAATTGGGTGAGTCTAATTGAAGAATAATGAAGAATAATAAAGAAAAGAACCTCAAACTACTATTTGTGTTGTTTTATGTGTTATTTATAACAATATATTGCATTTAATAATCATTTTGAATACAAAAATAAAAAAAAATTAAGAAAAACGATATAGTATAGCAAATATTATCACTTCTTCTTTTCTCAATCGCGGCGATTTGCAGGTCCACATGACACCGTCATGAGGAAAAGAAGCCATAACATACGATCTACATAGTTTTAATTGTTATTTATATGAAAATCTGGATTTAATAATCATTTTCTTTACTTTACTACAAAAACAAATTGTCTAAAATGATATATTTTAGCAAATATTATCATTGTTCTTCTTTTCCCAATCGCGGCGATTTGCAGATTGACATGAAGAAAAAAAGTCATAATCTATGTTTTACATAGTTTTAAGTGTTATTTACATGAAAATCTGGATTTAATCATCATTTTCTTTACTTTATTACAATTTTTTTTATTTAAAACGATGTATTTTAGCAAATATTATCATTGTTCTTCTTTTCGACTTTTCTGATATTTTTGTTTTTCTGGTGTATAAGTAACGAAGTGAAATCGGTAAACGTATGAATATTATCTGGGGTTAACTATTGTGGCGATAACGTGGTTCTGCTATTTATGTCGTTTTAAATAAAAATATATAAAGACAATATTATCTCATTTCTTCTTTTTCCGATCGTGGCGGTTTGTACAAGTTCCTTCGAAGAACAGATGTATAGTTATAACTTACAATTTCCATACTTTTAAGACTCTTTTTTTTTAATGAAATTCCAATGGATTTAATAATAATTTTGGGAACTTTATTACAAAAAATTAAATAAATATATTTACAATTCATTCACATTATGCAATTTTTAGCTGAATTTTCAATTTGCAACATAAAATGGGCATTAAACAGTCTAAATGTCTGCTGGTATTCTTTTTATTAGCTGTAAGGTGACAGATGCCAAAGAAGCCATAACACTTTTGTTATATACAATTTCCTAATTAGTCTAGACAATATATACAGTTTGGGATTCTAATTTGAATGAAAAGCCATCCTCCTGTAAATGATAAAGTTCAAGATCACAAATTACTGTGTACTGTCAAAACAGTGTCATCATTGATAGTTATTTAACAATCACTTCTCATTTGATCTTTGATCAGTGCACATCGTAATTATGATTAATCAGATAGTACTGATTTTATATAATAGCGTTTTATCATCGTTCTATTTAGAAATATTCTTATTTCTTACAGTGCAAAATATTTAAAATCGTTTTTATCGTCGTTCTATTTAGAAATATTCTTATTTCTTATAGTGCCGAAGCCGAATATTTAAAATAGTTTTTATTGTCGTTCTGCTTAGAAATATTCTTATTTCTAATAGTTTTTTTGACGTTCTATACAGAATTTTCTGATAGTGCCGATTATTAAAAAAAATAATATTTTTGATGTTCTATACAGAATTTTCTGAATAATAAAATATTAAAATTGTAAACGTTTCTCTGCTTTTTGTTACTATTACAATCAAATTTGAAGCACTAGATAAAAATACAAAAATAAAGCACTGAATATTTATTTATAGAACGTCAAAAAAACTTTTTTAAATAATCGGCACTATGTATTCGTCACTATCAGAAAATTCTGTATAGAACGTCAAAATTTTTTTTTTTTAAATAATCGGCACTGCAGAATATGTCACTTTGATTGTGTAGGTGATAGGGAGATATTTTGTGATACTTGCGAGACATGGTTCCATTATTCTTGTGAGAATTTAACAAATAAAGCATTCAATTTGTTCAGTAAATCACCCTTGCCATACAGCTGTTCACTTTGTAATTTTTACTTAGACACAAAAGAATACAAATATGAAAAAGCATTAAGAAGGCTCAGTGAAGCTACCCGAAAGGGAATGAGGCTATAAAGGTGGAATCCATATATATGAGGGGAGAATCAAAGTATGTGACAAGCTCAGTCAGTAATAGTGTTTCCTACAGTCATTTGATACAGGACTCTGTGTCATCAAACCTTTTGGGCGATAACTGGGTATCCTCAGTTCCAGTTTCAGCTACTGGTAATGGCAATTTTCTATTCAATGCTATATCTGTTTATTTATACGGAAACGAAAAGTTCGCTCTGAAATCAAGGTAAAGACGTGCATAGAAATGGCAACTAATGCAAGCTTTTATATAAAGCAACATAGTACATCAATGATACCAGTCATCAGTCCAAGCTTTAAGGAGGCAACAACAGAGTGCTTGGAGACCCCGATATCTCCAACAGGCTTAATGTTGCTGATGATATACTTGCTGTCCTTAATAAATTTAATGACAGTTCATTCATTAAGGAAGTAATAACAACCAACCCCCAAAAAAACCCAAGTGTCATCTGCTACACAGACGAACAGATAAAACTGTTAATAACAGCGATAGAAAACGGGAGTGTTATTGGTTTTGATAGAACATTCAATTTAAGTTCGTGCTATGTCACTGTACTCTGCTTCAAGAACACCAATGTCATTAGACAAAATAGTTCGAATTCGCCTATTATGTTTGGCCCTATCTTTCTAAGTTGGGATGGCCAAGAGGACACTTATCAGCGATTTATGTCGCATTTACAAAACAAACTAAAAGGTGTCCAACAGTCAAGTATTATTTCTGGTACTGACCAAGAAACTGGTGAAATAAATGCCATAAAAGCATGCTTTCCACAGTCAACGCACATTTTGTGTATTAAACATCTGAAGGACAATGCCAGAGAAAACCTTCGTAAAACACAGCTTCAACCTGTGGTGAACACCATATTACATAAGATATTTAATGAGGACGGCCTTCTCCATTCTAACTCTGAAATCGTGTACAATGAGTTAGAAAGGGAATTAAAACAGCAGTATAATATCCCATATTTACATCATAGGTTGTTACCTACTTTAAAGGAAAAGGTATTTTTGCCCCGTTTGACAAATCTACACATTCCAAAGTTTTGGACAAACAACAATAATGAATCATTTAACAGGAACATAAAAGCCAATAACAACTGGAAGGTGTTGAAACTTCCTGTTCTGATAGATAGGCTCAGTGATATGGAACAAGACCAGATGACCGACATAAGGGCATCAATTCATGGCAGGGGAAGTTATCAGTTAACCGGACAGGCACAAGTCCTCCAAGTTTCCAATGAAACTTGGATCCAACTAACACCGGATCAGAAGATGAGACGACTGAATAGGCTTTTAACATTTAAATCAAAAAGTTCAGTGTCTGTGACGTCAACTGATGGTACTTTAACTGTTCCCATTGTAAACAATGTAGCCCGGAAACCGGGACAAAGGAAACGTGTTGTGAATGCCAAAACAACAACAATATCTGGCAAGCGTTCAAAGATAACATGATTCTTACAGACATGTTCCTAATGATGTTATTACCCGACTGACTGTTAATTTAAGTTAATATACACTTCCCTTAAAGTTCATTATAAGAGACTTGTTCATGCTTATACCACGATACCAGGTGATTTTTGAAATTGCTGTAAAATTTTTAAAGTACTTTCATCTCATAGATCTTCCATAAAGAAACATTTTGAGCCCTCAACTGTTAAAATCGGTGGTACCGTTCATAAGATATCAGAAGTTAAAGTTGTCTAATTTAGTAATTATATAATTTGTTTTTCCAATATGGCCACCGTGAACAGAAATGTGTCAAAATGAGATTTTCACATTTGTGGGACTTTTTTTTCAAAATTGTACATTCCAAGCTATTGTATTTTACTTTAATTTAAAGACTGTACTGCAATTACCATAGAGGCTCAAGGATTTTAAATAAAAATCATTATACACTTCTTTTTTTCAGTCTTTGGATTTTGTGCAATTTGCATGTGTATCTGGGCAAAATGGCACGATCGACCATATTTGTTCCAATTTTTCTCTATACCTAGGACAATACAATATGTTTAAATACATGAATTATTGAAAAATGAGTCCCAAATTAAGGGATTACCAAATATTAAGAGTATAGATGGTATGGTATACAAGAAATATAAGTATGAATTTGGCCCCAAGGCACTTTTCAGCCCTTTCCTATGGTGGCACCATTGAAAATTAACGTTTTTGAATCTTATGATTATTTAATGTAGAAATTAAAAATTTCTCTTTGTACACAAGTTGGAGTAGGTCACTATCCCTTATAAAAACCAAAATTTAGCAACCTGGTATATCAGGAACATCTACCCCTTTTCATTTAAAAGGATTTTTCAGTAGATTATTGCCAAAAACCCGTAATTTATGACTTAAAGATAACCAAATATAACAATATTGTCATAGAAATATTTTTAAAATGGACAATCTATTTTTAAAAAACATGGCTTTTAATTCAGTTTTTTATTTAATTTATTTTAAAAAGACAATTATGTATAGAACAATAGGAATATTGTGGATTTTTTAAAACTTGCAATATGCCACTAATTGAACTTGCATTGCTCAGGGTTCCCATAATAAAATGCCATTTGCCATCAAATAACTGATGATATTAAAATTTCTCCTAGTACATAAGTTTAATTATTGTCTTAACTTTTATTCTATACTAAATTAGGAAGCATATTAAACCAGGAACATCTACACGTTTTGGTTCGAATGTCAGTCATTTTTTAATAAAACTGGTGCCATAACTCAAAATTAGTGGCGACGCTGTACCACAAAACCCATAAATTTTATAGAAATATATCATACTGTAATATTTTTTATTTGTTTTCCATACAATATGGTAACCAAATATAATATTATTGTTCAGAATTAATTTACTTTAGATATCAAATCTGGTCTTACAAGAATCCCCATTTTGTCAAAAAATTGTAATAAAGTAAAGAAAATGATGATTAAATCCAGATTTTCATGTAAATAACACTTAAAACTATGTAAAACGTAGATTATGACTTCTTTTCTTCATGTCGATCTGCAAATCGCCGCGATTGGGAAAAGAAGAACAATGATAATATTTGCTAAAATATATCGTTTTAAATAAAAAATTTTGTAATAAAATAAAGAAAATGATTATTAAATCCAGATTTTCATATAAATAACAATTAAAACTATGTAAATCGTATGTTATGGCTTCTTTTCCTCATGACGGTGTCGTGTGGACCTGCAAATCGCCGCGATTGAGAAAAGAAGAACAGTGATAATATTTGCTATACTATATCGTTTTTCTTAATTTTTATTATTATTTTTGTATTCAAAATGATTATTAAATGCATAATATTGTTATAAATAACACATAAAACAACACAAATAGTAGTTTGAGGTTCTTTTCTTCATTATTCTTTATTATTCTTCAATTAGACTCACCGCAACACATTCACTTATATTGTCCCACATACATTACAAAAATACATGTTAGATGTGTATTGTGACATTTCAGCAAATTTAGATTAAAACAAAAAAACTTCAAAAAATGATTACACGGTGTTTTATTTTCGTAAATCTTTAAAGATTTGTGAATCTATGACAATTTAAATCATAATTATGAGAATAAAGGTGTATTTGTTTTCTAAATATGCAAAGGCACGTGCACAATCATTCTCCGTGTTTGTTTTGTCAATATTTACAAACGGAAGTAAAGGGATTCACTAATGCGCATACACGCTAATATCTGACATTTGATTGGTCGGCTGTATCAGCCAGCAGCCCGACGGATTTTTACCACTAAGAGCGTTCAAGCCCTCGTCCAGCGAAAGTGCCGATAGAGGGCGCAGTATTATTCAAGTTAATGGATGACATGTTTACTAATAAAAATTATAGGAAGAAAAGAAAAAAATGTATTTAAGACATTTGTAAACACCAAGATTATTGATTTCAACCATACATGTAAAAATAAACAGGAGCCTGTAATCGCTCACCTGGATCAAAGCTGCTTTCAATAACAACGCAACTGCACTGTGGCGGCCATCTTGGCGGGACAGCGCAACTGCCGGACACAATTTTGGAAGAGGACCATCAAATGACTATTCCATCAAAGTTTGGTTCTAATTGTGCTACTTGTTCCAGACAAGATGTTTTTTATGTGAATTTCCCATAGGGTTCTATGTTAAACTAAGTACAGCTGTGCAGCCATCTTGGTCAGAGGGCGGGACCACCAGACACAATTTTGGAAGAGGACCATTCATTGACTATTTTATCAAAATTTGGTTCCAATTGAGCAACTGGTTCCAGACAAGAAGATGTTTATGTGAATTTCCCATAGGTTCCTATGTTAAACTAAGTTTGGCTGTGGGGGCCATCTTGGTCGAAGGATCGAATTGCCCGACATATTTTTGGAAGAGAACCATCCAATGACTATTTCATCAACATTTAGTTCTTATTGAGCAAATGGTTTCAAACAAGAAGATGTTTATGGGAATTTCCCATAGGGTCCTATGTTAAATTAAGTTCGGCTGTGGTGGCCATCTTGGTCAGACATACATTTGGAAGGGAACCACCCAAGGATCATTTCAGCAAAGTTTGGTTGAGATTGGCTCAGTAGTTTCAGAGGAGAAGATTTTTTAAATTTCATCCCCCCTTTTTTTCTATTTTTTGCTTGGCAGCCATCTTGGTTGGAAGTCGGGATCACAGGACACAATTTTGGAAGGGGACCATCCAAGAATCATTTCAGCAAAGTTTGGTTGAGATTGGCTCAGTAGTTTCAGAGGAGAAGATTTTTTTTTAATTTCATCCCCCCTTTTTTCTAATTTGCATAATCGGTCAAAATCGGCAAAAGTTCAAAGTTCATAAAAAATCCTGTAATACATGTTAAAAAGCTCATCATTATGCTTATACAGTTCAAATTTGGGCACATTCTGGCTTAAAATAGAGCAATTTTGGCCATTTGAAGAAATTTCTATTTTTAGTAACAGTGGCCATCTTGAATGGAGGGCAGGGCTGTCGGACACAATTTTAAAAGGGACCCACCCAGGGACCATCTCTGCCAGGTTTGGTTTAATTTGGTTCAGCGGTTTCAGAGGAGAAGATTTAAATGAGATCTTTTATCAAAATATGCCTAATTTGCATAATCGGTATATATCGGCTGAATGAAAAATTTAACAGAAACACCCGGAATATATGTTAAACTACTTCTTGCCATGTAGCTGCAGTTAAATTTGAGCTCATTTTGACTTAAACTAAAGCAGCAATGGACAATTAAAATGTCATCCCCCCTTTTTTCTATTTTGAGCTTGGCGGCCATCTTGGTTGGAAGTCGGGATCACCAGACACAATTTTGGAAGGGGGCCATCCAAGAATCATTTCAGCAAAGTTTGGTTGAGATTGGCTCTGTAGTTTCAGAGAAGAAGATTTTTTTTTAATTTCATCCCCCCTTTTTTCTAATTTGCATAATCGGTCAAAATCGGCAAAAGTTCAAAGTTCATAAAAAATCCTGTAATACATGTTAAAAAGCTCATCATTATGCTTATACAGTTCAAATTTGGGCACATTCTGGCTTAAAATAGAGCAATTTTGGCCATTTGAAGAAATTTCTATTTTTAGTAACAGTGGCCATCTTGAATGGAGGGCAGGGCTGTCGGACAAAATTTTGAAAGGGACCCACCCAGGGACCATCCCTGCCAGGTTTGGTTTAATTTGGTTCAGCGGTTTCAGAGGAGAAGATTTAAATGCGATCTTTTATCAAAATATACCTAATTTGCATAATCGGTATATATCGGCTGAATGAAAAATTTCACAGAAAAACCCGGAATATATGTTAAACTACTTCTTGCCATGTAGCTGCAGTTAAATTTGAGCTCATTTTGACTTAAACTATAGCAGCAATGGACAATTAAAATTGCATCCCCCCTTTTTTCTATTTTGAGCTTGGCGGCCATCTTGGTTGGAAGTCGGGTTCACCGGACACAATTTTGGAAGGGGGCCATCCAAGAATCATTTCAGCAAAGTTTGGTTGAGATTGGCTTGGTAGTTTCAGAGAAGAAGATTTTTTTTTAATTTCATCCCCCCTTTTTTCTAATTTGAATAATCGGTCAAAATCGGCAAAAGTTCAAAGTTCATAAAAAATCCTGTAATACATGTTAAAAAGCTCATCATTATGCTTATACAATTCAAATTTGTGCACATTCTGGCTTAAAATAAGAGCAGTTTTGGCCATTTGAAGAAATTTCTATTTTTAGAAAAAGTGGCCATCTTGAATGGAGGGCGGGGCTGTCGGACACAATTTTGAAAGAGACCCACCCAGGGACCATCCCTGCCAGGTTTGGTTTAATTTGGTTCTGCGGTTTCAGAGGAGAAGATTTAAATGTGGTCTTTTATCAAAATATGCCTAATTTGCATAATCGGTATATATCGGCTGAAAGAAAATATATGTTAAACTATTCCTTGCCATGTAGCTGCAGTTAAAATTTGAGCTCATTTTGACTTACACTAAAGCAGCAATGGACAATTAAAATTTCATCCCTCCTTTTTTCTATTTTTTAGCTTGGCGGCCATCTTGGTTGGAAATCGGGATCACCGGACACAATTTTGAAAGGGGGCCATCCAAGGACCATTCCACCAAAGTTTGGTTGCAATTGGCCCAGTGGTTTCTAAGGAGAAGATTAAATTGTGAAATGTTGACGGACAGACGAAAAGTGATGACAATAGCTCACATGGCCTAAAGGCCAGGTGAGCTAAAAAGGAATATTAGCGGAGACGAAGCATGCTGACCAACTCAAAGGTAGATGCATTTTTATTGATTTAGACATGGGTTTCCCCGAGCAGGTAGCATAGTTTTCGTGAAAATTATGTGGAAGTGAGATACCTTCTCTATATATACATATCAGTCGACTGATGCAATCAGAAAACGGCATCTCTATATACATATCAGTCGACTTATGCAATGAGAAAACGGCATATTATTGCTGTTTTACATATTTCTAAGCCATGGAAATGAAAAAAAAAAAAAAAAAAAATGAAAAAAGGGGGGTAGGGTGTAAAAAGGGTGGAATGCTGTGTCCTGTCCACAAGTACCTGTGGTACAAGCATATTCAAAAAATTTAGCAATATAAAATCTATATACTAAACAATTTCAATGACATAGTTAATACTAATGTGGGGCAGATATTGAAAAGAAATGCACAATATATTTTTTATTTATATATTTTTATTTATTTAATTGATCGTGAAAAGGGGGGAGGCAGTGCATATATTTTCGATCGTTTACACACATTATCGAGTTCCTAATGAACATATGATGACAATTAATTTTGATACGATCACAAATAATTATATGAAGTTATTTATGTGATAAAAACTGATGAAATATTATTAAAAAGAAATAGATACGAGTTTTCATCAGCGTTCATTGATCAGCATCTTCCAAATATGGTTCAACGTTTATTTGCTGACGTCATACTTGACGCGATTTGGCTTATGAATATTCATGAGCAAAAGTACCCATGATTTCTGGCTATGAGCTGAATTGTGTTTTTTCGTGCACATAATTTTACAAGTGTGTGAAATATGATTTAAAATTTCGATGTGTATTTGTTCCATTTGCATCCAATCTTTTGAATATTCATTATTTACCTGGAATCTATCTATTTTAAGATTTAATCTTGCGGTGTTACTTCCATTGTGGCAAAATTTGCTGACTTTCAGAAGTATGATCGTTTTTTTTTGTTTTACAGGTGTGTCATTTGCGTCAAACATTTAAACCTACAGCTGAATCATGTATTTTCGTTCACATAATTTTACAAGAATGTAAAATGTGACCTAAATTTATATGTACATTTTTTCCGTTCGCAATTAAATTTCTGCAGATTTTAACTTAAAAATACAAAACTTCAATGTTGTTTGATGTGAAGGTTTGCAATTTTTAAACTTAAATCGGCTGAAACTTATTGATTTACCCAACCGATATAATATTAATAACAAGTAACAACAAAATACCGATCACCAAGGAAGCTGTCTAGAGTGACAAAAATAATACAACATACGGAAAAAAATCGAAGTCTGTTAAACAGACAAATCCGGGAATCAACAATCAAAATTGAAACAAGTTTTCCCTGAAAGATCCAGACACAGATCGCTCAAGTACTTTGCAGAAAAGCTTCAGCAACCAGAATTTCAGGCAAAGATCACTGGCATCAAACAGCAGTAACAACTTTTACAGAAAACGGCCCTTTTCAGGGCTACACAAGAAAAACAGCCCTTTTCAGGGCTACACAAATATTTCAAAAAGTATCAAAAGTTGTCAATTATCAAATTAATGTTAGCTTTTCCCCAGCCCCCATCTGACTGTCTCTTTCTCTTTTAAATTTGAAATACTATTTGACATACCAAAAAAAATTTGTTTGAATAAATCATTTTGTCTGACTATGGTCCTTTATTTTGCAATTATATGTGTACATGAATGTGTAAAAAAACAACCTATTTATTAAACTTCTATAGGACTAGTTTTGAAGTGATACATTAAGTGGTTTATATGATTTTTAACCATAATAGTTTTTCTGTGCAATCAAATTTGATAAATCATTCTTTACTATTTAAAGTAAATACACATTCATTGCTTTAATTTTTAATAATCATCTTTATTCATTCATTCTTCATTATTAGAAAAAATACAAATTATTTTAATATAAATAAATAAATAAATAAATAAATAAGCTTTATTTAAAGTCGGCATGGTTAAAACAACATACAACATAAGCTCTGTTGAGCTTTTAACCGACATACACAGACACAGAATAAATAACAAATAACAAGCATGCAATATACAGCTAAAATACAAGACTAAGTAAGCACTACATGTAAAATACTAACAGTTACAAGATAAGCAAAAAAGCAGATTAAAAGCTGATGTTATAAGCTAAGCATACCAAGAGCTAATGTAGCATAACATTTTTATAAGCACAATAAATAAAAACTGGATATGACCTAGATGGTACAAATTTAAACAAATTTAAAAGTCAGCACAAACTGAACATTTACATACATTTCCATTCCAAGATTATAAAATATTCTTTAACTGATTAAAAATATTTTACACATTTAGTAGCTTTACCTGTAGAAAAAACATATGTAACTTGTTTTAAGACAGCTTGATTAATTTGAAACTAATAATTCTTTTAATGTAAATGATCAAAGTAAGGTGATAAAAATGTAAAAATTCAAGTAGTATATTGATGTTAAAATTGTCTTTTATCAGTATTTATAAATATTGAATTACATTTTTTTTTCAGTAAAAAGAAAACAAATGAGAATAACTAATGCTATTTTCTTCATCTTTTTTCACAAACATGGCCATGAATACTTGAAAAAAAAAAAAAAAATTTTTTTTTACTAGTCTAAAATTATTGAATTAAAATTGTAATGTGTGATTAAATAAATTCAAGAACAGGTACATGTAAGTCATAGCTTTATCACCTTCAGCTACAAATTTACGACCCCCAATTTAGCCACTATCAGATATTCACACAACAGGTGTGCAATCAACAAACACCTACAGACTCCAAGTCAGACATGACAGGCAGTCCATCTCTGAAGGTGATCCACCACCATATGTCCTTGAGTGTACTGTACATGTATCTGTTCTATGTGACAAAAATTGTCCTCACTACTCGCAGTGCTATAGTATTACATGTATCTGTTCTATGTGACAAAAATTGTCCTCACTACAAGCAGTGCTATAGTATTACATGTATCTGTTCTATGTGACAAAAATTGTCCTCACTACTCGCAGTGCTATAGTATTACATGTATCTGTTCTATGTGACAAAAATTGTCCTCACTACTCGCAGTGCTATAGTATTACATGTATCTGTTCTATGTGACAAAAATTGTCCTCACTACTCGCAGTGCTATAGTATTACATGTATCTGTTCTATGTGACAAAAATTGTCCTCACTACTCGCAGTGCTATAGTATTACATGTATCTGTTCTATGTGACAAAAATTGTCCTCACTACTTACAGTGCTATAGTATTACATGTATCTGTTCTATGTGACAAAAATTGTCCTCGCTACAAGCAGTGCTATAGTATTACATGTATCTGTTCTATGTGACAAAAATTGTCCTCGCTACAAGCAGTGCTATAGTATTACATGTATCTGTCCTATGTGACAAAAATTGTCCTCACTACTTACAGTGCTATAGTATTACATGTATCTGTTCTATGTGACAAAAATTATCCTCGCTACTGGCAGTGCTATATATAGTGTTACATGTATCTGTTCTATGTGACAAAATTGTCCTCACTACTCGCAGTGCTATAGTATTACATGTATCTGTTCTATGTGACAAAAATTGTCCTCACTACTCGCAGTGCTATAGTATGACATGTATCTGTTCTATGTGACAAAAATTGTCCTCACTACTCGCAGTGCTATAGTATTACATGTATCTGTTCTATGTGACAAAAATTGTCCTCACTACTTACAGTGCTATAGTATTACATGTATCTGTTCTATGTGACAAAAATTATCCTCGCTACTGGCAGTGTTATAGTATTACATGTATCTGTTCTATGTGACAAAAATTGTCCTCACTACTAGCAGTGCTATAGTATTACATGTATCTATGCTATGTGACAAAAATTGTCCTCGCTACTCGCAGTGTTATAGTATTACATGTATCTGTTCTATGTGACAAAAATTATCCTCGCTACTCGCAGTGTTATAGTATTACATGTATCTGTTCTATGTGACAAAAATTGTCCTCACTACTCGCACTGCTATAGTATTACATGTATCTGTTTTATGTGACAAAAATTGTCCTCGCTACTAGCAGTGCTATAGTATTACATGTATCTGTTCTATGTGACAAAAATTGTCCTCGCTACAAGCAGTGCTATAGTATTACATGTATCTGTTCTATGTGACAAAAATTGTCCTCACTACTTACAGTGCTATAGTATTACATGTATCTGTTCTATGTGACAAAAATTATCCTCGCTACTGGCAGTGTTATAGTATTACATGTATCTGTTCTATGTGACAAAAATTGTCCTCGCTACAAGCAGTGCTATAGTATTACATGTATCTGTTCTATGTGACAAAAAATGTCCTCGCTACAAGCAGTGCTATAGTATTACATGTATCTGTTCTATGTGACAAAAATTGTCCTCACTACTCGCAGTGCTATAGTATTACATGTATCTGTTCTATGTGACAAAAATTGTCCTCACTACTTACAGTGCTATAGTATTACATGTATCTGTTCTATGTGACAAAAATTATCCTCGCTACTGGCAGTGCTATAGTATTACATGTATCTGTTCTATGTGACAAAAATTGTCCTCACTACTCGCAGTGCTATAGTATTACATGTATCTGTTCTATGTGACAAAAATTGTCCTCACTACTCGCAGTGCTATAGTATTACATGTATCTGTTCTATGTGACAAAAATTGTCCTCACTACTCGCAGTGCTATAGTATTATATGTATATGTTCTATGTGACAAAAATTGTCCTCACTACTTACAGTGCTATAGTATTACATGTATCTGTTCTATGTGACAAAAATTGTCCTCACTACTCGCAGTGCTATAGTATTACATGTATATGTTCTATGTGACAAAAATTGTCCTCACTACTAGCAGTGCTATAGTATTACATGTATCTGTTCTATGTGACAAAAATTGTCCTCGCTACTCGCAGTGTTATAGTATTACATGTATCTGTTCTATGTGACAAAAATTGTCCTCGCTACTAGCAGTGCTATAGTATTACAGGTATCTGTTCTATGTGACAAAAATTGTCCTCACTACTCGCAGTGCTATAGTATTACATGTATCTGTTCTATGTGACAAAAATTGTCCTCGCTACTAGCAGTGCTATAGTATTACATGTATCTGTTCCATGTGACAAAAATTGTCCTCGCTACAAGCAGTGCTATAGTATTACATGTATCTGTTCTATGTGACAAAAATTGTCCTCACGACTTACAGTGCTATAGTATTACATGTATCTGTTCTATGTGGCAAAAATTATCCTCGCTACTGGCAGTGTTATAGTATTACATGTATCTGTTCTATGTGACAAAAATTGTCCTCGCTACTAGCAGTGCTTTAGTATTACATGTATCTGTTCTATGTGACAAAAATTGTCCTCGCTACAAGCAGTGCTATAGTATTACATGTATCTGTTCTATGTGACAAAAATTGTCCTCGCTACTAGCAGTGCTATAGTATTACATGTATCTGTTCTATGTGACAAAAATTGTCCTCGCTACAAGCAGTGCTATAGTATTACATGTATCTGTTCTATGTAACAAAAACTGTCCTCGCTACAAGCAGTGCTATAGTATTACATGTATCTGTTCTATGTGACAAAATTGTCCTCGCTACTAGCAGTGCTATAGTATTACATGTATCTGTTCTATGTGACAAAAATTGTCCTCGCTACAAGCAGTGCTATAGTATTACATGTATCTGTTCTATGTGACAAAAATTGTCCTCACTACTCGCAGTGTTATAGTATTACATGTATCTGTTTTATGTAACAAAAACTGTCCTCGCTACAAGCAGTGCTATAGTATTACATGTATCTGTTCTATGTGACAAAAATTGTCCTCGCTACTAGCAGTGCTTTAGTATTACATGTATCTGTACTATGTGACAAAAATTGTCCTCACGACTCGCAGTGTTATAGTATTACATGTATCTGTTTTATGTAACAAAAACTGTCCTCGCTACTAGCAGTGCTATAGTATTACATGTATCTGTTCTATGTGACAAAAACTGTCCTCGCTACAAGCAGTGCTATAGTATTACATGTATCTGTTCTATGTGACAAAAATTGTCCTCACTACTCGCAGTGTTATAGTATTACATGTATCTGTTTTATGTAACAAAAACTGTCCTCGCTACAAGCAGTGCTATAGTATTACATGTATCTGTTCTATGTGACAAAAATTGTCCTCACTACTTACAGTGCTATAGTATTACATGTATCTGTTCTATGTGACAAAAATTGTCCTCGCTACAAGCAGTGCTATAGTATTACATGTATCTGTTCTATGTGACAAAAATTGTCCTCACTACTTGCAGTGTTATAGTATTACATGTATCTGTTCTATGTAACAAAAACTGTCCTCGCTACAAGCAGTGCTATAGTATTACATGTATCTGTTCTATGTGACAAAAATTGTCCTCGCTACAAGCAATGCTATAGTATTACATGTATCTGTTCTATGTGACAAAAATTGTCCTCACTACTAGCAGTGTTATAGTATTACATGTATCTGTTCTATGTGACAAAAATTGTCCTCACTACTTACAGTGCTATAGTATTACATGTATCTGTTCTATGTGACAAAAATTGTCCTCACTACTCGCAGTGCTATAGTATTACATGTATCTGTTCTATGTGACAAAAATTGTCCTCACTACTCGCAGTGCTATAGTATTATATGTATCTGTTCTATGTGACAAAAATTGTCCTCACTACTCGCAGTGCTATAGTATTATATGTATCTGTTCTATGTGACAAAATTTGTCCTCACTACTAGCAGTGCTATAGTATTACATGTATCTGTTCTATGTGACAAAAATTGTCCTCGCTACTCGCAGTGTTATAGTATTACATGTATCTGTTCTATGTGACAAAAATTGTCCTCGCTACTAGCAGTGCTATAGTATTACATGTATCTGTTTTATGTGACAAAAATTGTCCTCACTACTAGCAGTGCTATAGTATTACATGTATCTGTTTTATGTGACAAAAATTGTCCTCACTACTCGCAGTGCTATAGTATTACATGTATCTGTTTTATGTGACAAAAATTGTCCTCACTACTAGCAGTGCTATAGTATTACATGTATCTGTTTTATGTGACAAAAATTGTCCTTGCTACTCGCAGTGCTATAGTATTACATGTATCTGTTCTATGTGACAAAAATTGTCCTCACTACTCGCAGTGCTATAGTATTACATGTATCTGTTCTATGTGACAAAAATTGTCCTCACTACTTACAGTGCTATAGTATTACATGTATCTGTTCTATGTGACAAAAATTATCCTCGCTACTGGCAGTGTTATAGTATTACATGTATCTGTTCTATGTGACAAAAATTGTCCTCACTACTCGCAGTGCTATAGTATTACATGTATCTGTTCTATGTGACAAAAATTGTCCTCACTACTCGCAGTGCTATAGTATTACATGTATCTGTTCTATGTGACAAAAATTGTCCTCACTACTCGCAGTGCTATAGTATTATATGTATCTGTTCTATGTGACAAAAATTGTGCTCACTACTAGCAGTGCTATAGTATTACATGTATCTGTTCTATGTGACAAAAATTGTCCTCGCTACTCGCAGTGTTATAGTATTACATGTATCTGTTCTATGTGACAAAAATTGTCCTCGCTACTAGCAGTGCTATAGTATTACATGTATCTGTTCTATGTGACAAAAATTGTCCTCACTACTCGCAGTGCTATAGTATTACATGTATCTGTTCTATGTGACAAAAATTGTCCTCGCTACTAGCAGTGCTATAGTATTACATGTATCTGTTCTATGTGACAAAAATTGTCCTCGCTACAAGCAGTGCTATAGTATTACATGTATCTGTTCTATGTGACAAAAATTGTCCTCACTACTTACAGTGCTATAGTATTACATGTATCTGTTCTATGTGACAAAAATTATCCTCGCTACTGGCAGTGTTATAGTATTACATGTATCTGTTCTATGTGACAAAAATTGTCCTCGCTACAAGCAGTGCTATAGTATTACATGTATCTGTTCTATGTGACAAAAATTGTCCTCGCTACAAGCAGTGCTATAGTATTACATGTATCTGTTCTATGTGACAAAAATTGTCCTCGCTACTAGCAGTGCTATAGTATTACATGTATCTATTCTATGTGACAAAAATTGTCCTCGCTACAAGCAGTGCTATAGTATTACATGTATCTGTTTTATGTGACAAAAATTGTCCTCGCTACAAGCAGTGCTATAGTATTACATGTATCTGTTTTATGTGACAAACATTGTCCTCACTACTCGCAGAGCTATAGTATTACATGTATCTGTTCTATGTGACAAAAATTGTCCTCACTACTCGCAGTGCTATAGTATTATATGTATCTGTTCTATGTGACAAAAATTGTCCTCACTACTCGCAGTGCTATAGTATTATATGTATCTGTTCTATGTGACAAAAATTGTCCTCACTACTAGCAGTGCTATAGTATTACATGTATCTGTTCTATGTGACAAAAATTGTCCTCCCTACTCGCAGTGTTATAGTATTACATGTATCTGTTCTATGTGACAAAAATTGTCCTCACTACTCGCAGTGCTATAGTATTATATGTATCTGTTCTATGTGACAAAATTTGTCCTCACTACTAGCAGTGCTATAGTATTACATGTATCTGTTCTATGTGGCAAAAATTGTCCTCGCTACTCGCAGTGTTATAGTATTACATGTATCTGTTCTATGTGACAAAAAATGTCCTCGCTACTAGCAGTGCTATAGTATTACATGTATCTGTTTTATGTGACAAAAATTGTCCTCACTACTCGCATTGCTATAGTATTACATGTATCTGTTCTATGTGACAAAAATTGTCCTCACTACTCGCAGTGCTATAGTATTATATGTATCTGTTCTATGTGACAAAATTTGTCCTCACTACTAGCAGTGCTATAGTATTACATGTATCTGTTTTATGTGACAAAAATTGTCCTTGCTACTCGCAGTGCTATAGTATTACATGTATCTGTTCTATGTGACAAAAATTGTCCTCACTACTCGCAGTGCTATAGTATTACATGTATCTGTTCTATGTGACAAAAATTGTCCTCACTACTTACAGTGCTATAGTATTACATGTATCTGTTCTATGTGACAAAAATTATCCTCGCTACTGGCAGTGTTATAGTATTACATGTATCTGTTCTATGTGACAAAAATTGTCCTCACTACTCGCAGTGCTATAGTATTACATGTATCTGTTCTATGTGACAAAAATTGTCCTCACTACTCGCAGTGCTATAGTATTACATGTATCTGTTCTATGTGACAAAAATTGTCCTCACTACTCGCAGTGCTATAGTATTATATGTATCTGTTCTATGTGACAAAAATTGTGCTCACTACTAGCAGTGCTATAGTATTACATGTATCTGTTCTATGTGGCAAAAATTGTCCTCGCTACTCGCAGTGTTATAGTATTACATGTATCTGTTCTATGTGACAAAAATTGTCCTCGCTACTAGCAGTGCTATAGTATTACATGTATCTGTTCTATGTGACAAAAATTGTCCTCACTACTCGCAGTGCTATAGTATTACATGTATCTGTTCTATGTGACAAAAATTGTCCTCGCTACTAGCAGTGCTATAGTATTACATGTATCTGTTCTATGTGACAAAAATTGTCCTCGCTACTTACAGTGTTATAGTATTACATGTATCTGTTCTATGTGACAACAATTGTCCTCACTACTTACAGTGCTATAGTATTACATGTATCTGTTCTATGTGACAAAAATTGTCCTCACTACTTACAGTGCTATAGTATTACATGTATCTGTTCTATGTGACAAAAATTGTCCTCACTACTTACAGTGCTATAGTATTACATGTATCTGTTCTATGTGGCAAAAATTATCCTCGCTACTGGCAGTGTTATAGTATTACATGTATCTGTTCTATGTGACAAAAATTGTCCTCGCTACTAGCAGTGCTATAGTATTACATGTATCTGTTCTATGTGACAAAAATTGTCCTCGCTACAAGCAGTGCTATAGTATTACATGTATCTGTTCTATGTGACAAAAATTGTCCTCGCTACTAGCAGTGCTATAGTATTACATGTATCTGTTCTATGTGACAAAAATTGTCCTCGCTACAAGCAGTGCTATAGTATTACATGTATCTGTTCTATGTAACAAAAATTGTCCTCGCTACAAGCAGTGCTATAGTATTACATGTATCTGTTCTATGTGACAAAAATTGTCCTCGCTACTAGCAGTGCTATAGTATTACATGTATCTGTTCTATGTGACAAAAATTGTCCTCGCTACAAGCAGTGCTATAGTATTACATGTATCTGTTCTATGTGACAAAAATTGTCCTCACTACTAGCAGTGCTATAGTATTACATGTATCTGTTTTATGTGACAAAAATTGTCCTCACTACTCGCAGTGCTATAGTATTACATGTATCTGTTCTATGTGACAAAAATTGTCCTCACTACAAGCAATGCTATAGTATTACATGTATCTGTTCTATGTGACAAAAATTGTCCTCACTACTAGCAGTGCTATAGTATTACATGTATCTGTTTTATGTGACAAAAATTGTCCTCACTACTAGCAGTGCTATAGTATTACATGTATCTGTTCTATGTGACAAAAATTGTCCTCACTACTTACAGTGCTATAGTATTACATGTATCTGTTCTATGTGACAAAAATTATCCTCGCTACTGGCAGTGTTATAGTATTACATGTATCTGTTCTATGTGACAAAAATTGTCCTCACTACTCGCAGTGCTATAGTATTACATGTATCTGTTCTATGTGACAAAAATTGTCCTCACTACTCGCAGTGCTATAGTATTATATGTATCTGTTCTATGTGACAAAAATTGTCCTCACTACTCGCAGTGCTATAGTATTATATGTATCTGTTCTATGTGACAAAAATTGTCCTCACTACTAGCAGTGCTATAGTATTACATGTATCTGTTCTATGTGACAAAAATTGTCCTCGCTACTCGCAGTGTTATAGTATTACATGTATCTGTTCTATGTGACAAAAATTGTCCTCACTACTCGCAGTGCTATAGTATTACATGTATCAGTTATATGTGACAAAAATTGTCCTCACTACTCGCAGTGCTATAGTATTACATGTATCTGTTCTATGTGACAAAAATTGTCCTCACTACTCGCAGTGCTATAGTATTACATGTATCTGTTCTATGTGACAAAAATTGTCCTCGCTACTCGCAGTGCTATAGTATTACATGTATCTGTTCTATGTGACAAAAATTGTCCTCGCTACTCGCAGTGCTATAGTATTACATGTATCTGTTCTATGTGACAAAAATTGTCCTCACTACTTACAGTGTTATAGTATTACATGTATCTGTTCTATGTGACAAAAATTGTCCTCGCTACTAGCAGTGCTATATATAGTGTTACATGTATCTGTTCTATGTGACAAAATTGTCCTCACTACTCGCAGTGTTATAGTATTACATGTATCTGTTCTATGTGACAAAAATTGTCCTCACTACTCGCAGTGCTATAGTATTACATGTATCTGTTCTATGTGACAAAAATTGTCCTCACTACTCGCAGTGCTATAGTATTACATGTATCTGTTCTATGTGACAAAAATTGTCCTCGCTACTAGCAGTGCTATAGTATTACATGTATCTGTTCTATGTGACAAAAATTGTCCTCGCTACAAGCAGTGCTATAGTATTACATGTATCTGTCCTATGTGACAAAAATTGTCCTCACTACTTACAGTGCAATAGTATTACATGTATCTGTTCTATGTGACAAAAATTATCCTCGCTACTGGCAGTGTTATAGTATTACATGTATCTGTTCTATGTGACAAAAATTGTCCTCGCTACAAGCAGTGCTATAGTATTACATGTATCTGTTCTATGTGACAAAAAATGTCCTCGCTACAAGCAGTGCTATAGTATTACATGTATCTGTTCTATGTGACAAAAATTGTCCTCACTACTCGCAGTGCTATAGTATTACATGTATCTGTTCTATGTGACAAAAATTATCCTCACTACTTACAGTGCTATAGTATTACATGTATCTGTTCTATGTGACAAAAATTGTCCTCGCTACTGGCAGTGTTATAGTATTACATGTATCTGTTCTATGTGACAAAAATTGTCCTCACTACTAGCAGTGCTATAGTATTACATGTATCTGTTCTATGTGACAAAAATTATCCTCGCTACTCGCAGTGTTATAGTATTACATGTATTTGTTCTATGTGACAAAAATTGTCCTCACTACTCGCAGTGCTATAGTATTACATGTATCTGTTTTATGTGACAAAAATTGTCCTCGCTACTAGCAGTGCTATAATATTACATGTATCTGTTCTATGTGACAAAAATTGTCCTCGCTACAAGCAGTGCTATAGTATTACATGTATCTGTTCTATGTGACAAAAATTGTCCTCACTACTTACAGTGCTATAGTATTACATGTATCTGTTCTATGTGACAAAAATTATCCTCGCTACTGGCAGTGTTATAGTATTACATGTATCTGTTCTATGTGACAAAAATTGTCCTCGCTACAAGCAGTGCTATAGTATTACATGTATCTGTTCTATGTGACAAAAAATGTCCTCGCTACAAGCAGTGCTATAGTATTACATGTATCTGTTCTATGTGACAAAAATTGTCCTCACTACTCGCAGTGCTATAGTATTACATGTATCTGTTCTATGTGACAAAAATTGTCCTCACTACTCGCAGTGCTATAGTATTACATGTATCTGTTCTATGTGACAAAAATTGTCCTCACTACTCGCAGTGCTATAGTATTACATGTATCTGTTCTATGTGACAAAAATTATCCTCGCTACTCGCAGTGTTATAGTATTACATGTATTTGTTCTATGTGACAAAAATTGTCCTCACTACTCGCAGTGCTATAGTATTACATGTATCTGTTTTATGTGACAAAAATTGTCCTCGCTACTAGCAGTGCTATAATATTACATGTATCTGTTCTATGTGACAAAAATTGTCCTCGCTACAAGCAGTGCTATAGTATTACATGTATCTGTTCTATGTGACAAAAATTGTCCTCACTACTTACAGTGCTATAGTATTACATGTATCTGTTCTATGTGACAAAAATTATCCTCGCTACTGGCAGTGTTATAGTATTACATGTATCTGTTCTATGTGACAAAAATTGTCCTCGCTACAAGCAGTGCTATAGTATTACATGTATCTGTTCTATGTGACAAAAAATGTCCTCGCTACAAGCAGTGCTATAGTATTACATGTATCTGTTCTATGTGACAAAAATTGTCCTCACTACTCGCAGTGCTATAGTATTACATGTATCTGTTCTATGTGACAAAAATTGTCCTCACTACTCGCAGTGCTATAGTATTACATGTATCTGTTCTATGTGACAAAAATTGTCCTCACTACTCGCAGTGCTATAGTATTACATGTATCTGTTCTATGTGACAAAAATTGTCCTCGCTACTAGCAGTGCTATAGTATTACATGTATCTGTTCTATGTGACAAAAATTGTCCTCGCTACAAGCAGTGCTATAGTATTACATGTATCTGTCCTATGTGACAAAAATTGTCCTCACTACTTACAGTGCAATAGTATTACATGTATCTGTTCTATGTGACAAAAATTATCCTCGCTACTGGCAGTGTTATAGTATTACATGTATCTGTTCTATGTGACAAAAATTGTCCTCGCTACAAGCAGTGCTATAGTATTACATGTATCTGTTCTATGTGACAAAAAATGTCCTCGCTACAAGCAGTGCTATAGTATTACATGTATCTGTTCTATGTGACAAAAATTGTCCTCACTACTCGCAGTGCTATAGTATTACATGTATCTGTTCTATGTGACAAAAATTATCCTCACTACTTACAGTGCTATAGTATTACATGTATCTGTTCTATGTGACAAAAATTGTCCTCGCTACTGGCAGTGTTATAGTATTACATGTATCTGTTCTATGTGACAAAAATTGTCCTCACTACTAGCAGTGCTATAGTATTACATGTATCTGTTCTATGTGACAAAAATTATCCTCGCTACTCGCAGTGTTATAGTATTACATGTATCTGTTCTATGTGACAAAAATTGTCCTCACTACTCGCAGTGCTATAGTATTACATGTATCTGTTTTATGTGACAAAAATTGTCCTCGCTACTAGCAGTGCTATAGTATTACATGTATCTGTTCTATGTGACAAAAATTGTCCTCGCTACAAGCAGTGCTATAGTATTACATGTATCTGTTCTATGTGACAAAAATTGTCCTCACTACTTACAGTGCTATAGTATTACATGTATCTGTTTTATGTGACAAAAATTGTCCTCACTACTCGCAGTGCTATAGTATTACATGTATCTGTTCTATGTGACAAAAATTGTCCTCACTACTCGCAGTGCTATAGTATTACATGTATCTGTTCTATGTGACAAAAATTGTCCTCGCTACTAGCAGTGCTATAGTATTACATGTATCTGTTCTATGTGACAAAAATTGTCCTCGCTACAAGCAGTGCTATAGTATTACATGTATCTGTCCTATGTGACAAAAATTGTCCTCACTACTTACAGTGCAATAGTATTACATGTATCTGTTCTATGTGACAAAAATTATCCTCGCTACTGGCAGTGTTATAGTATTACATGTATCTGTTCTATGTGACAAAAATTGTCCTCGCTACAAGCAGTGCTATAGTATTACATGTATCTGTTCTATGTGACAAAAAATGTCCTCGCTACAAGCAGTGCTATAGTATTACATGTATCTGTTCTATGTGACAAAAATTGTCCTCACTACTCGCAGTGCTATAGTATTACATGTATCTGTTCTATGTGACAAAAATTATCCTCACTACTTACAGTGCTATAGTATTACATGTATCTGTTCTATGTGACAAAAATTGTCCTCGCTACTGGCAGTGTTATAGTATTACATGTATCTGTTCTATGTGACAAAAATTGTCCTCACTACTAGCAGTGCTATAGTATTACATGTATCTGTTCTATGTGACAAAAATTATCCTCGCTACTCGCAGTGTTATAGTATTACATGTATCTGTTCTATGTGACAAAAATTGTCCTCACTACTCGCAGTGCTATAGTATTACATGTATCTGTTTTATGTGACAAAAATTGTCCTCGCTACTAGCAGTGCTATAGTATTACATGTATCTGTTCTATGTGACAAAAATTGTCCTCGCTACAAGCAGTGCTATAGTATTACATGTATCTGTTCTATGTGACAAAAATTGTCCTCACTACTTACAGTGCTATAGTATTACATGTATCTGTTCTATGTGACAAAAATTATCCTCGCTACTGGCAGTGTTATAGTATTACATGTATCTGTTCTATGTGACAAAAATTGTCCTCGCTACAAGCAGTGCTATAGTATTACATGTATCTGTTCTATGTGACAAAAAATGTCCTCGCTACAAGCAGTGCTATAGTATTACATGTATCTGTTCTATGTGACAAAAATTGTCCTCACTACTCGCAGTGCTATAGTATTACATGTATCTGTTCTATGTGACAAAAATTGTCCTCACTACTTACAGTGCTATAGTATTACATGTATCTGTTCTATGTGACAAAAATTATCCTCGCTACTGGCAGTGCTATAGTATTACATGTATCTGTTGTATGTGACAAAAATTGTCCTCACTACTCGCAGTGCTATAGTATTACATGTATCTGTTCTATGTGACAAAAATTGTCCTCACTACTCGCAGTGCTATAGTATTACATGTATCTGTTCTATGTGACAAAAATTGTCCTCACTACTCGCAGTGCTATAGTATTATATGTATATGTTCTATGTGACAAAAATTGTCCTCACTACTTACAGTGCTATAGTATTACATGTATCTGTTCTATGTGACAAAAATTGTCCTCACTACTCGCAGTGCTATAGTATTACATGTATATGTTCTATGTGACAAAAATTGTCCTCACTACTAGCAGTGCTATAGTATTACATGTATCTGTTCTATGTGACAAAAATTGTCCTCGCTACTCGCAGTGTTATAGTATTACATGTATCTGTTCTATGTGACAAAAATTGTCCTCGCTACTAGCAGTGCTATAGTATTACAGGTATCTGTTCTATGTGACAAAAATTGTCCTCACTACTCGCAGTGCTATAGTATTACATGTATCTGTTCTATGTGACAAAAATTGTCCTCGCTACTAGCAGTGCTATAGTATTACATGTATCTGTTCCATGTGACAAAAATTGTCCTCGCTACAAGCAGTGCTATAGTATTACATGTATCTGTTCTATGTGACAAAAATTGTCCTCACTACTTACAGTGCTATAGTATTACATGTATCTGTTCTATGTGGCAAAAATTATCCTCGCTACTGGCAGTGTTATAGTATTACATGTATCTGTTCTATGTGACAAAAATTGTCCTCGCTACTAGCAGTGCTTTAGTATTACATGTATCTGTTCTATGTGACAAAAATTGTCCTCGCTACAAGCAGTGCTATAGTATTACATGTATCTGTTCTATGTGACAAAAATTGTCCTCGCTACTAGCAGTGCTATAGTATTACATGTATCTGTTCTATGTGACAAAAATTGTCCTCGCTACAAGCAGTGCTATAGTATTACATGTATCTGTTCTATGTAACAAAAACTGTCCTCGCTACAAGCAGTGCTATAGTATTACATGTATCTGTTCTATGTGACAAAATTGTCCTCGCTACTAGCAGTGCTATAGTATTACATGTATCTGTTCTATGTGACAAAAATTGTCCTCGCTACAAGCAGTGCTATAGTATTACATGTATCTGTTCTATGTGACAAAAATTGTCCTCACTACTCGCAGTGTTATAGTATTACATGTATCTGTTTTATGTAACAAAAACTGTCCTCGCTACAAGCAGTGCTATAGTATTACATGTATCTGTTCTATGTGACAAAAATTGTCCTCGCTACTAGCAGTGCTTTAGTATTACATGTATCTGTACTATGTGACAAAAATTGTCCTCACGACTCGCAGTGTTATAGTATTACATGTATCTGTTTTATGTAACAAAAACTGTCCTCGCTACTAGCAGTGCTATAGTATTACATGTATCTGTTCTATGTGACAAAAACTGTCCTCGCTACAAGCAGTGCTATAGTATTACATGTATCTGTTCTATGTGACAAAAATTGTCCTCGCTACTAGCAGTGCTATAGTATTACATGTATCTGTTCTATGTGACAAAAATTGTCCTCGCTACAAGCAGTGCTATAGTATTACATGTATCTGTTCTATGTGACAAAAATTGTCCTCACTACTCGCAGTGTTATAGTATTACATGTATCTGTTTTATGTAACAAAAACTGTCCTCGCTACAAGCAGTGCTATAGTATTACATGTATCTGTTCTATGTGACAAAAATTGTCCTCACTACTTACAGTGCTATAGTATTACATGTATCTGTTCTATGTGACAAAAATTGTCCTCGCTACAAGCAGTGCTATAGTATTACATGTATCTGTTCTATGTGACAAAAATTGTCCTCACGACTCGCAGTGTTATAGTATTACATGTATCTGTTTTATGTAACAAAAACTGTCCTCGCTACTAGCAGTGCTATAGTATTACATGTATCTGTTCTATGTGACAAAAACTGTCCTCGCTACAAGCAGTGCTATAGTATTACATGTATCTGTTCTATGTGACAAAAATTGTCCTCGCTACTAGCAGTGCTATAGTATTACATGTATCTGTTCTATGTGACAAAAATTGTCCTCGCTACAAGCAGTGCTATAGTATTACATGTATCTGTTCTATGTGACAAAAATTGTCCTCACTACTCGCAGTGTTATAGTATTACATGTATCTGTTTTATGTAACAAAAACTGTCCTCGCTACAAGCAGTGCTATAGTATTACATGTATCTGTTCTATGTGACAAAAATTGTCCTCACTACTTACAGTGCTATAGTATTACATGTATCTGTTCTATGTGACAAAAATTGTCCTCGCTACAAGCAGTGCTATAGTATTACATGTATCTGTTCTATGTGACAAAAATTGTCCTCACTACTTGCAGTGTTATAGTATTACATGTATCTGTTCTATGTAACAAAAACTGTCCTCGCTACAAGCAGTGCTATAGTATTACATGTATCTGTTCTATGTGACAAAAATTGTCCTCGCTACAAGCAATGCTATAGTATTACATGTATCTGTTCTATGTGACAAAAATTGTCCTCACTACTAGCAGTGTTATAGTATTACATGTATCTGTTCTATGTGACAAAAATTGTCCTCACTACTTACAGTGCTATAGTATTACATGTATCTGTTCTATGTGACAAAAATTGTCCTCACTACTCGCAGTGCTATAGTATTACATGTATCTGTTCTATGTGACAAAAATTGTCCTCACTACTCGCAGTGCTATAGTATTATATGTATCTGTTCTATGTGACAAAAATTGTCCTCACTACTCGCAGTGCTATAGTATTATATGTATCTGTTCTATGTGACAAAATTTGTCCTCACTACTAGCAGTGCTATAGTATTACATGTATCTGTTCTATGTGACAAAAATTGTCCTCGCTACTCGCAGTGTTATAGTATTACATGTATCTGTTCTATGTGACAAAAATTGTCCTCGCTACTAGCAGTGCTATAGTATTACATGTATCTGTTTTATGTGACAAAAATTGTCCTCACTACTAGCAGTGCTATAGTATTACATGTATCTGTTTTATGTGACAAAAATTGTCCTCACTACTCGCAGTGCTATAGTATTACATGTATCTGTTTTATGTGACAAAAATTGTCCTCACTACTAGCAGTGCTATAGTATTACATGTATCTGTTTTATGTGACAAAAATTGTCCTTGCTACTCGCAGTGCTATAGTATTACATGTATCTGTTCTATGTGACAAAAATTGTCCTCACTACTCGCAGTGCTATAGTATTACATGTATCTGTTCTATGTGACAAAAATTGTCCTCACTACTTACAGTGCTATAGTATTACATGTATCTGTTCTATGTGACAAAAATTATCCTCGCTACTGGCAGTGTTATAGTATTACATGTATCTGTTCTATGTGACAAAAATTGTCCTCACTACTCGCAGTGCTATAGTATTACATGTATCTGTTCTATGTGACAAAAATTGTCCTCACTACTCGCAGTGCTATAGTATTACATGTATCTGTTCTATGTGACAAAAATTGTCCTCACTACTCGCAGTGCTATAGTATTATATGTATCTGTTCTATGTGACAAAAATTGTGCTCACTACTAGCAGTGCTATAGTATTACATGTATCTGTTCTATGTGACAAAAATTGTCCTCGCTACTCGCAGTGTTATAGTATTACATGTATCTGTTCTATGTGACAAAAATTGTCCTCGCTACTAGCAGTGCTATAGTATTACATGTATCTGTTCTATGTGACAAAAATTGTCCTCACTACTCGCAGTGCTATAGTATTACATGTATCTGTTCTATGTGACAAAAATTGTCCTCGCTACTAGCAGTGCTATAGTATTACATGTATCTGTTCTATGTGACAAAAATTGTCCTCGCTACAAGCAGTGCTATAGTATTACATGTATCTGTTCTATGTGACAAAAATTGTCCTCACTACTTACAGTGCTATAGTATTACATGTATCTGTTCTATGTGACAAAAATTATCCTCGCTACTGGCAGTGTTATAGTATTACATGTATCTGTTCTATGTGACAAAAATTGTCCTCGCTACAAGCAGTGCTATAGTATTACATGTATCTGTTCTATGTGACAAAAATTGTCCTCGCTACAAGCAGTGCTATAGTATTACATGTATCTGTTCTATGTGACAAAAATTGTCCTCGCTACTAGCAGTGCTATAGTATTACATGTATCTATTCTATGTGACAAAAATTGTCCTCGCTACAAGCAGTGCTATAGTATTACATGTATCTGTTTTATGTGACAAAAATTGTCCTCGCTACAAGCAGTGCTATAGTATTACATGTATCTGTTTTATGTGACAAAAATTGTCCTCACTACTCGCAGTGCTATAGTATTATATGTATCTGTTCTATGTGACAAAAATTGTCCTCACTACTCGCAGTGCTATAGTATTATATGTATCTGTTCTATGTGACAAAAATTGTCCTCACTACTAGCAGTGCTATAGTATTACATGTATCTGTTCTATGTGACAAAAATTGTCCTCGCTACTCGCAGTGTTATAGTATTACATGTATCTGTTCTATGTGACAAAAATTGTCCTCACTACTCGCAGTGCTATAGTATTATATGTATCTGTTCTATGTGACAAAATTTGTCCTCACTACTAGCAGTGCTATAGTATTACATGTATCTGTTCTATGTGGCAAAAATTGTCCTCGCTACTCGCAGTGTTATAGTATTACATGTATCTGTTCTATGTGACAAAAAATGTCCTCGCTACTAGCAGTGCTATAGTATTACATGTATCTGTTTTATGTGACAAAAATTGTCCTCACTACTCGCAGTGCTATAGTATTACATGTATCTGTTCTATGTGACAAAAATTGTCCTCACTACTCGCAGTGCTATAGTATTATATGTATCTGTTCTATGTGACAAAATTTGTCCTCACTACTAGCAGTGCTATAGTATTACATGTATCTGTTTTATGTGACAAAAATTGTCCTTGCTACTCGCAGTGCTATAGTATTACATGTATCTGTTCTATGTGACAAAAATTGTCCTCACTACTCGCAGTGCTATAGTATTACATGTATCTGTTCTATGTGACAAAAATTGTCCTCACTACTTACAGTGCTATAGTATTACATGTATCTGTTCTATGTGACAAAAATTATCCTCGCTACTGGCAGTGTTATAGTATTACATGTATCTGTTCTATGTGACAAAAATTGTCCTCACTACTCGCAGTGCTATAGTATTACATGTATCTGTTCTATGTGACAAAAATTGTCCTCACTACTCGCAGTGCTATAGTATTACATGTATCTGTTCTATGTGACAAAAATTGTCCTCACTACTCGCAGTGCTATAGTATTATATGTATCTGTTCTATGTGACAAAAATTGTGCTCACTACTAGCAGTGCTATAGTATTACATGTATCTGTTCTATGTGACAAAAATTGTCCTCGCTACTAGCAGTGCTATAGTATTACATGTATCTGTTCTATGTGACAAAAATTGTCCTCGCTACAAGCAGTGCTATAGTATTACATGTATCTGTCCTATGTGACAAAAATTGTCCTCACTACTTACAGTGCAATAGTATTACATGTATCTGTTCTATGTGACAAAAATTATCCTCGCTACTGGCAGTGTTATAGTATTACATGTATCTGTTCTATGTGACAAAAATTGTCCTCGCTACAAGCAGTGCTATAGTATTACATGTATCTGTTCTATGTGACAAAAAATGTCCTCGCTACAAGCAGTGCTATAGTATTACATGTATCTGTTCTATGTGACAAAAATTGTCCTCACTACTCGCAGTGCTATAGTATTACATGTATCTGTTCTATGTGACAAAAATTGTCCTCACTACTTACAGTGCTATAGTATTACATGTATCTGTTCTATGTGACAAAAATTATCCTCGCTACTGGCAGTGTTATAGTATTACATGTATCTGTTCTATGTGACAAAAATTGTCCTCACTACTCGCAGTGCTATAGTATTACATGTATCTGTTCTATGTGACAAAAATTGTCCTCACTACTCGCAGTGCTATAGTATTACATGTATCTGTTCTATGTGACAAAAATTGTCCTCACTACTCGCAGTGCTATAGTATTATATGTATCTGTTCTATGTGACAAAAATTGTGCTCACTACTAGCAGTGCTATAGTATTACATGTATCTGTTCTATGTGACAAAAATTGTCCTCGCTACTCGCAGTGTTATAGTATTACATGTATCTGTTCTATGTGACAAAAATTGTCCTCGCTACTAGCAGTGCTATAGTATTACATGTATCTGTTCTATGTGACAAAAATTGTCCTCACTACTCGCAGTGCTATAGTATTACATGTATCTGTTCTATGTGACAAAAATTGTCCTCGCTACTAGCAGTGCTATAGTATTACATGTATCTGTTCTATGTGACAAAAATTGTCCTCGCTACTAGCAGTGCTATAGTATTACATGTATCTGTTTTATGTGACAAAAATTGTCCTTGCTACTCGCAGTGCTATAGTATTACATGTATCTGTTCTATGTGACAAAAATTGTCCTCACTACTCGCAGTGCTATAGTATTACATGTATCTGTTCTATGTGACAAAAATTGTCCTCACTACTTACAGTGCTATAGTATTACATGTATCTGTTCTATGTGACAAAAATTATCCTCGCTACTGGCAGTGTTATAGTATTACATGTATCTGTTCTATGTGACAAAAATTGTCCTCACTACTCGCAGTGCTATAGTATTACATGTATCTGTTCTATGTGACAAAAATTGTCCTCACTACTCGCAGTGCTATAGTATTACATGTATCTGTTCTATGTGACAAAAATTGTCCTCACTACTCGCAGTGCTATAGTATTATATGTATCTGTTCTATGTGACAAAAATTGTGCTCACTACTAGCAGTGCTATAGTATTACATGTATCTGTTCTATGTGACAAAAATTGTCCTCGCTACTAGCAGTGCTATAGTATTACATGTATCTGTTCTATGTGACAAAAATTGTCCTCGCTACAAGCAGTGCTATAGTATTACATGTATCTGTCCTATGTGACAAAAATTGTCCTCACTACTTACAGTGCAATAGTATTACATGTATCTGTTCTATGTGACAAAAATTATCCTCGCTACTGGCAGTGTTATAGTATTACATGTATCTGTTCTATGTGACAAAAATTGTCCTCGCTACAAGCAGTGCTATAGTATTACATGTATCTGTTCTATGTGACAAAAAATGTCCTCGCTACAAGCAGTGCTATAGTATTACATGTATCTGTTCTATGTGACAAAAATTGTCCTCACTACTCGCAGTGCTATAGTATTACATGTATCTGTTCTATGTGACAAAAATTGTCCTCACTACTTACAGTGCTATAGTATTACATGTATCTGTTCTATGTGACAAAAATTATCCTCGCTACTGGCAGTGTTATAGTATTACATGTATCTGTTCTATGTGACAAAAATTGTCCTCACTACTCGCAGTGCTATAGTATTACATGTATCTGTTCTATGTGACAAAAATTGTCCTCACTACTCGCAGTGCTATAGTATTACATGTATCTGTTCTATGTGACAAAAATTGTCCTCACTACTCGCAGTGCTATAGTATTATATGTATCTGTTCTATGTGACAAAAATTGTGCTCACTACTAGCAGTGCTATAGTATTACATGTATCTGTTCTATGTGACAAAAATTGTCCTCGCTACTCGCAGTGTTATAGTATTACATGTATCTGTTCTATGTGACAAAAATTGTCCTCGCTACTAGCAGTGCTATAGTATTACATGTATCTGTTCTATGTGACAAAAATTGTCCTCACTACTCGCAGTGCTATAGTATTACATGTATCTGTTCTATGTGACAAAAATTGTCCTCGCTACTAGCAGTGCTATAGTATTACATGTATCTGTTCTATGTGACAAAAATTGTCCTCGCTACAAGCAGTGCTATAGTATTACATGTATCTGTTCTATGTGACAAAAATTGTCCTCACTACTTACAGTGCTATAGTATTACATGTATCTGTTCTATGTGACAAAAATTATCCTCGCTACTGGCAGTGTTATAGTATTACATGTATCTGTTCTATGTGACAAAAATTGTCCTCGCTACAAGCAGTGCTATAGTATTACATGTATCTGTTCTATGTGACAAAAATTGTCCTCGCTACAAGCAGTGCTATAGTATTACATGTATCTGTTCTATGTGACAAAAATTGTCCTCGCTACTAGCAGTGCTATAGTATTACATGTATCTATTCTATGTGACAAAAATTGTCCTCGCTACAAGCAGTGCTATAGTATTACATGTATCTGTTTTATGTGACAAAAATTGTCCTCGCTACAAGCAGTGCTATAGTATTACATGTATCTGTTTTATGTGACAAAAATTGTCCTCACTACTCGCAGAGCTATAGTATTACATGTATCTGTTCTATGTGACAAAAATTGTCCTCACTACTCGCAGTGCTATAGTATTATATGTATCTGTTCTATGTGACAAAAATTGTCCTCACTACTCGCAGTGCTATAGTATTATATGTATCTGTTCTATGTGACAAAAATTGTCCTCACTACTAGCAGTGCTATAGTATTACATGTATCTGTTCTATGTGACAAAAATTGTCCTCGCTACTCGCAGTGTTATAGTATTACATGTATCTGTTCTATGTGACAAAAATTGTCCTCACTACTCGCAGTGCTATAGTATTATATGTATCTGTTCTATGTGACAAAATTTGTCCTCACTACTAGCAGTGCTATAGTATTACATGTATCTGTTCTATGTGGCAAAAATTGTCCTCGCTACTCGCAGTGTTATAGTATTACATGTATCTGTTCTATGTGACAAAAAATGTCCTCGCTACTAGCAGTGCTATAGTATTACATGTATCTGTTTTATGTGACAAAAATTGTCCTCACTACTCGCAGTGCTATAGTATTACATGTATCTGTTCTATGTGACAAAAATTGTCCTCACTACTCGCAGTGCTATAGTATTATATGTATCTGTTCTATGTGACAAAATTTGTCCTCACTACTAGCAGTGCTATAGTATTACATGTATCTGTTTTATGTGACAAAAATTGTCCTTGCTACTCGCAGTGCTATAGTATTACATGTATCTGTTCTATGTGACAAAAATTGTCCTCACTACTCGCAGTGCTATAGTATTACATGTATCTGTTCTATGTGACAAAAATTGTCCTCACTACTTACAGTGCTATAGTATTACATGTATCTGTTCTATGTGACAAAAATTATCCTCGCTACTGGCAGTGTTATAGTATTACATGTATCTGTTCTATGTGACAAAAATTGTCCTCACTACTCGCAGTGCTATAGTATTACATGTATCTGTTCTATGTGACAAAAATTGTCCTCACTACTCGCAGTGCTATTGTATTACATGTATCTGTTCTATGTGACAAAAATTGTCCTCACTACTCGCAGTGCTATAGTATTATATGTATCTGTTCTATGTGACAAAAATTGTGCTCACTACTAGCAGTGCTATAGTATTACATGTATCTGTTCTATGTGACAAAAATTGTCCTCGCTACTAGCAGTGCTATAGTATTACATGTATCTGTTCTATGTGACAAAAATTGTCCTCGCTACAAGCAGTGCTATAGTATTACATGTATCTGTCCTATGTGACAAAAATTGTCCTCACTACTTACAGTGCAATAGTATTACATGTATCTGTTCTATGTGACAAAAATTATCCTCGCTACTGGCAGTGTTATAGTATTACATGTATCTGTTCTATGTGACAAAAATTGTCCTCGCTACAAGCAGTGCTATAGTATTACATGTATCTGTTCTATGTGACAAAAAATGTCCTCGCTACAAGCAGTGCTATAGTATTACATGTATCTGTTCTATGTGACAAAAATTGTCCTCACTACTCGCAGTGCTATAGTATTACATGTATCTGTTCTATGTGACAAAAATTATCCTCACTACTTACAGTGCTATAGTATTACATGTATCTGTTCTATGTGACAAAAATTGTCCTCGCTACTGGCAGTGTTATAGTATTACATGTATCTGTTCTATGTGACAAAAATTGTCCTCACTACTAGCAGTGCTATAGTATTACATGTATCTGTTCTATGTGACAAAAATTATCCTCGCTACTCGCAGTGTTATAGTATTACATGTATCTGTTCTATGTGACAAAAATTGTCCTCACTACTCGCAGTGCTATAGTATTACATGTATCTGTTTTATGTGACAAAAATTGTCCTCGCTACTAGCAGTGCTATAGTATTACATGTATCTGTTCTATGTGACAAAAATTGTCCTCGCTACAAGCAGTGCTATAGTATTACATGTATCTGTTCTATGTGACAAAAATTGTCCTCACTACTTACAGTGCTATAGTATTACATGTATCTGTTCTATGTGACAAAAATTATCCTCGCTACTGGCAGTGTTATAGTATTACATGTATCTGTTCTATGTGACAAAAATTGTCCTCGCTACAAGCAGTGCTATAGTATTACATGTATCTGTTCTATGTGACAAAAAATGTCCTCGCTACAAGCAGTGCTATAGTATTACATGTATCTGTTCTATGTGACAAAAATTGTCCTCACTACTCGCAGTGCTATAGTATTACATGTATCTGTTCTATGTGACAAAAATTGTCCTCACTACTTACAGTGCTATAGTATTACATGTATCTGTTCTATGTGACAAAAATTATCCTCGCTACTGGCAGTGCTATAGTATTACATGTATCTGTTCTATGTGACAAAAATTGTCCTCACTACTCGCAGTGCTATAGTATTACATGTATCTGTTCTATGTGACAAAAATTGTCCTCACTACTCGCAGTGCTATAGTATTACATGTATCTGTTCTATGTGACAAAAATTGTCCTCACTACTCGCAGTGCTATAGTATTATATGTATATGTTCTATGTGACAAAAATTGTCCTCACTACTTACAGTGCTATAGTATTACATGTATCTGTTCTATGTGACAAAAATTGTCCTCACTACTCGCAGTGCTATAGTATTACATGTATATGTTCTATGTGACAAAAATTGTCCTCACTACTAGCAGTGCTATAGTATTACATGTATCTGTTCTATGTGACAAATATTGTCCTCGCTACTCGCAGTGTTATAGTATTACATGTATCTGTTCTATGTGACAAAAATTGTCCTCGCTACTAGCAGTGCTATAGTATTACAGGTATCTGTTCTATGTGACAAAAATTGTCCTCACTACTCGCAGTGCTATAGTATTACATGTATCTGTTCTATGTGACAAAAATTGTCCTCGCTACTAGCAGTGCTATAGTATTACATGTATCTGTTCTATGTGACAAAAATTGTCCTCGCTACAAGCAGTGCTATAGTATTACATGTATCTGTTCTATGTGACAAAAATTGTCCTCACTACTTACAGTGCTATAGTATTACATGTATCTGTTCTATGTGGCAAAAATTATCCTCGCTACTGGCAGTGTTATAGTATTACATGTATCTGTTCTATGTGACAAAAATTGTCCTCGCTACTAGCAGTGCTTTAGTATTACATGTATCTGTTCTATGTGACAAAAATTGTCCTCGCTACAAGCAGTGCTATAGTATTACATGTATCTGTTCTATGTGACAAAAATTGTCCTCGCTACTAGCAGTGCTATAGTATTACATGTATCTGTTCTATGTGACAAAAATTGTCCTCGCTACAAGCAGTGCTATAGTATTACATGTATCTGTTCTATGTAACAAAAACTGTCCTCGCTACAAGCAGTGCTATAGTATTACATGTATCTGTTCTATGTGACAAAATTGTCCTCGCTACTAGCAGTGCTATAGTATTACATGTATCTGTTCTATGTGACAAAAATTGTCCTCGCTACAAGCAGTGCTATAGTATTACATGTATCTGTTCTATGTGACAAAAATTGTCCTCACTACTCGCAGTGTTATAGTATTACATGTATCTGTTTTATGTAACAAAAACTGTCCTCGCTACAAGCAGTGCTATAGTATTACATGTATCTGTTCTATGTGACAAAAATTGTCCTCGCTACTAGCAGTGCTTTAGTATTACATGTATCTGTACTATGTGACAAAAATTGTCCTCACGACTCGCAGTGTTATAGTATTACATGTATCTGTTTTATGTAACAAAAACTGTCCTCGCTACTAGCAGTGCTATAGTATTACATGTATCTGTTCTATGTGACAAAAACTGTCCTCGCTACAAGCAGTGCTATAGTATTACATGTATCTGTTCTATGTGACAAAAATTGTCCTCGCTACTAGCAGTGCTATAGTATTACATGTATCTGTTCTATGTGACAAAAATTGTCCTCGCTACAAGCAGTGCTATAGTATTACATGTATCTGTTCTATGTGACAAAAATTGTCCTCACTACTCGCAGTGTTATAGTATTACATGTATCTGTTTTATGTAACAAAAACTGTCCTCGCTACAAGCAGTGCTATAGTATTACATGTATCTGTTCTATGTGACAAAAATTGTCCTCACTACTTACAGTGCTATAGTATTACATGTATCTGTTCTATGTGACAAAAATTGTCCTCGCTACAAGCAGTGCTATAGTATTACATGTATCTGTTCTATGTGACAAAAATTGTCCTCACGACTCGCAGTGTTATAGTATTACATGTATCTGTTTTATGTAACAAAAACTGTCCTCGCTACTAGCAGTGCTATAGTATTACATGTATCTGTTCTATGTGACAAAAACTGTCCTCGCTACAAGCAGTGCTATAGTATTACATGTATCTGTTCTATGTGACAAAAATTGTCCTCGCTACTAGCAGTGCTATAGTATTACATGTATCTGTTCTATGTGACAAAAATTGTCCTCGCTACAAGCAGTGCTATAGTATTACATGTATCTGTTCTATGTGACAAAAATTGTCCTCACTACTCGCAGTGTTATAGTATTACATGTATCTGTTTTATGTAACAAAAACTGTCCTCGCTACTCGCAGTGCTATAGTATTACATGTATCTGTTCTATGTGACAAAAATTGTCCTCACTACTTACAGTGCTATAGTATTACATGTATCTGTTCTATGTGACAAAAATTGTCCTCGCTACAAGCAGTGCTATAGTATTACATGTATCTGTTCTATGTGACAAAAATTGTCCTCACTACTTGCAGTGTTATAGTATTACATGTATCTGTTCTATGTAACAAAAACTGTCCTCGCTACAAGCAGTGCTATAGTATTACATGTATCTGTTCTATGTGACAAAAATTGTCCTCACTACTCGCAGTGCTATAGTATTACATGTATCTGTTCTATGTGACAAAAATTGTCCTCACTACTCGCAGTGCTATAGTATTATATGTATCTGTTCTATGTGACAAAATTTGTCCTCACTACTAGCAGTGCTATAGTATTACATGTATCTGTTTTATGTGACAAAAATTGTCCTTGCTACTCGCAGTGCTATAGTATTACATGTATCTGTTCTATGTGACAAAAATTGTCCTCACTACTCGCAGTGCTATAGTATTACATGTATCTGTTCTATGTGACAAAAATTGTCCTCACTACTTACAGTGCTATAGTATTACATGTATCTGTTCTATGTGACAAAAATTATCCTCGCTACTGGCAGTGTTATAGTATTACATGTATCTGTTCTATGTGACAAAAATTGTCCTCACTACTCGCAGTGCTATAGTATTACATGTATCTGTTCTATGTGACAAAAATTGTCCTCACTACTCGCAGTGCTATAGTATTACATGTATCTGTTCTATGTGACAAAAATTGTCCTCACTACTCGCAGTGCTATAGTATTATATGTATCTGTTCTATGTGACAAAAATTGTGCTCACTACTAGCAGTGCTATAGTATTACATGTATCTGTTCTATGTGACAAAAATTGTCCTCGCTACTAGCAGTGCTATAGTATTACATGTATCTGTTCTATGTGACAAAAATTGTCCTCGCTACAAGCAGTGCTATAGTATTACATGTATCTGTCCTATGTGACAAAAATTGTCCTCACTACTTACAGTGCAATAGTATTACATGTATCTGTTCTATGTGACAAAAATTATCCTCGCTACTGGCAGTGTTATAGTATTACATGTATCTGTTCTATGTGACAAAAATTGTCCTCGCTACAAGCAGTGCTATAGTATTACATGTATCTGTTCTATGTGACAAAAAATGTCCTCGCTACAAGCAGTGCTATAGTATTACATGTATCTGTTCTATGTGACAAAAATTGTCCTCACTACTCGCAGTGCTATAGTATTACATGTATCTGTTCTATGTGACAAAAATTATCCTCACTACTTACAGTGCTATAGTATTACATGTATCTGTTCTATGTGACAAAAATTGTCCTCGCTACTGGCAGTGTTATAGTATTACATGTATCTGTTCTATGTGACAAAAATTGTCCTCACTACTAGCAGTGCTATAGTATTACATGTATCTGTTCTATGTGACAAAAATTATCCTCGCTACTCGCAGTGTTATAGTATTACATGTATCTGTTCTATGTGACAAAAATTGTCCTCACTACTCGCAGTGCTATAGTATTACATGTATCTGTTTTATGTGACAAAAATTGTCCTCGCTACTAGCAGTGCTATAGTATTACATGTATCTGTTCTATGTGACAAAAATTGTCCTCGCTACAAGCAGTGCTATAGTATTACATGTATCTGTTCTATGTGACAAAAATTGTCCTCACTACTTACAGTGCTATAGTATTACATGTATCTGTTCTATGTGACAAAAATTATCCTCGCTACTGGCAGTGTTATAGTATTACATGTATCTGTTCTATGTGACAAAAATTGTCCTCGCTACAAGCAGTGCTATAGTATTACATGTATCTGTTCTATGTGACAAAAAATGTCCTCGCTACAAGCAGTGCTATAGTATTACATGTATCTGTTCTATGTGACAAAAATTGTCCTCACTACTCGCAGTGCTATAGTATTACATGTATCTGTTCTATGTGACAAAAATTGTCCTCACTACTTACAGTGCTATAGTATTACATGTATCTGTTCTATGTGACAAAAATTATCCTCGCTACTGGCAGTGCTATAGTATTACATGTATCTGTTCTATGTGACAAAAATTGTCCTCACTACTCGCAGTGCTATAGTATTACATGTATCTGTTCTATGTGACAAAAATTGTCCTCACTACTCGCAGTGCTATAGTATTACATGTATCTGTTCTATGTGACAAAAATTGTCCTCACTACTCGCAGTGCTATAGTATTATATGTATATGTTCTATGTGACAAAAATTGTCCTCACTACTTACAGTGCTATAGTATTACATGTATCTGTTCTATGTGACAAAAATTGTCCTCACTACTCGCAGTGCTATAGTATTACATGTATATGTTCTATGTGACAAAAATTGTCCTCACTACTAGCAGTGCTATAGTATTACATGTATCTGTTCTATGTGACAAAAATTGTCCTCGCTACTCGCAGTGTTATAGTATTACATGTATCTGTTCTATGTGACAAAAATTGTCCTCGCTACTAGCAGTGCTATAGTATTACAGGTATCTGTTCTATGTGACAAAAATTGTCCTCACTACTCGCAGTGCTATAGTATTACATGTATCTGTTCTATGTGACAAAAATTGTCCTCGCTACTAGCAGTGCTATAGTATTACATGTATCTGTTCTATGTGACAAAAATTGTCCTCGCTACAAGCAGTGCTATAGTATTACATGTATCTGTTCTATGTGACAAAAATTGTCCTCACTACTTACAGTGCTATAGTATTACATGTATCTGTTCTATGTGGCAAAAATTATCCTCGCTACTGGCAGTGTTATAGTATTACATGTATCTGTTCTATGTGACAAAAATTGTCCTCGCTACTAGCAGTGCTTTAGTATTACATGTATCTGTTCTATGTGACAAAAATTGTCCTCGCTACAAGCAGTGCTATAGTATTACATGTATCTGTTCTATGTGACAAAAATTGTCCTCGCTACTAGCAGTGCTATAGTATTACATGTATCTGTTCTATGTGACAAAAATTGTCCTCGCTACAAGCAGTGCTATAGTATTACATGTATCTGTTCTATGTAACAAAAACTGTCCTCGCTACAAGCAGTGCTATAGTATTACATGTATCTGTTCTATGTGACAAAATTGTCCTCGCTACTAGCAGTGCTATAGTATTACATGTATCTGTTCTATGTGACAAAAATTGTCCTCGCTACAAGCAGTGCTATAGTATTACATGTATCTGTTCTATGTGACAAAAATTGTCCTCACTACTCGCAGTGTTATAGTATTACATGTATCTGTTTTATGTAACAAAAACTGTCCTCGCTACAAGCAGTGCTATAGTATTACATGTATCTGTTCTATGTGACAAAAATTGTCCTCGCTACTAGCAGTGCTTTAGTATTACATGTATCTGTACTATGTGACAAAAATTGTCCTCACGACTCGCAGTGTTATAGTATTACATGTATCTGTTTTATGTAACAAAAACTGTCCTCGCTACTAGCAGTGCTATAGTATTACATGTATCTGTTCTATGTGACAAAAACTGTCCTCGCTACAAGCAGTGCTATAGTATTACATGTATCTGTTCTATGTGACAAAAATTGTCCTCGCTACTAGCAGTGCTATAGTATTACATGTATCTGTTCTATGTGACAAAAATTGTCCTCGCTACAAGCAGTGCTATAGTATTACATGTATCTGTTCTATGTGACAAAAATTGTCCTCACTACTCGCAGTGTTATAGTATTACATGTATCTGTTTTATGTAACAAAAACTGTCCTCGCTACAAGCAGTGCTATAGTATTACATGTATCTGTTCTATGTGACAAAAATTGTCCTCACTACTTACAGTGCTATAGTATTACATGTATCTGTTCTATGTGACAAAAATTGTCCTCGCTACAAGCAGTGCTATAGTATTACATGTATCTGTTCTATGTGACAAAAATTGTCCTCACGACTCGCAGTGTTATAGTATTACATGTATCTGTTTTATGTAACAAAAACTGTCCTCGCTACTAGCAGTGCTATAGTATTACATGTATCTGTTCTATGTGACAAAAACTGTCCTCGCTACAAGCAGTGCTATAGTATTACATGTATCTGTTCTATGTGACAAAAATTGTCCTCGCTACTAGCAGTGCTATAGTATTACATGTATCTGTTCTATGTGACAAAAATTGTCCTCGCTACAAGCAGTGCTATAGTATTACATGTATCTGTTCTATGTGACAAAAATTGTCCTCACTACTCGCAGTGTTATAGTATTACATGTATCTGTTTTATGTAACAAAAACTGTCCTCGCTACAAGCAGTGCTATAGTATTACATGTATCTGTTCTATGTGACAAAAATTGTCCTCACTACTTACAGTGCTATAGTATTACATGTATCTGTTCTATGTGACAAAAATTGTCCTCGCTACAAGCAGTGCTATAGTATTACATGTATCTGTTCTATGTGACAAAAATTGTCCTCACTACTTGCAGTGTTATAGTATTACATGTATCTGTTCTATGTAACAAAAACTGTCCTCGCTACAAGCAGTGCTATAGTATTACATGTATCTGTTCTATGTGACAAAAATTGTCCTCGCTACAAGCAATGCTATAGTATTACATGTATCTGTTCTATGTGACAAAAATTGTCCTCACTACTAGCAGTGTTATAGTATTACATGTATCTGTTCTATGTGACAAAAATTGTCCTCACTACTTACAGTGCTATAGTATTACATGTATCTGTTCTATGTGACAAAAATTGTCCTCACTACTCGCAGTGCTATAGTATTACATGTATCTGTTCTATGTGACAAAAATTGTCCTCACTACTCGCAGTGCTATAGTATTATATGTATCTGTTCTATGTGACAAAAATTGTCCTCACTACTCGCAGTGCTATAGTATTATATGTATCTGTTCTATGTGACAAAATTTGTCCTCACTACTAGCAGTGCTATAGTATTACATGTATCTGTTCTATGTGACAAAAATTGTCCTCGCTACTCGCAGTGTTATAGTATTACATGTATCTGTTCTATGTGACAAAAATTGTCCTCGCTACTAGCAGTGCTATAGTATTACATGTATCTGTTTTATGTGACAAAAATTGTCCTCACTACTAGCAGTGCTATAGTATTACATGTATCTGTTTTATGTGACAAAAATTGTCCTCACTACTCGCAGTGCTATAGTATTACATGTATCTGTTTTATGTGACAAAAATTGTCCTCACTACTAGCAGTGCTATAGTATTACATGTATCTGTTTTATGTGACAAAAATTGTCCTTGCTACTCGCAGTGCTATAGTATTACATGTATCTGTTCTATGTGACAAAAATTGTCCTCACTACTCGCAGTGCTATAGTATTACATGTATCTGTTCTATGTGACAAAAATTGTCCTCACTACTTACAGTGCTATAGTATTACATGTATCTGTTCTATGTGACAAAAATTATCCTCGCTACTGGCAGTGTTATAGTATTACATGTATCTGTTCTATGTGACAAAAATTGTCCTCACTACTCGCAGTGCTATAGTATTACATGTATCTGTTCTATGTGACAAAAATTGTCCTCACTACTCGCAGTGCTATAGTATTACATGTATCTGTTCTATGTGACAAAAATTGTCCTCACTACTCGCAGTGCTATAGTATTATATGTATCTGGTCTATGTGACAACAATTGTGCTCACTACTAGCAGTGCTATAGTATTACATGTATCTGTTCTATGTGACAAAAATTGTCCTCGCTACTCGCAGTGTTATAGTATTACATGTATCTGTTCTATGTGACAAAAATTGTCCTCGCTACTAGCAGTGCTATAGTATTACATGTATCTGTTCTATGTGACAAAAATTGTCCTCACTACTCGCAGTGCTATAGTATTACATGTATCTGTTCTATGTGACAAAAATTGTCCTCGCTACTAGCAGTGCTATAGTATTACATGTATCTGTTCTATGTGACAAAAATTGTCCTCGCTACAAGCAGTGCTATAGTATTACATGTATCTGTTCTATGTGACAAAAATTGTCCTCACTACTTACAGTGCTATAGTATTACATGTATCTGTTCTATGTGACAAAAATTATCCTCGCTACTGGCAGTGTTATAGTATTACATGTATCTGTTCTATGTGACAAAAATTGTCCTCGCTACAAGCAGTGCTATAGTATTACATGTATCTGTTCTATGTGACAAAAATTGTCCTCGCTACAAGCAGTGCTATAGTATTACATGTATCTGTTCTATGTGACAAAAATTGTCCTCGCTACTAGCAGTGCTATAGTATTACATGTATCTATTCTATGTGACAAAAATTGTCCTCGCTACAAGCAGTGCTATAGTATTACATGTATCTGTTTTATGTGACAAAAATTGTCCTCGCTACAAGCAGTGCTATAGTATTACATGTATCTGTTTTATGTGACAAAAATTGTCCTCACTACTCGCAGAGCTATAGTATTACATGTATCTGTTCTATGTGACAAAAATTGTCCTCACTACTCGCAGTGCTATAGTATTATATGTATCTGTTCTATGTGACAAAAATTGTCCTCACTACTCGCAGTGCTATAGTATTATATGTATCTGTTCTATGTGACAAAAATTGTCCTCACTACTAGCAGTGCTATAGTATTACATGTATCTGTTCTATGTGACAAAAATTGTCCTCGCTACTCGCAGTGTTATAGTATTACATGTATCTGTTCTATGTGACAAAAATTGTCCTCACTACTCGCAGTGCTATAGTATTATATGTATCTGTTCTATGTGACAAAATTTGTCCTCACTACTAGCAGTGCTATAGTATTACATGTATCTGTTCTATGTGGCAAAAATTGTCCTCGCTACTCGCAGTGTTATAGTATTACATGTATCTGTTCTATGTGACAAAAAATGTCCTCGCTACTAGCAGTGCTATAGTATTACATGTATCTGTTTTATGTGACAAAAATTGTCCTCACTACTCGCAGTGCTATAGTATTACATGTATCTGTTCTATGTGACAACAATTGTCCTCACTACTCGCAGTGCTATAGTATTATATGTATCTGTTCTATGTGACAAAATTTGTCCTCACTACTAGCAGTGCTATAGTATTACATGTATCTGTTCTATGTGACAAAAATTGTCCTCGCTACTCGCAGTGTTATAGTATTACATGTATCTGTTCTATGTGACAAAAATTGTCCTCGCTACTAGCAGTGCTATAGTATTACATGTATCTGTTTTATGTGACAAAAATTGTCCTCACTACTAGCAGTGCTATAGTATTACATGTATCTGTTTTATGTGACAAAAATTGTCCTCACTACTCGCAGTGCTATAGTATTACATGTATCTGTTTTATGTGACAAAAATTGTCCTCACTACTAGCAGTGCTATAGTATTACATGTATCTGTTTTATGTGACAAAAATTGTCCTTGCTACTCGCAGTGCTATAGTATTACATGTATCTGTTCTATGTGACAAAAATTGTCCTCACTACTCGCAGTGCTATAGTATTACATGTATCTGTTCTATGTGACAAAAATTGTCCTCACTACTTACAGTGCTATAGTATTACATGTATCTGTTCTATGTGACAAAAATTATCCTCGCTACTGGCAGTGTTATAGTATTACATGTATCTGTTCTATGTGACAAAAATTGTCCTCACTACTCGCAGTGCTATAGTATTACATGTATCTGTTCTATGTGACAAAAATTGTCCTCACTACTCGCAGTGCTATAGTATTACATGTATCTGTTCTATGTGACAAAAATTGTCCTCACTACTCGCAGTGCTATAGTATTATATGTATCTGTTCTATGTGACAAAAATTGTGCTCACTACTAGCAGTGCTATAGTATTACATGTATCTGTTCTATGTGACAAAAATTGTCCTCGCTACTCGCAGTGTTATAGTATTACATGTATCTGTTCTATGTGACAAAAATTGTCCTCGCTACTAGCAGTGCTATAGTATTACATGTATCTGTTCTATGTGACAAAAATTGTCCTCACTACTCGCAGTGCTATAGTATTACATGTATCTGTTCTATGTGACAAAAATTGTCCTCGCTACTAGCAGTGCTATAGTATTACATGTATCTGTTCTATGTGACAAAAATTGTCCTCGCTACAAGCAGTGCTATAGTATTACATGTATCTGTTCTATGTGACAAAAATTGTCCTCACTACTTACAGTGCTATAGTATTACATGTATCTGTTCTATGTGACAAAAATTATCCTCGCTACTGGCAGTGTTATAGTATTACATGTATCTGTTCTATGTGACAAAAATTGTCCTCGCTACAAGCAGTGCTATAGTATTACATGTATCTGTTCTATGTGACAAAAATTGTCCTCGCTACAAGCAGTGCTATAGTATTACATGTATCTGTTCTATGTGACAAAAATTGTCCTCGCTACTAGCAGTGCTATAGTATTACATGTATCTATTCTATGTGACAAAAATTGTCCTCGCTACAAGCAGTGCTATAGTATTACATGTATCTGTTTTATGTGACAAAAATTGTCCTCGCTACAAGCAGTGCTATAGTATTACATGTATCTGTTTTATGTGACAAAAATTGTCCTCACTACTCGCAGAGCTATAGTATTACATGTATCTGTTCTATGTGACAAAAATTGTCCTCACTACTCGCAGTGCTATAGTATTATATGTATCTGTTCTATGTGACAAAAATTGTCCTCACTACTCGCAGTGCTATAGTATTATATGTATCTGTTCTATGTGACAAAAATTGTCCTCACTACTAGCAGTGCTATAGTATTACATGTATCTGTTCTATGTGACAAAAATTGTCCTCGCTACTCGCAGTGTTATAGTATTACATGTATCTGTTCTATGTGACAAAAATTGTCCTCACTACTCGCAGTGCTATAGTATTATATGTATCTGTTCTATGTGACAAAATTTGTCCTCACTACTAGCAGTGCTATAGTATTACATGTATCTGTTCTATGTGGCAAAAATTGTCCTCGCTACTCGCAGTGTTATAGTATTACATGTATCTGTTCTATGTGACAAAAAATGTCCTCGCTACTAGCAGTGCTATAGTATTACATGTATCTGTTTTATGTGACAAAAATTGTCCTCACTACTCGCAGTGCTATAGTATTACATGTATCTGTTCTATGTGACAACAATTGTCCTCACTACTCGCAGTGCTATAGTATTATATGTATCTGTTCTATGTGACAAAATTTGTCCTCACTACTAGCAGTGCTATAGTATTACATGTATCTGTTTTATGTGACAAAAATTGTCCTTGCTACTCGCAGTGCTATAGTATTACATGTATCTGTTCTATGTGACAAAAATTGTCCTCACTACTCGCAGTGCTATAGTATTACATGTATCTGTTCTATGTGATAAAAATTGTCCTCACTACTTACAGTGCTATAGTATTACATGTATCTGTTCTATGTGACAAAAATTATCCTCGCTACTGGCAGTGTTATAGTATTACATGTATCTGTTCTATGTGACAAAAATTGTCCTCACTACTCGCAGTGCTATAGTATTACATGTATCTGTTCTATGTGACAAAAATTGTCCTCACTACTCGCAGTGCTATAGTATTACATGTATCTGTTCTATGTGACAAAAATTGTCCTCACTACTCGCAGTGCTATAGTATTATATGTATCTGTTCTATGTGACAAAAATTGTGCTCACTACTAGCAGTGCTATAGTATTACATGTATCTGTTCTATGTGGCAAAAATTGTCCTCGCTACTCGCAGTGTTATAGTATTACATGTATCTGTTCTATGTGACAAAAATTGTCCTCGCTACTAGCAGTGCTATAGTATTACATGTATCTGTTCTATGTGACAAAAATTGTCCTCACTACTCGCAGTGCTATAGTATTACATGTATCTGTTCTATGTGACAAAAATTGTCCTCGCTACTAGCAGTGCTATAGTATTACATGTATCTGTTCTATGTGACAAAAATTGTCCTCGCTACAAGCAGTGCTATAGTATTACATGTATCTGTTCTATGTGACAAAAATTGTCCTCACTACTTACAGTGCTATAGTATTACATGTATCTGTTCTATGTGACAAAAATTATCCTCGCTACTGGCAGTGTTATAGTATTACATGTATCTGTTCTATGTGACAAAAATTGTCCTCGCTACAAGCAGTGCTATAGTATTACATGTATCTGTTCTATGTGACAAAAATTGTCCTCGCTACAAGCAGTGCTATAGTATTACATGTATCTGTTCTATGTGACAAAAATTGTCCTCGCTACTAGCAGTGCTATAGTATTACATGTATCTATTCTATGTGACAAAAATTGTCCTCGCTACAAGCAGTGCTATAGTATTACATGTATCTGTTTTATGTGACAAAAATTGTCCTCGCTACAAGCAGTGCTATAGTATTACATGTATCTGTTTTATGTGACAAAAATTGTCCTCACTACTCGCAGAGCTATAGTATTACATGTATCTGTTCTATGTGACAAAAATTGTCCTCATTACTCGCAGTGCTATAGTATTATATGTATCTGTTCTATGTGACAAAAATTGTCCTCACTACTCGCAGTGCTATAGTATTATATGTATCTGTTCTATGTGACAAAAATTGTCCTCACTACTAGCAGTGCTATAGTATTACATGTATCTGTTCTATGTGACAAAAATTGTCCTCGCTACTCGCAGTGTTATAGTATTACATGTATCTGTTCTATGTGACAAAAATTGTCCTCACTACTCGCAGTGCTATAGTATTATATGTATCTGTTCTATGTGACAAAAATTGTCCTCACTACTCGCAGTGCTATAGTATTACATGTATCTGTTCTATGTGACAAAAATTGTCCTCACTACTCGCAGTGCTATAGTATTATATGTATCTGTTCTATGTGACAAAATTTGTCCTCACTACTAGCAGTGCTATAGTATTACATGTATCTGTTCTATGTGACAAAAATTGTCCTCGCTACTCGCAGTGTTATAGTATTACATGTATCTGTTCTATGTGACAAAAATTGTCCTCGCTACTAGCAGTGCTATAGTATTACATGTATCTGTTTTATGTGACAAAAATTGTCCTCACTACTAGCAGTGCTATAGTATTACATGTATCTGTTTTATGTGACAAAAATTGTCCTCACTACTCGCAGTGCTATAGTATTACATGTATCTGTTTTATGTGACAAAAATTGTCCTCACTACTAGCAGTGCTATAGTATTACATGTATCTGTTTTATGTGACAAAAATTGTCCTCACTACTCGCAGTGCTATAGTATTACATGTATCTGTTTTATGTGACAAAAATTGTCCTCACTACTAGCAGTGCTATAGTATTACATGTATCTGTTTTATGTGACAAAAATTGTCCTTGCTACTCGCAGTGCTATAGTATTACATGTATCTGTTCTATGTGACAAAAATTGTCCTCACTACTCGCAGTGCTATAGTATTACATGTATCTGTTCTATGTGACAAAAATTGTCCTCACTACTTACAGTGCTATAGTATTACATGTATCTGTTCTATGTGACAAAAATTATCCTCGCTACTGGCAGTGTTATAGTATTACATGTATCTGTTCTATGTGACAAAAATTGTCCTCACTACTCGCAGTGCTATAGTATTACATGTATCTGTTCTATGTGACAAAAATTGTCCTCACTACTCGCAGTGCTATAGTATTACATGTATCTGTTCTATGTGACAAAAATTGTCCTCACTACTCGCAGTGCTATAGTATTATATGTATCTGTTCTATGTGACAAAAATTGTCCTCACTACTAGCAGTGCTATAGTATTACATGTATCTGTTCTATGTGACAAAAATTGTCCTCGCTACTCGCAGTGTTATAGTATTACATGTATCTGTTCTATGTGACAAAAATTGTCCTCGCTACTAGCAGTGCTATAGTATTACATGTATCTGTTCTATGTGACAAAAATTGTCCTCACTACTCGCAGTGCTATAGTATTACATGTATCTGTTCTATGTGACAAAAATTGTCCTCGCTACTAGCAGTGCTATAGTATTACATGTATCTGTTCTATGTGACAAAAATTCTCCTCGCTACAAGCAGTGCTATAGTATTACATGTATCTGTTCTATGTGACAAAAATTGTCCTCACTACTTACAGTGCTATAGTATTACATGTATCTGTTCTATGTGACAAAAATTATCCTCGCTACTGGCAGTGTTATAGTATTACATGTATCTGTTCTATGTGACAAAAATTGTCCTCGCTACAAGCAGTGCTATAGTATTACATGTATCTGTTCTATGTGACAAAAATTGTCCTCGCTACAAGCAGTGCTATAGTATTACATGTATCTGTTCTATGTGACAAAAATTGTCCTCGCTACTAGCAGTGCTATAGTATTACATGTATCTATTCTATGTGACAAAAATTGTCCTCGCTACAAGCAGTGCTATAGTATTACATGTATCTGTTCTATGTGACAAAAATTGTCCTCGCTACAAGCAGTGCTATAGTATTACATGTATCTGTTCTATGTGACAAAAATTGTCCTCGCTACTAGCAGTGCTATAGTATTACATGTATCTGTTCTATGTGACAAAAATTGTCCTCGCTACAAGCAGTGCTATAGTATTACATGTATCTGTTCTATGTGACAACAATTGTCCTCACTACTTACAGTGCTATAGTATTACATGTATCTGTTCTATGTGACAAAAATTATCCTCGCTACTGGCAGTGTTATAGTATTACATGTATCTGTTCTATGTGACAAAAATTGTCCTCACTACTCGCAGAGCTATAGTATTACATGTATCTGTTCTATGTGACAAAAATTGTCCTCACTACTCGCAGTGCTATAGTATTATATGTATCTGTTCTATGTGACAAAAATTGTCCTCACTACTCGCAGTGCTATAGTATTATATGTATCTGTTCTATGTGACAAAAATTGTCCTCACTACTAGCAGTGCTATAGTATTACATGTATCTGTTCTATGTGACAAAAATTGTCCTCGCTACTCGCAGTGTTATAGTATTACATGTATCTGTTCTATGTGACAAAAATTGTCCTCGCTACTAGCAGTGCTATAGTATTACATGTATCTGTTTTATGTGACAAAAATTGTCCTCACTACTAGCAGTGCTATAGTATTACATGTATCTGTTTTATGTGACAAAAATTGTCCTCACTACTCGCAGTGCTATAGTATTACATGTATCTGTTTTATGTGACAAAAATTGTCCTCACTACTAGCAGTGCTATAGTATTACATGTATCTGTTTTATGTGACAAAAATTGTCCTCGCTACTCGCAGTGTTATAGTATTACATGTATCTGTTCTATGTGACAAAAATTGTCCTTGCTACTCGCAGTGCTATAGTATTACATGTATCTGTTCTATGTGACAAAAATTGTCCTCGCTACTCTCAGTGCTATATATAGTATTACATGTATCTGTTCTATGTGACAAAAATTGTCCTCACTACTAGCAGTGCAATAGTATTACATGTATCTGTTCTATGTGACAAAAATTGTCCTCGCTACTCGCAGTGCTATATATAGTATTACATGTATCTGTTCTATGTGATAAAAATTGTCCTCGCTACTCGCAGTGCTATAGTATTACATGTATCTGTTCTATGTGACAAAAATTGTCCTCGCTACTAGCAGTGCTATAGTATTACATGTATCTGTTCTATGTGACAAAATTGTCCTCACTACTCGCAGTGCTATAGTATTACATGTATCTGTTCTATGTGACAAAAATTGTCCTCACTACTCGCAGTGTTATAGTATTACATGTATCTGTTCTATGTGACAAAAATTGTCCTCACTACTTACAGTGCTATGGTATTACATGTATCTGTTTTATGTGACAAAAATTGTCCTCACTACTCGCAGTGTTATAGTATTACATGTATCTGTTCTATGTGACAAAAATTGTCCTCACTACTAGCAGTGTTATAGCATTACATGTATCTGTTTTGTGTGACAAAAATTGTCCTCCCTACTAGCAGTGTTATAGTATTACATGTATCTGTTCTATGTGACAAAAATTGTCCTCACTACTTACAGTGTTATAGTATTACATGTATCTGTTCTATGTGACAAAAATTGTCCTCACTACTCGCAGTGCTATAGTATTACATGTATCTGTTCTATGTTACAAAAATTGTCCTCACTACTTACAGTGCTATGGTATTACATGTATCTGTTTTATGTGACAAAAATTATCCTCACTACTCGCAGTGTTATAGTATTACATGTATCTGTTCTATGTGACAAAAATTGTCCTCGCTACTAGCAGTGCTATAGTATTACATGTATCTGTTCTATGTGACAAAAATTGTCCTCACTACTTACAGTGCTATGGTATTACATGTATCTGTTTTATGTGACAAAAATTGTCCTCACTACTCGCAGTGTTATAGTATTACATGTATCTGTTCTATGTGACAAAAATTGTCCTCACTACTAGCAGTGTTATAGTATTACATGTATTTGTTCTATGTGACAAAAATTTGTCCTCACTACTTACAGTGCTATAGTATTACATGTATCTGTTTTATGTGACAAAAATTGTCCTCACTACTCGCAGTGTTATAGTATTACATGTATCTGTTTTATGTGACAAAAATTGTCCTCACTACTAGCAGTGTTATAGTATTACATGTATTTGTTCTATGTGACAAAAAATTGTCCTCACTACTTACAGTGCTATAGTATTACATGTATCTGTTTTATGTGACAAAAATTGTCCTCGTTACTCGCAGTGCTATAGTATTACATGTATCTGTTTTATGTGACAAAAATTGTCCTTGCTACTCGCAGTGCTATAGTATTACATGTATCTGTTCTATGTGACAAAAATTGTCCTCGCTACTCGCAGTGCTATAGTATTACATGTATCTGTTCTATGTGACAACAATTGTCCTCGCTACTTACAGTGTTATAGTATTACATGTATCTGTTCTATGTGACAAAAATTGTCCTCACTACTCGCAGTGCTATAGTATTACATGTATCTGTTCTATGTGACAACAATTGTCCTCGCTACTAGCAGTGTTATAGTATTACATGTATCTGTTTTATGCGACAAAATTTTTCCTCGCTACTCGCAGTGCTATAGTATTACATGTATCTGTTCTATGTGACAAAAATTGTCCTCACTACTCGCAGTGCTATAGTATTACATGTATCTGTTCTATGTGACAAAAATTGTCCTCACTACTCGCAGTGTTATAGTATTACATGTATCTGTTCTATGTGACAAAAATTGTCCTCACTACTCGCAGTGTTATAGTATTACATGTATCTGTTCTATGTGACAAAAATTGTCCTCACTACTAGCAGTGTTATAGTATTACATGTATCTGTTCTATGTGACAAAAATTGTCCTCGCTACTTACAGTGCTATGGTATTACATGTATCTGTTTTATGTGACAAAAATTGTCCTCAATACTAGCAGTGTTATAGTATTACATGTATTTGTTCTATGTGACAAAAATTGTCCTCACTACTTACAGTGCTATGGTATTACATGTATCTGTTTTATGTGACAAAATTGTCCTCGCTACTCGCAGTGTTATAGTATTACATGTATTTGTTCTATGTGACAAAAATTGTCCTCACTACTTACAGTGCTATGGTATTACATGTATCTGTTCTATGTGACAAAAATTGTCCTCGCTACTCGCAGTGCTATAGTATTACATGTATCTGTTTTATGTGACAAAAATTGTCCTCGCTACTCGCAGTGTTATAGTATTACATGTATCTGTTTTATGTGACAAAAATTGTCCTCGCTACTCGCAGTGCTATAGTATTACATGTATCTGTTTTATGTGACAAAAATTGTCCTCACTACTCGCAGTGTTATAGTATTACATGTATCTGTTTTATGTGACAAAAATTGTCCTCGCTACTCGCAGTGCTATAGTATTACATGTATCTGTTCTATGTGACAAAAATTGTCCTCACTACTTACAGTGCTATGGTATTACATGTATCTGTTTTATGTGACAAAAATTGTCCTCACTACTCGCAGTGTTAAAGTATTACATGTATCTGTTCTATGTGACAAAAATTGTCCTCACTACTCGCAGTGTTATAGTATTACATGTATCTGTTTTGTGTGACAAAAATTGTCCTCACTACTAGCAGTGTTATAGTATTACATGTATCTGTTCTATGTGACAAAAATTGTCCTCACTACTAGCAGTGTTATAGTATTACATGTATCTGTTCTATGTGACAAAAATTGTCCTCGCTACTGGCAGTGCTATAGTATTACATGTATCTGTTCTATGTGACAAAAATTGTCCTCACTACTCGCAGTGTTATAGTATTACATGTATCTGTTCTATGTGACAAAAATTGTCCTCACTACTCGCAGTGTTATAGTATTACATGTATCTGTTCTATGTGACAAAAATTGTCCTCGCTACTGGCAGTGTTATAGTATTACATGTATCTGTTCTATGTGACAAAAATTGTCCTCGCTACTGGCAGTGCTATAGTATTACATGTATCTGTTCTATGTGACAAAAATTGTCCTCGCTACTAGCAGTGCTATAGTATTACATGTATCTGTTCTATGTGACAAAAATTGTCCTCACTACTCGCAGTGTTATAGTATTACATGTATCTGTTTCATGTGACAAAAATTGTCCTCACTACTCGCAGTGTTATAGTATTACATGTATCTGTTTTGTGTGACAAAAATTGTCCTCACTACTAGCAGTGTTATAGTATTATATGTATCTGTTCTATGTGACAAAAATTGTCCTCACTACTTACAGTGCTATGGTATTACATGTATCTGTTTTATGTGACAAAAATTGTCCTCACTACTTACAGTGCTATGGTATTACATGTATCTGTTCTATGTGACAAAAATTGTCCTCGCTACTCGCAGTGCTATAGTATTACATGTATCTGTTTTATGTGACAAAAATTGTCCTCGCTACTCGCAGTGTTATAGTATTACATGTATCTGTTTTATGTGACAAAAATTGTCCTCGCTACTCGCAGTGCTATAGTATTACATGTATCTGTTTTATGTGACAAAAATTGTCCTCACTACTCGCAGTGTTATAGTATTACATGTATCTGTTTTATGTGACAAAAATTGTCCTCGCTACTCGCAGTGCTATAGTATTACATGTATCTGTTTTATGTGACAAAAATTGTCCTCGCTACTCGCAGTGCTATAGTATTACATGTATCTGTTTTATGTGACAAAAATTGTCCTCACTACTCGCAGTGCTATAGTATTACATGTATCTGTTTTATGTGACAAAAATTGTCCTCGCTACTAGCAGTGTTATAGTATTACATGTATCTGTTCTATGTGACAAAAATTGTCCTCACTACTTACAGTGCTATGGTATTACATGTATCTGTTTTATGTGACAAAAATTGTCCTCACTACTCGCAGTGTTATAGTATTACATGTATCTGTTCTATGTGACAAAAATTGTCCTCACTACTCGCAGTGTTATAGTATTACATGTATCTGTTTTGTGTGACAAAAATTGTCCTCACTACTAGCAGTGTTATAGTATTACATGTATCTGTTCTATGTGACAAAAATTGTCCTCACTACTAGCAGTGTTATAGTATTACATGTATCTGTTCTATGTGACAAAAATTGTCCTCGCTACTGGCAGTGCTATAGTATTACATGTATCTGTTCTATGTGACAAAAATTGTCCTCACTACTCGCAGTGTTATAGTATTACATGTATCTGTTCTATGTGACAAAAATTGTCCTCACTACTCGCAGTGTTATAGTATTACATGTATCTGTTCTATGTGACAAAAATTGTCCTCGCTACTGGCAGTGTTATAGTATTACATGTATCTGTTCTATGTGACAAAAATTGTCCTCGCTACTGGCAGTGCTATAGTATTACATGTATCTGTTCTATGTGACAAAAATTGTCCTCGCTACTAGCAGTGCTATAGTATTACATGTATCTGTTCTATGTGACAAAAATTGTCCTCACTACTCGCAGTGCTATAGTATTACATGTATCTGTTCTATGTGACAAAAATTGTCCTCACTACTCGCAGTGCTATAGTATTATATGTATCTGTTCTATGTGACAAAAATTGTCCTCACTACTAGCAGTGCTATAGTATTACATGTATCTGTTCTATGTGACAAAAATTGTCCTCGCTACTCGCAGTGTTATAGTATTACATGTATCTGTTCTATGTGACAAAAATTGTCCTCGCTACTAGCAGTGCTATAGTATTACATGTATCTGTTTTATGTGACAAAAATTGTCCTCACTACTAGCAGTGCTATAGTATTACATGTATCTGTTTTATGTGACAAAAATTGTCCTCACTACTCGCAGTGCTATAGTATTACATGTATCTGTTTTATGTGACAAAAATTGTCCTCACTACTAGCAGTGCTATAGTATTACATGTATCTGTTTTATGTGACAAAAATTGTCCTCGCTACTCGCAGTGTTATAGTATTACATGTATCTGTTCTATGTGACAAAAATTGTCCTCACTACTAGCAGTGCTATAGTATTACATGTATCTGTTCTATGTGACAAAAATTGTCCTCGCTACTCGCAGTGCTATATATAGTATTACATGTATCTGTTCTATGTGATAACAATTGTCCTCACTACTTACAGTGCTATGGTATTACATGTATCTGTTTTATGTGACAAAAATTTTCCTCACTACTTACAGTGCTATGGTATTACATGTATCTGTTTTATGTGACAAAAATTGTCCTCACTACTCGCAGTGTTATAGTATTACATGTATCTGTTCTATGTGACAAAAATTGTCCTCACTACTCGCAGTGCTATAGTATTACATGTATCTGTTCTATGTGACAAAAATTGTCCTCACTACTTACAGTGTTATAGTATTACATGTATCTGTTCTATGTGACAAAAATTGTCCTCACTACTTACAGTGCTATAGTATTACATGCATCTGTTCTATGTGACAAAAATTGTCCTCACTACTTACAGTGCTATAGTATTACATGTATCTGTTCTATGTGACAAAAATTGTCCTCACTACTTACAGTGCTATAGTATTACATGTATCTGTTCTATGTGACAAAAATTGTCCTCACTACTTACAGTGCTATGGTATTACATGTATCTGTTCTATGTGACAAAAATTGTCCTCACTACTCGCAGTGTTATAGTATTACATGTATCTGTTTTGTGTGACAAAAATTGTCCTCACTACTAGCAGTGTTATAGTATTACATGTATCTGTTCTATGTGACAAAAATTGTCCTCACTACTAGCAGTGTTATAGTATTACATGTATCTGTTCTATGTGACAAAAATTGTCCTCGCTACTGGCAGTGCTATAGTATTACATGTATCTGTTCTATGTGACAAAAATTGTCCTCACTACTCGCAGTGTTATAGTATTACATGTATCTGTTCTATGTGACAAAAATTGTCCTCACTACTCGCAGTGTTATAGTATTACATGTATCTGTTCTATGTGACAAAAATTGTCCTCGCTACTGGCAGTGTTATAGTATTACATGTATCTGTTCTATGTGACAAAAATTGTCCTCGCTACTGGCAGTGCTATAGTATTACATGTATCTGTTCTATGTGACAAAAATTGTCCTCGCTACTAGCAGTGCTATAGTATTACATGTATCTGTTCTATGTGACAAAAATTGTCCTCACTACTCGCAGTGCTATAGTATTACATGTATCTGTTCTATGTGACAAAAATTGTCCTCACTACTCGCAGTGCTATAGTATTATATGTATCTGTTCTATGTGACAAAAATTGTCCTCACTACTAGCAGTGCTATAGTATTACATGTATCTGTTCTATGTGACAAAAATTGTCCTCGCTACTCGCAGTGTTATAGTATTACATGTATCTGTTCTATGTGACAAAAATTGTCCTCGCTACTAGCAGTGCTATAGTATTACATGTATCTGTTTTATGTGACAAAAATTGTCCTCACTACTAGCAGTGCTATAGTATTACATGTATCTGTTTTATGTGACAAAAATTGTCCTCACTACTCGCAGTGCTATAGTATTACATGTATCTGTTTTATGTGACAAAAATTGTCCTCACTACTAGCAGTGCTATAGTATTACATGTATCTGTTTTATGTGACAAAAATTGTCCTCGCTACTCGCAGTGTTATAGTATTACATGTATCTGTTCTATGTGACAAAAATTGTCCTCACTACTAGCAGTGCTATAGTATTACATGTATCTGTTCTATGTGACAAAAATTGTCCTCGCTACTCGCAGTGCTATATATAGTATTACATGTATCTGTTCTATGTGATAAAAATTGTCCTCACTACTTACAGTGCTATGGTATTACATGTATCTGTTTTATGTGACAAAAATTTTCCTCACTACTTACAGTGCTATGGTATTACATGTATCTGTTTTATGTGACAAAAATTGTCCTCACTACTCGCAGTGTTATAGTATTACATGTATCTGTTCTATGTGACAAAAATTGTCCTCACTACTCGCAGTGCTATAGTATTACATGTATCTGTTCTATGTGACAAAAATTGTCCTCACTACTTACAGTGTTATAGTATTACATGTATCTGTTCTATGTGACAAAAATTGTCCTCACTACTTACAGTGCTATAGTATTACATGTATCTGTTCTATGTGACAAAAATTGTCCTCACTACTTACAGTGCTATAGTATTACATGTATCTGTTCTATGTGACAAAAATTGTCCTCACTACTTACAGTGCTATAGTATTACATGTATCTGTTCTATGTGACAAAAATTGTCCTCACTACTTACAGTGCTATGGTATTACATGTATCTGTTTTATGTGACAAAAATTGTCCTCACTACTTGCAGTGTTATAGTATTACATGTATCTGTTCTATGTGACAAAAATTGTCCTCACTACTCGCAGTGCTATAGTATTACATGTATCTGTTCTATGTGACAAAAATTGTCCTCACTACTCGCAGTGCTATAGTATTATATGTATCTGTTCTATGTGACAAAAATTGTCCTCACTACTAGCAGTGCTATAGTATTACATGTATCTGTTCTATGTGACAAAAATTGTCCTCGCTACTCGCAGTGTTATAGTATTACATGTATCTGTTCTATGTGACAAAAATTGTCCTCGCTACTAGCAGTGCTATAGTATTACATGTATCTGTTCTATGTGACAAAAATTGTCCTCACTACTTAGTGCTATAGTATTACATGTATCTGTTCTATGTGACAAAAATTATCCTCGCTACTGGCAGTGTTATAGTATTACATGTATCTGTGCTATGTGACAAAAATTGTCCTCGCTACAAGCAGTGCTATAGTATTCATGTATCTGTTCTATGTGACAAAAATTGTCCTCGCTACAAGCAGTGCTATAGTATTACATGTATCTGTTCTATGTGACAAAAATTGTCCTCGCTACTAGCAGTGCTATAGTATTACATGTATCTGTTCTATGTGACAAAAATTGTCCTCGCTACAAGCAGTGCTATAGTATTACATGTATCTGTTCTATGTGACAAAAATTGTCCTCGCTACAAGCAGTGCTATAGTATTACATGTATCTGTTCTATGTGACAAAAATTGTCCTCGCTACTAGCAGTGCTATAGTATTACATGTATCTGTTCTATGTGACAAAAATTGTCCTCGCTACAAGCAGTGCTATAGTATTACATGTATCTGTTCTATGTGACAAAAATTGTCCTCACTTCTCGCAGTGCTATAGTATTACATGTATCTGTCCTATGTGACAAAAATTGTCCTCACTACTCGCAGTGCTATAGTATTACATGTATCTGTTCTATGTGACAAAAATTGTCCTCACTACTCGCAGTGCTATAGTATTATATGTATCTGTTCTATGTGACAAAAATTGTCCTCACTACTCGCAGTGCTATAGTATTATATGTATCTGTTCTATGTGACAAAAATTGTCCTCACTACTTACAGTGCTATGGTATTACATGTATCTGTTTTATGTGACAAAAATTGTCCTCACTACTAGCAGTGCTATAGTATTACATGTATCTGTTTTATGTGACAAAAATTGTCCTCGCTACTCGCAGTGTTGTAGTATTACATGTATCTGTTCTATGTGACAAAAATTGTCCTCACTACTAGCAGTGCAATAGTATTACATGTATCTGTTCTATGTGACAAAAATTGTCCTCGCTACTCGCAGTGCTATATATAGTATTACATGTATCTGTTCTATGTGATAAAAATTGTCCTCGCTACTCGCAGTGCTATAGTATTACATGTATCTGTTTTATGTGACAAAAATTGTCCTCGCTACTAACAGTGCTATGGTATTACATGTATCTGTTTTATGTGACAAAAATTTTCCTCACTACTTACAGTGCTATGGTATTACATGTATCTGTTTTATGTGACAAAAATTGTCCTCACTACTCGCAGTGTTATAGTATTACATGTATCTGTTCTATGTGACAAAAATTGTCCTCACTACTAGCAGTGTTATAGTATTACATGTATCTGTTCTATGTGACAAAAATTGTCCTCACTACTTACAGTGTTATAGTATTACATGTATCTGTTCTATGTGACAAAAATTGTCCTCACTACTCGCAGTGCTATAGTATTACATGTATCTGTTCTATGTGACAAAAATTGTCCTCACTACTTACAGTGTTATAGTATTACATGTATCTGTTCTATGTGACAAAAATTGTCCTCACTACTTACAGTGCTATGGTATTACATGTATCTGTTTTATGTGACAAATATTGTCCTCACTACTCGCAGTGTTATAGTATTACATGTATCTGTTTTATGTGACAAAAATTGTCCTCACTACTTACAGTGCTATGGTATTACATGTATCTGTTCTATGTGACAAAAATTGTCCTCGCTACTAGCAGTGCTATAGTATTACATGTATCTGTTCTATGTGACAAAAATTGTCCTCGCTACTTACAGTGTTATAGTATTACATGTATCTGTTTTATGTGACAAAAATTGTCCTCACTACTTACAGTGCTATAGTATTACATGTATCTGTTTTATGTGACAAAAATTGTCCTCACTACTTACAGTGCTATGGTATTACATGTATCTGTTTTATGTGACAAAAATTGTCCTCACTACTCGCAGTGTTATAGTATTACATGTATCTGTTCTATGTGACAAAAATTGTCCTCGCTACTAGCAGTGCTATAGTATTACATGTATCTGTTCTATGTGACAAAAATTGTCCTCACTACTAGCAGTGTTATAGTATTACATGTATCTGTTTTGTGTGACAAAAATTGTCCTCACTACTAGCAGTGTTATAGTATTACATGTATTTGTTCTATGTGACAAAAATTGTCCTCACTACTCGCAGTGTTATAGTATTACATGTATCTGTTTTATGTGACAAAAATTGTCCTCACTACTTACAGTGCTATGGTATTACATGTATCTGTTTTATGTGACAAAAATTGTCCTCACTACTCGCAGTGTTATAGTATTACATGTATCTGTTCTATGTGACAAAAATTGTCCTCACTACTCGCAGTGCTATAGTATTACATGTATCTGTTTTATGTGACAAAAATTGTCCTCGCTACTCGCAGTGCTATAGTATTACATGTATCTGTTTTATGTGACAAAAATTGTCCTCGCTACTCGCAGTGCTATAGTATTACATGTATCTGTTCTATGTGACAAAAATTGTCCTCATTACTCGCAGTGTTATAGTATTACATGTATCTGTTCTATGTGACAAAAATTGTCCTCACTACTCGCAGTGTTATAGTATTACATGTATCTGTTCTATGTGACAAAAATTGTCCTCGCTACTAGCAGTGTTATAGTATTACATGTATCTGTTTTATGCGACAAAATTTTTCCTCGCTACTCGCAGTGCTATAGTATTACATGTATCTGTTCTATGTGACAAAAATTGTCCTCACTACTCGCAGTGTTATAGTATTACATGTATCTGTTCTATGTGACAAAAATTGTCCTCACTACTCGCAGTGTTATAGTATTACATGTATCTGTTCTATGTGACAAAATTGTCCTCACTACTCGCAGTGTTATAGTATTACATGTATTTGTTCTATGTGACAAAAAATTGTCCTCACTACTTACAGTGCTATGGTATTACATGTATCTGTTTTATGTGACAAACATTGTCCTCACTACTCGCAGTGTTATAGTATTACATGTATCTGTTTTATGTGACAAAAATTGTCCTCACTACTCGCAGTGTTATAGTATTACATGTATCTGTTCTATGTGACAAAAATTGTCCTCACTACTCGCAGTGCTATAGTATTACATGTATCTGTTTTATGTGACAAAAATTGTCCTCACTACTAGCAGTGCAATAGTATTACATGTATCTGTTCTATGTGACAAAATTGTCCTCACTACTCGCAGTGCTATAGTATTACATGTATCTGTTTTATGTGACAAAAATTGTCCTCGCTACTCGCAGTGCTATAGTATTACATGTATCTGCTTTATGTGACAAAAATTGTCCTTGCTACTCGCAGTGCTATAGTATTACATGTATCTGTTCTATGTGACAAAAATTGTCCTCGCTACTCGCAGTGCTATAGTATTACATGTATCTGTTCTATGTGACAACAATTGTCCTCGCTACTAACAGTGTTATAGTATTACATGTATCTGTTCTATGTGACAAAAATTGTCCTCACTACTCGCAGTGTTATAGTATTACATGTATCTGTTCTATGTGACAAAAATTGTCCTGCTACTAGCAGTGTTATAGTATTACATGTATCTGTTCTATGTGACAAAAATTGTCCTCGCTACTAACAGTGTTATAGTATTACATGTATCTGTTCTATGTGACAAAAATTGTCCTCACTACTCGCAGTGTTATAGTATTACATGTATCTGTTCTATGTGACAAAAATTGTCCTCACTACTAGCAGTGTTATAGTATTACATGTATCTGTTTTATGTGGCAAAAATTGTCCTCACTACTTACAGTGCTATGGTATTACATGTATCTGTTTTATGTGACAAAAATTGTCCTCACTACTTACAGTGCTATGGTATTACATGTATCTGTTTTATGTGACAAAAATTGTCCTCACTACTCGCAGTGTTATAGTATTACATGTATCTGTTCTATGTGACAAAAATTGTCCTCACTACTAGCAGTGTTATAGTATTACATGTATCTGTTTTATGTGACAAAAATTGTCCTTGCTACTCGCAGTGCTATAGTATTACATGTATCTGTTTTATGTGACAAAAATTGTCCTCGCTACTCGCAGTGCTATGGTATTACATGTATCTGTTCTATGTGACAAAATTGTCCTCACTACTCGCAGTGTTATAGTATTACATGTATCTGTTCTATGTGACAAAAATTGTCCTCACTACTAGCAGTGTTATAGTATTACATGTATCTGTTTTATGTGACAAAAATTGTCCTCGCTACTCGCAGTGCTATGGTATTACATGTATCTGTTCTATGTGACAAAATTGTCCTCACTACTCGCAGTGTTATAGTATTACATGTATCTGTTCTATGTGACAAAAATTGTCCTCACTACTAGCAGTGTTATAGTATTACATGTATCTGTTCTATGTGACAAAAATTGTCCTCACTACTAGCAGTGTTATAGTATTACATGTATCTGTTCTATGTGACAAAAATTGTCCTCACTACTCGCAGTGCTATAGTATTACATGTATCTGTTTTGTGTGACAAAAATTGTCCTCACTACTAGCAGTGTTATAGTATTACATGTATCTGTTTTATGTGACAAAAATTGTCCTCACTACTCGCAGTGTTATAGTATTACATGTATCTGTTCTATGTGACAAAAATTGTCCTCACTACTAGCAGTGTTATAGTATTACATGTATCTGTTTTATGTGGCAAAAATTGTCCTCACTACTTACAGTGCTATGGTATTACATGTATCTGTTTTATGTGACAAAAATTGTCCTCACTACTTACAGTGCTATGGTATTACATGTATCTGTTTTATGTGACAAAAATTGTCCTCACTACTCGCAGTGTTATAGTATTACATGTATCTGTTCTATGTGACAAAATTGTCCTCACTACTAGCAGTGTTATAGTATTACATGTATCTGTTTTATGTGACAAAAATTGTCCTTGCTACTCGCAGTGCTATAGTATTACATGTATCTGTTTTATGTGACAAAAATTGTCCTCGCTACTCGCAGTGCTATGGTATTACATGTATCTGTTCTATGTGACAAAATTGTCCTCACTACTCGCAGTGTTATAGTATTACATGTATCTGTTCTATGTGACAAAAATTGTCCTCACTACTAGCAGTGTTATAGTATTACATGTATCTGTTTTATGTGACAAAAAATGTCCTCACTACTCGCAGTGCTATGGTATTACATGTATCTGTTCTATGTGACAAAATTGTCCTCACTACTCGCAGTGTTATAGTATTACATGTATCTGTTCTATGTGACAAAAATTGTCCTCACTACTAGCAGTGTTATAGTATTACATGTATCTGTTCTATGTGACAAAAATTGTCCTCACTACTAGCAGTGTTATAGTATTACATGTATCTGTTCTATGTGACAAAAATTGTCCTCACTACTCGCAGTGCTATAGTATTACATGTATCTGTTTTGTGTGACAAAAATTGTCCTCACTACTAGCAGTGTTATAGTATTACATGTATCTGTTTTGTGTGACAAAAATTGTCCTCACTACTAGCAGTGTTATAGTATTACATGTATCTGTTTTATGTGACAAAAATTGTCCTCACTACTTACAGTGCTATAGTATTACATGTATCTGTTTTATGTGACAAAAATTGTCCTCACTACTTACAGTGCTATGGTATTACATGTATCTGTTTTATGTGACAAAAATTGTCCTCACTACTCGCAGTGTTATAGTATTACATGTATCTGTTCTATGTGACAAAAATTGTCCTCGCTACTAGCAGTGTTATAGTATTACATGTATCTGTTTTGTGTGACAAAAATTGTCCTCACTACTAGCAGTGTTATAGTATTACATGTATTTGTTCTATGTGACAAAAATTGTCCTCACTACTCGCAGTGTTATAGTATTACATGTATCTGTTTTATGTGACAAAAATTGTCCTCACTACTTACAGTGCTATGGTATTACATGTATCTGTTTTATGTGACAAAAATTGTCCTCACTACTCGCAGTGTTATAGTATTACATGTATCTGTTCTATGTGACAAAAATTGTCCTCACTACTCGCAGTGCTATAGTATTACATGTATCTGTTTTATGTGACAAAAATTGTCCTCGCTACTCGCAGTGCTATAGTATTACATGTATCTGTTTTATGTGACAAAAATTGTCCTTGCTACTCGCAGTGCTATAGTATTACATGTATCTGTTCTATGTGACAAAAATTGTCCTCGCTACTCGCAGTGCTATAGTATTACATGTATCTGTTCTATGTGACAACAATTGTCCTCGCTACTTACAGTGTTATAGTATTACATGTATCTGTTCTATGTGACAAAAATTGTCCTCACTACTCGCAGTGTTATAGTATTACATGTATCTGTTCTATGTGACAAAAATTGTCCTCGCTACTAGCAGTGTTATAGTATTACATGTATCTGTTTTATGCGACAAAATTTTTCCTCGCTACTCGCAGTGCTATAGTATTACATGTATCTGTTCTATGTGACAAAAATTGTCCTCACTACTCGCAGTGTTATAGTATTACATGTATCTGTTCTATGTGACAAAAATTGTCCTCACTACTCGCAGTGTTATAGTATTACATGTATCTGTTCTATGTGACAAAATTGTCCTCACTACTCGCAGTGTTATAGTATTACATGTATTTGTTCTATGTGACAAAAAATTGTCCTCACTACTTACAGTGCTATGGTATTACATGTATCTGTTTTATGTGACAAAAATTGTCCTCACTACTCGCAGTGTTATAGTATTACATGTATCTGTTTTATGTGAAAAAAATTGTCCTCACTACTCGCAGTGTTATAGTATTACATGTATCTGTTCTATGTGACAAAAATTGTCCTCACTACTCGCAGTGCTATAGTATTACATGTATCTGTTCTATGTGACAAAAATTGTCCTCACTACTAGCAGTGCAATAGTATTACATGTATCTGTTCTATGTGACAAAATTGTCCTCACTACTCGCAGTGCTATAGTATTACATGTATCTGTTTTATGTGACAAAAATTGTCCTCGCTACTCGCAGTGCTATAGTATTACATGTATCTGCTTTATGTGACAAAAATTGTCCTTGCTACTCGCAGTGCTATAGTATTACATGTATCTGTTCTATGTGACAAAAATTGTCCTCGCTACTCGCAGTGCTATAGTATTACATGTATCTGTTCTATGTGACAACAATTGTCCTCGCTACTAACAGTGTTATAGTATTACATGTATCTGTTCTATGTGACAAAAATTGTCCTCACTACTCGCAGTGTTATAGTATTACATGTATCTGTTCTATGTGACAAAAATTGTCCTCGCTACTAGCAGTGTTATAGTATTACATGTATCTGTTGTATGTGACAAAAATTGTCCTCGCTACTAACAGTGTTATAGTATTACATGTATCTGTTCTATGTGACAAAAATTGTCCTCACTACTCGCAGTGTTATAGTATTACATGTATCTGTTCTATGTGACAAAAATTGTCCTCACTACTAGCAGTGTTATAGTATTACATGTATCTGTTTTATGTGACAAAAAGTGTCCTCACTACTTACAGTGCTATGGTATTACATGTATCTGTTCTATGTGACAAAATTGTCCTCACTACTCGCAGTGTTATAGTATTACATGTATTTGTTCTATGTGACAAAAAATTGTCCTCACTACTTACAGTGCTATGGTATTACATGTATCTGTTCTATGTGACAACAATTGTCCTCGCTACTTACAGTGTTATAGTATTACATGTATCTGTTCTATGTGACAAAAATTGTCCTCACTACTCGCAGTGTTATAGTATTACATGTATCTGTTCTATGTGACAAAAATTGTCCTCGCTACTAGCAGTGTTATAGTATTACATGTATCTGTTTTATGCGACAAAATTTTTCCTCGCTACTCCCAGTGCTATAGTATTACATGTATCTGTTCTATGTGACAAAAATTGTCCTCACTACTCGCAGTGTTATAGTATTACATGTATCTGTTCTATGTGACAAAAATTGTCCTCACTACTCGCAGTGTTATAGTATTACATGTATCTGTTCTATGTGACAAAAATTGTCCTCACTACTCGCAGTGTTATAGTATTACATGTATCTGTTCTATGTGACAAAATTGTCCTCACTACTCGCAGTGTTATAGTATTACATGTATTTGTTCTATGTGACAAAAAATTGTCCTCACTACTTACAGTGCTATGGTATTACATGTATCTGTTTTATGTGACAAAAATTGTCCTCACTACTCGCAGTGTTATAGTATTACATGTATCTGTTTTATGTGACAAAAATTGTCCTCACTACTCGCAGTGTTATAGTATTACATGTATCTGTTCTATGTGACAAAAATTGTCCTCACTACTCGCAGTGCTATAGTATTACATGTATCTGTTTTATGTGACAAAAATTGTCCTCACTACTAGCAGTGCAATAGTATTACATGTATCTGTTCTATGTGACAAAATTGTCCTCACTACTCGCAGTGCTATAGTATTACATGTATCTGTTTTATGTGACAAAAATTGTCCTCGCTACTCGCAGTGCTATAGTATTACATGTATCTGCTTTATGTGACAAAAATTGTCCTTGCTACTCGCAGTGCTATAGTATTACATGTATCTGTTCTATGTGACAAAAATTGTCCTCGCTACTCGCAGTGCTATAGTATTACATGTATCTGTTCTATGTGACAACAATTGTCCTCGCTACTAACAGTGTTATAGTATTACATGTATCTGTTCTATGTGACAAAAATTGTCCTCACTACTCGCAGTGTTATAGTATTACATGTATCTGTTCTATGTGACAAAAATTGTCCTGCTACTAGCAGTGTTATAGTATTACATGTATCTGTTCTATGTGACAAAAATTGTCCTCGCTACTAACAGTGTTATAGTATTACATGTATCTGTTCTATGTGACAAAAATTGTCCTCACTACTCGCAGTGTTATAGTATTACATGTATCTGTTCTATGTGACAAAAATTGTCCTCACTACTAGCAGTGTTATAGTATTACATGTATCTGTTTTATGTGGCAAAAATTGTCCTCACTACTTACAGTGCTATGGTATTACATGTATCTGTTTTATGTGACAAAAATTGTCCTCACTACTTACAGTGCTATGGTATTACATGTATCTGTTTTATGTGACAAAAATTGTCCTCACTACTCGCAGTGTTATAGTATTACATGTATCTGTTCTATGTGACAAAAATTGTCCTCACTACTAGCAGTGTTATAGTATTACATGTATCTGTTTTATGTGACAAAAATTGTCCTTGCTACTCGCAGTGCTATAGTATTACATGTATCTGTTTTATGTGACAAAAATTGTCCTCGCTACTCGCAGTGCTATGGTATTACATGTATCTGTTCTATGTGACAAAATTGTCCTCACTACTCGCAGTGTTATAGTATTACATGTATCTGTTCTATGTGACAAAAATTGTCCTCACTACTAGCAGTGTTATAGTATTACATGTATCTGTTTTATGTGACAAAAATTGTCCTCGCTACTCGCAGTGCTATGGTATTACATGTATCTGTTCTATGTGACAAAATTGTCCTCACTACTCGCAGTGTTATAGTATTACATGTATCTGTTCTATGTGACAAAAATTGTCCTCACTACTAGCAGTGTTATAGTATTACATGTATCTGTTCTATGTGACAAAAATTGTCCTCACTACTAGCAGTGTTATAGTATTACATGTATCTGTTCTATGTGACAAAAATTGTCCTCACTACTCGCAGTGCTATAGTATTACATGTATCTGTTTTGTGTGACAAAAATTGTCCTCACTACTAGCAGTGTTATAGTATTACATGTATCTGTTTTATGTGACAAAAATTGTCCTCACTACTCGCAGTGTTATAGTATTACATATATCTGTTCTATGTGACAAAAATTGTCCTCACTACTAGCAGTGTTATAGTATTACATGTATCTGTTTTATGTGGCAAAAATTGTCCTCACTACTTACAGTGCTATGGTATTACATGTATCTGTTTTATGTGACAAAAATTGTCCTCACTACTTACAGTGCTATGGTATTACATGTATCTGTTTTATGTGACAAAAATTGTCCTCACTACTCGCAGTGTTATAGTATTACATGTATCTGTTCTATGTGACAAAATTGTCCTCACTACTAGCAGTGTTATAGTATTACATGTATCTGTTTTATGTGACAAAAATTGTCCTTGCTACTCGCAGTGCTATAGTATTACATGTATCTGTTTTATGTGACAAAAATTGTCCTCGCTACTCGCAGTGCTATGGTATTACATGTATCTGTTCTATGTGACAAAATTGTCCTCACTACTAGCAGTGTTATAGTATTACATGTATCTGTTCTATGTGACAAAAATTGTCCTCACTACTAGCAGTGTTATAGTATTACATGTATCTGTTTTATGTGACAAAAAATGTCCTCGCTACTCGCAGTGCTATGGTATTACATGTATCTGTTCTATGTGACAAAATTGTCCTCACTACTCGCAGTGTTATAGTATTACATGTATCTGTTCTATGTGACAAAAATTGTCCTCACTACTAGCAGTGTTATAGTATTACATGTATCTGTTCTATGTGACAAAAATTGTCCTCACTACTAGCAGTGTTATAGTATTACATGTATCTGTTCTATGTGACAAAAATTGTCCTCACTACTCGCAGTGCTATAGTATTACATGTATCTGTTTTGTGTGACAAAAATTGTCCTCACTACTAGCAGTGTTATAGTATTACATGTATCTGTTTTGTGTGACAAAAATTGTCCTCACTACTAGCAGTGTTATAGTATTACATGTATCTGTTTTATGTGACAAAAATTGTCCTCACTACTTACAGTGCTATAGTATTACATGTATCTGTTTTATGTGACAAAAATTGTCCTCACTACTTACAGTGCTATGGTATTACATGTATCTGTTTTATGTGACAAAAATTGTCCTCACTACTCGCAGTGTTATAGTATTACATGTATCTGTTCTATGTGACAAAAATTGTCCTCGCTACTAGCAGTGTTATAGTATTACATGTATCTGTTTTGTGTGACAAAAATTGTCCTCACTACTAGCAGTGTTATAGTATTACATGTATTTGTTCTATGTGACAAAAATTGTCCTCACTACTCGCAGTGTTATAGTATTACATGTATCTGTTTTATGTGACAAAAATTGTCCTCACTACTTACAGTGCTATGGTATTACATGTATCTGTTTTATGTGACAAAAATTGTCCTCACTACTCGCAGTGTTATAGTATTACATGTATCTGTTCTATGTGACAAAAATTGTCCTCACTACTCGCAGTGCTATAGTATTACATGTATCTGTTTTATGTGACAAAAATTGTCCTCGCTACTCGCAGTGCTATAGTATTACATGTATCTGTTTTATGTGACAAAAATTGTCCTTGCTACTCGCAGTGCTATAGTATTACATGTATCTGTTCTATGTGACAAAAATTGTCCTCGCTACTCGCAGTGCTATAGTATTACATGTATCTGTTCTATGTGACAACAATTGTCCTCGCTACTTACAGTGTTATAGTATTACATGTATCTGTTCTATGTGACAAAAATTGTCCTCACTACTCGCAGTGTTATAGTATTACATGTATCTGTTCTATGTGACAAAAATTGTCCTCGCTACTAGCAGTGTTATAGTATTACATGTATCTGTTTTATGCGACAAAATTTTTCCTCGCTACTCGCAGTGCTATAGTATTACATGTATCTGTTCTATGTGACAAAAATTGTCCTCACTACTCGCAGTGTTATAGTATTACATGTATCTGTTCTATGTGACAAAAATTGTCCTCACTACTCGCAGTGTTATAGTATTACATGTATCTGTTCTATGTGACAAAATTGTCCTCACTACTCGCAGTGTTATAGTATTACATGTATTTGTTCTATGTGACAAAAAATTGTCCTCACTACTTACAGTGCAATGGTATTACATGTATCTGTTTTATGTGACAAAAATTGTCCTCACTACTCGCAGTGTTATAGTATTACATGTATCTGTTTTATGTGAAAAAAATTGTCCTCACTACTCGCAGTGTTATAGTATTACATGTATCTGTTCTATGTGACAAAAATTGTCCTCACTACTCGCAGTGCTATAGTATTACATGTATCTGTTTTATGTGACAAAAATTGTCCTCACTACTAGCAGTGCAATAGTATTACATGTATCTGTTCTATGTGACAAAATTGTCCTCACTACTCGCAGTGCTATAGTATTACATGTATCTGTTTTATGTGACAAAAATTGTCCTCGCTACTCGCAGTGCTATAGTATTACATGTATCTGCTTTATGTGACAAAAATTGTCCTTGCTACTCGCAGTGCTATAGTATTACATGTATCTGTTCTATGTGACAAAAATTGTCCTCGCTACTCGCAGTGCTATAGTATTACATGTATCTGTTCTATGTGACAACAATTGTCCTCGCTACTAACAGTGTTATAGTATTACATGTATCTGTTCTATGTGACAAAAATTGTCCTCACTACTCGCAGTGTTATAGTATTACATGTATCTGTTCTATGTGACAAAAATTGTCCTCGCTACTAGCAGTGTTATAGTATTACATGTATCTGTTCTATGTGACAAAAATTGTCCTCGCTACTAACAGTGTTATAGTATTACATGTATCTGTTCTATGTGACAAAAATTGTCCTCACTACTCGCAGTGTTATAGTATTACATGTATCTGTTCTATGTGACAAAAATTGTCCTCACTACTAGCAGTGTTATAGTATTACATGTATCTGTTTTATGTGACAAAAATTGTCCTCACTACTTACAGTGCTATGGTATTACATGTATCTGTTCTATGTGACAAAATTGTCCTCACTACTCGCAGTGTTATAGTATTACATGTATTTGTTCTATGTGACAAAAAATTGTCCTCACTACTTACAGTGCTATGGTATTACATGTATCTGTTCTATGTGACAACAATTGTCCTCGCTACTTACAGTGTTATAGTATTACATGTATCTGTTCTATGTGACAAAAATTGTCCTCACTACTCGCAGTGTTATAGTATTACATGTATCTGTTCTATGTGACAAAAATTGTCCTCGCTACTAGCAGTGTTATAGTATTACATGTATCTGTTTTATGCGACAAAATTTTTCCTCGCTACTCGCAGTGCTATAGTATTACATGTATCTGTTCTATGTGACAAAAATTGTCCTCACTACTCGCAGTGTTATAGTATTACATGTATCTGTTCTATGTGACAAAAATTGTCCTCACTACTCGCAGTGTTATAGTATTACATGTATCTGTTCTATGTGACAAAATTGTCCTCACTACTCGCAGTGTTATAGTATTACATGTATTTGTTCTATGTGACAAAAAATTGTCCTCACTACTTACAGTGCTATGGTATTACATGTATCTGTTTTATGTGACAAAAATTGTCCTCACTACTCGCAGTGTTATAGTATTACATGTATCTGTTTTATGTGAAAAAAATTGTCCTCACTACTCGCAGTGTTATAGTATTACATGTATCTGTTCTATGTGACAAAAATTGTCCTCGCTACTTACAGTGTTATAGTATTACATGTATCTGTTTTATGTGACAAAAATTGTCCTCACTACTTACAGTGCTATAGTATTACATGTATCTGTTTTATGTGACAAAAATTGTCCTCACTACTTACAGTGCTATGGTATTACATGTATCTGTTTTATGTGACAAAAATTGTCCTCACTACTCGCAGTGTTATAGTATTACATGTATCTGTTCTATGTGACAAAAATTGTCCTCGCTACTAGCAGTGCTATAGTATTACATGTATCTGTTCTATGTGACAAAAATTGTCCTCACTACTAGCAGTGTTATAGTATTACATGTATCTGTTTTGTGTGACAAAAATTGTCCTCACTACTAGCAGTGTTATAGTATTACATGTATTTGTTCTATGTGACAAAAATTGTCCTCACTACTCGCAGTGTTATAGTATTACATGTATCTGTTTTATGTGACAAAAATTGTCCTCACTACTTACAGTGCTATGGTATTACATGTATCTGTTTTATGTGACAAAAATTGTCCTCACTACTCGCAGTGTTATAGTATTACATGTATCTGTTCTATGTGACAAAAATTGTCCTCACTACTCGCAGTGCTATAGTATTACATGTATCTGTTTTATGTGACAAAAATTGTCCTCGCTACTCGCAGTGCTATAGTATTACATGTATCTGTTTTATGTGACAAAAATTGTCCTCGCTACTCGCAGTGCTATAGTATTACATGTATCTGTTCTATGTGACAAAAATTGTCCTCATTACTCGCAGTGTTATAGTATTACATGTATCTGTTCTATGTGACAAAAATTGTCCTCACTACTCGCAGTGTTATAGTATTACATGTATCTGTTCTATGTGACAAAAATTGTCCTCGCTACTAGCAGTGTTATAGTATTACATGTATCTGTTTTATGCGACAAAATTTTTCCTCGCTACTCGCAGTGCTATAGTATTACATGTATCTGTTCTATGTGACAAAAATTGTCCTCACTACTCGCAGTGTTATAGTATTACATGTATCTGTTCTATGTGACAAAAATTGTCCTCACTACTCGCAGTGTTATAGTATTACATGTATCTGTTCTATGTGACAAAATTGTCCTCACTACTCGCAGTGTTATAGTATTACATGTATTTGTTCTATGTGACAAAAAATTGTCCTCACTACTTACAGTGCTATGGTATTACATGTATCTGTTTTATGTGACAAAAATTGTCCTCACTACTCGCAGTGTTATAGTATTACATGTATCTGTTTTATGTGACAAAAATTGTCCTCACTACTCGCAGTGTTATAGTATTACATGTATCTGTTCTATGTGACAAAAATTGTCCTCACTACTCGCAGTGCTATAGTATTACATGTATCTGTTTTATGTGACAAAAATTGTCCTCACTACTAGCAGTGCAATAGTATTACATGTATCTGTTCTATGTGACAAAATTGTCCTCACTACTCGCAGTGCTATAGTATTACATGTATCTGTTTTATGTGACAAAAATTGTCCTCGCTACTCGCAGTGCTATAGTATTACATGTATCTGCTTTATGTGACAAAAATTGTCCTTGCTACTCGCAGTGCTATAGTATTACATGTATCTGTTCTATGTGACAAAAATTGTCCTCGCTACTCGCAGTGCTATAGTATTACATGTATCTGTTCTATGTGACAACAATTGTCCTCGCTACTAACAGTGTTATAGTATTACATGTATCTGTTCTATGTGACAAAAATTGTCCTCACTACTCGCAGTGTTATAGTATTACATGTATCTGTTCTATGTGACAAAAATTGTCCTGCTACTAGCAGTGTTATAGTATTACATGTATCTGTTCTATGTGACAAAAATTGTCCTCGCTACTAACAGTGTTATAGTATTACATGTATCTGTTCTATGTGACAAAAATTGTCCTCACTACTCGCAGTGTTATAGTATTACATGTATCTGTTCTATGTGACAAAAATTGTCCTCACTACTAGCAGTGTTATAGTATTACATGTATCTGTTTTATGTGGCAAAAATTGTCCTCACTACTTACAGTGCTATGGTATTACATGTATCTGTTTTATGTGACAAAAATTGTCCTCACTACTTACAGTGCTATGGTATTACATGTATCTGTTTTATGTGACAAAAATTGTCCTCACTACTCGCAGTGTTATAGTATTACATGTATCTGTTCTATGTGACAAAAATTGTCCTCACTACTAGCAGTGTTATAGTATTACATGTATCTGTTTTATGTGACAAAAATTGTCCTTGCTACTCGCAGTGCTATAGTATTACATGTATCTGTTTTATGTGACAAAAATTGTCCTCGCTACTCGCAGTGCTATGGTATTACATGTATCTGTTCTATGTGACAAAATTGTCCTCACTACTCGCAGTGTTATAGTATTACATGTATCTGTTCTATGTGACAAAAATTGTCCTCACTACTAGCAGTGTTATAGTATTACATGTATCTGTTTTATGTGACAAAAATTGTCCTCGCTACTCGCAGTGCTATGGTATTACATGTATCTGTTCTATGTGACAAAATTGTCCTCACTACTCGCAGTGTTATAGTATTACATGTATCTGTTTTATGTGACAAAAATTGTCCTCACTACTAGCAGTGTTATAGTATTACATGTATCTGTTCTATGTGACAAAAATTGTCCTCACTACTAGCAGTGTTATAGTATTACATGTATCTGTTCTATGTGACAAAAATTGTCCTCACTACTCGCAGTGCTATAGTATTACATGTATCTGTTTTGTGTGACAAAAATTGTCCTCACTACTAGCAGTGTTATAGTATTACATGTATCTGTTTTATGTGACAAAAATTGTCCTCACTACTCGCAGTGTTATAGTATTACATGTATCTGTTCTATGTGACAAAAATTGTCCTCACTACTAGCAGTGTTATAGTATTACATGTATCTGTTTTATGTGGCAAAAATTGTCCTCACTACTTACAGTGCTATGGTATTACATGTATCTGTTTTATGTGACAAAAATTGTCCTCACTACTTACAGTGCTATGGTATTACATGTATCTGTTTTATGTGACAAAAATTGTCCTCACTACTCGCAGTGTTATAGTATTACATGTATCTGTTCTATGTGACAAAATTGTCCTCACTACTAGCAGTGTTATAGTATTACATGTATCTGTTTTATGTGACAAAAATTGTCCTTGCTACTCGCAGTGCTATAGTATTACATGTATCTGTTTTATGTGACAAAAATTGTCCTCGCTACTCGCAGTGCTATGGTATTACATGTATCTGTTCTATGTGACAAAATTGTCCTCACTACTCGCAGTGTTATAGTATTACATGTATCTGTTCTATGTGACAAAAATTGTCCTCACTACTAGCAGTGTTATAGTATTACATGTATCTGTTCTATGTGACAAAAATTGTCCTCACTACTAGCAGTGTTATAGTATTACATGTATCTGTTCTATGTGACAAAAATTGTCCTCACTACTCGCAGTGCTATAGTATTACATGTATCTGTTTTGTGTGACAAAAATTGTCCTCACTACTAGCAGTGTTATAGTATTACATGTATCTGTTTTGTGTGACAAAAATTGTCCTCACTACTAGCAGTGTTATAGTATTACATGTATTTGTTCTATGTGACAAAAATTGTCCTCACTACTCGCAGTGTTATAGTATTACATGTATCTGTTTTATGTGACAAAAATTGTCCTCACTACTTACAGTGCTATGGTATTACATGTATCTGTTTTATGTGACAAAAATTGTCCTCACTACTCGCAGTGTTATAGTATTACATGTATCTGTTCTATGTGACAAAAATTGTCCTCACTACTCGCAGTGCTATAGTATTACATGTATCTGTTTTATGTGACAAAAATTGTCCTCGCTACTCGCAGTGCTATAGTATTACATGTATCTGTTTTATGTGACAAAAATTGTCCTTGCTACTCGCAGTGCTATAGTATTACATGTATCTGTTCTATGTGACAAAAATTGTCCTCGCTACTCGCAGTGCTATAGTATTACATGTATCTGTTCTATGTGACAACAATTGTCCTCGCTACTTACAGTGTTATAGTATTACATGTATCTGTTCTATGTGACAAAAATTGTCCTCACTACTCGCAGTGTTATAGTATTACATGTATCTGTTCTATGTGACAAAAATTGTCCTCGCTACTAGCAGTGTTATAGTATTACATGTATCTGTTTTATGCGACAAAATTTTTCCTCGCTACTCGCAGTGCTATAGTATTACATGTATCTGTTCTATGTGACAAAAATTGTCCTCACTACTCGCAGTGTTATAGTATTACATGTATCTGTTCTATGTGACAAAAATTGTCCTCACTACTCGCAGTGTTATAGTATTACATGTATCTGTTCTATGTGACAAAATTGTCCTCACTACTCGCAGTGTTATAGTATTACATGTATTTGTTCTATGTGACAAAAAATTGTCCTCACTACTTACAGTGCTATGGTATTACATGTATCTGTTTTATGTGACAAAAATTGTCCTCACTACTCGCAGTGTTATAGTATTACATGTATCTGTTTTATGTGAAAAAAATTGTCCTCACTACTCGCAGTGTTATAGTATTACATGTATCTGTTCTATGTGACAAAAATTGTCCTCACTACTCGCAGTGCTATAGTATTACATGTATCTGTTTTATGTGACAAAAATTGTCCTCACTACTAGCAGTGCAATAGTATTACATGTATCTGTTCTATGTGACAAAATTGTCCTCACTACTCGCAGTGCTATAGTATTACATGTATCTGTTTTATGTGACAAAAATTGTCCTCGCTACTCGCAGTGCTATAGTATTACATGTATCTGCTTTATGTGACAAAAATTGTCCTTGCTACTCGCAGTGCTATAGTATTACATGTATCTGTTCTATGTGACAAAAATTGTCCTCGCTACTCGCAGTGCTATAGTATTACATGTATCTGTTCTATGTGACAACAATTGTCCTCGCTACTAACAGTGTTATAGTATTACATGTATCTGTTCTATGTGACAAAAATTGTCCTCACTACTCGCAGTGTTATAGTATTACATGTATCTGTTCTATGTGACAAAAATTGTCCTCGCTACTAGCAGTGTTATAGTATTACATGTATCTGTTCTATGTGACAAAAATTGTCCTCGCTACTAACAGTGTTATAGTATTACATGTATCTGTTCTATGTGACAAAAATTGTCCTCACTACTCGCAGTGTTATAGTATTACATGTATCTGTTCTATGTGACAAAAATTGTCCTCACTACTAGCAGTGTTATAGTATTACATGTATCTGTTTTATGTGACAAAAATTGTCCTCACTACTTACAGTGCTATGGTATTACATGTATCTGTTCTATGTGACAAAATTGTCCTCACTACTCGCAGTGTTATAGTATTACATGTATTTGTTCTATGTGACAAAAAATTGTCCTCACTACTTACAGTGCTATGGTATTACATGTATCTGTTCTATGTGACAACAATTGTCCTCGCTACTTACAGTGTTATAGTATTACATGTATCTGTTCTATGTGACAAAAATTGTCCTCACTACTCGCAGTGTTATAGTATTACATGTATCTGTTCTATGTGACAAAAATTGTCCTCGCTACTAGCAGTGTTATAGTATTACATGTATCTGTTTTATGCGACAAAATTTTTCCTCGCTACTCGCAGTGCTATAGTATTACATGTATCTGTTCTATGTGACAAAAATTGTCCTCACTACTCGCAGTGTTATAGTATTACATGTATCTGTTCTATGTGACAAAAATTGTCCTCACTACTCGCAGTGTTATAGTATTACATGTATCTGTTCTATGTGACAAAATTGTCCTCACTACTCGCAGTGTTATAGTATTACATGTATTTGTTCTATGTGACAAAAAATTGTCCTCACTACTTACAGTGCTATGGTATTACATGTATCTGTTTTATGTGACAAAAATTGTCCTCACTACTCGCAGTGTTATAGTATTACATGTATCTGTTTTATGTGAAAAAAATTGTCCTCACTACTCGCAGTGTTATAGTATTACATGTATCTGTTCTATGTGACAAAAATTGTCCTCACTACTCGCAGTGCTATAGTATTACATGTATCTGTTTTATGTGACAAAAATTGTCCTCACTACTAGCAGTGCAATAGTATTACATGTATCTGTTCTATGTGACAAAATTGTCCTCACTACTCGCAGTGCTATAGTATTACATGTATCTGTTTTATGTGACAAAAATTGTCCTCGCTACTCGCAGTGCTATAGTATTACATGTATCTGCTTTATGTGACAAAAATTGTCCTTGCTACTCGCAGTGCTATAGTATTACATGTATCTGTTCTATGTGACAAAAATTGTCCTCGCTACTCGCAGTGCTATAGTATTACATGTATCTGTTCTATGTGACAACAATTGTCCTCGCTACTAACAGTGTTATAGTATTACATGTATCTGTTCTATGTGACAAAAATTGTCCTCACTACTCGCAGTGTTATAGTATTACATGTATCTGTTCTATGTGACAAAAATTGTCCTCGCTACTAGCAGTGTTATAGTATTACATGTATCTGTTCTATGTGACAAAAATTGTCCTCGCTACTAACAGTGTTATAGTATTACATGTATCTGTTCTATGTGACAAAAATTGTCCTCACTACTCGCAGTGTTATAGTATTACATGTATCTGTTCTATGTGACAAAAATTGTCCTCACTACTAGCAGTGTTATAGTATTACATGTATCTGTTTTATGTGACAAAAATTGTCCTCACTACTTACAGTGCTATGGTATTACATGTATCTGTTCTATGTGACAAAATTGTCCTCACTACTCGCAGTGTTATAGTATTACATGTATTTGTTCTATGTGACAAAAAATTGTCCTCACTACTTACAGTGCTATGGTATTACATGTATCTGTTTTATGTGACAAAAATTGTCCTCACTACTCGCAGTGTTATAGTATTACATGTATCTGTTTTATGTGAAAAAAATTGTCCTCACTACTCGCAGTGTTATAGTATTACATGTATCTGTTCTATGTGACAAAAATTGTCCTCACTACTCGCAGTGCTATAGTATTACATGTATCTGTTTTATGTGACAAAAATTGTCCTCACTACTAGCAGTGCAATAGTATTACATGTATCTGTTCTATGTGACAAAATTGTCCTCACTACTCGCAGTGCTATAGTATTACATGTATCTGTTTTATGTGACAAAAATTGTCCTCGCTACTCGCAGTGCTATAGTATTACATGTATCTGCTTTATGTGACAAAAATTGTCCTTGCTACTCGCAGTGCTATAGTATTACATGTATCTGTTCTATGTGACAAAAATTGTCCTCGCTACTCGCAGTGCTATAGTATTACATGTATCTGTTCTATGTGACAACAATTGTCCTCGCTACTAACAGTGTTATAGTATTACATGTATCTGTTCTATGTGACAAAAATTGTCCTCACTACTCGCAGTGTTATAGTATTACATGTATCTGTTCTATGTGACAAAAATTGTCCTCGCTACTAGCAGTGTTATAGTATTACATGTATCTGTTCTATGTGACAAAAATTGTCCTCGCTACTAACAGTGTTATAGTATTACATGTATCTGTTCTATGTGACAAAAATTGTCCTCACTACTCGCAGTGTTATAGTATTACATGTATCTGTTCTATGTGACAAAAATTGTCCTCACTACTAGCAGTGTTATAGTATTACATGTATCTGTTTTATGTGAAAAAAATTGTCCTCACTACTTACAGTGCTATGGTATTACATGTATCTGTTTTATGTGACAAAAATTGTCCTCACTACTTACAGTGCTATGGTATTACATGTGTCTGTTTTATGTGACAAAAATTGTCCTCACTACTCGCAGTGTTATAGTATTACATGTATCTGTTCTATGTGACAAAATTGTCCTCACTACTCGCAGTGTTATAGTATTACATGTATCTGTTCTATGTGACAAAAATTGTCCTCACTACTAGCAGTGTTATAGTATTACATGTATCTGTTTTATGTGACAAAAATTGTCCTCGCTACTCGCAGTGCTATGGTATTACATGTATCTGTTCTATGTGACAAAATTGTCCTCACTACTCGCAGTGTTATAGTATTACATGTATCTGTTCTATGTGACAAAAATTGTCCTCACTACTAGCAGTGTTATAGTATTACATGTATCTGTTCTATGTGACAAAAATTGTCCTCACTACTAGCAGTGTTATAGTATTACATGTATCTGTTCTATGTGACAAAAATTGTCCTCACTACTCGCAGTGCTATAGTATTACATGTATCTGTTTTGTGTGACAAAAATTGTCCTCACTACTAGCAGTGTTATAGTATTACATGTATCTGTTTTGTGTGACAAAAATTGTCCTCACTACTAGCAGTGTTATAGTATTACATGTATCTGTTTTATGTGACAAAAATTGTCCTCACTACTTACAGTGTTATAGTATTACATGTATCTGTTTTGTGTGACAAAAATTGTCCTCACTACTAGCAGTGTTATAGTATTACATGTATCTGTTTTGTGTGACAAAAATTGTCCTCACTACTAGCAGTGTTATAGTATTACATGTATCTGTTTTATGTGACAAAAATTGTCCTCACTACTTACAGTGCTATAGTATTACATGTATCTGTTTTATGTGACAAAAATTGTCCTCACTACTTACAGTGCTATGGTATTACATGTATCTGTTTTATGTGACAAAAATTGTCCTCACTACTCGCAGTGTTATAGTATTACATGTATCTGTTCTATGTGACAAAAATTGTCCTCGCTACTAGCAGTGTTATAGTATTACATGTATCTGTTTTGTGTGACAAAAATTGTCCTCACTACTAGCAGTGTTATAGTATTACATGTATTTGTTCTATGTGACAAAAATTGTCCTCACTACTCGCAGTGTTATAGTATTACATGTATCTGTTTTATGTGACAAAAATTGTCCTCACTACTTACAGTGCTATGGTATTACATGTATCTGTTTTATGTGACAAAAATTGTCCTCACTACTCGCAGTGTTATAGTATTACATGTATCTGTTCTATGTGACAAAAATTGTCCTCACTACTCGCAGTGCTATAGTATTACATGTATCTGTTTTATGTGACAAAAATTGTCCTCGCTACTCGCAGTGCTATAGTATTACATGTATCTGTTTTATGTGACAAAAATTGTCCTTGCTACTCGCAGTGCTATAGTATTACATGTATCTGTTCTATGTGACAAAAATTGTCCTCGCTACTCGCAGTGCTATAGTATTACATGTATCTGTTCTATGTGACAACAATTGTCCTCGCTACTTACAGTGTTATAGTATTACATGTATCTGTTCTATGTGACAAAAATTGTCCTCACTACTCGCAGTGTTATAGTATTACATGTATCTGTTCTATGTGACAAAAATTGTCCTCGCTACTAGCAGTGTTATAGTATTACATGTATCTGTTTTATGCGACAAAATTTTTCCTCGCTACTCGCAGTGCTATAGTATTACATGTATCTGTTCTATGTGACAAAAATTGTCCTCACTACTCGCAGTGTTATAGTATTACATGTATCTGTTCTATGTGACAAAAATTGTCCTCACTACTCGCAGTGTTATAGTATTACATGTATCTGTTCTATGTGACAAAATTGTCCTCACTACTCGCAGTGTTATAGTATTACATGTATCTGTTCTATGTGACAAAAATTGTCCTCGCTACTAGCAGTGTTATAGTATTACATGTATCTGTTCTATGTGACAAAATTGTCCTCACTACTCGCAGTGTTATAGTATTACATGTATTTGTTCTATGTGACAAAAAATTGTCCTCACTACTTACAGTGCTATGGTATTACATGTATCTGTTTTATGTGACAAAAATTGTCCTCACTACTCGCAGTGTTATAGTATTACATGTATCTGTTTTATGTGAAAAAAATTGTCCTCACTACTCGCAGTGTTATAGTATTACATGTATCTGTTCTATGTGACAAAAATTGTCCTCACTACTCGCAGTGCTATAGTATTACATGTATCTGTTTTATGTGACAAAAATTGTCCTCACTACTAGCAGTGCAATAGTATTACATGTATCTGTTCTATGTGACAAAATTGTCCTCACTACTCGCAGTGCTATAGTATTACATGTATCTGTTTTATGTGACAAAAATTGTCCTCGCTACTCGCAGTGCTATAGTATTACATGTATCTGCTTTATGTGACAAAAATTGTCCTTGCTACTCGCAGTGCTATAGTATTACATGTATCTGTTCTATGTGACAAAAATTGTCCTCGCTACTCGCAGTGCTATAGTATTACATGTATCTGTTCTATGTGACAACAATTGTCCTCGCTACTAACAGTGTTATAGTATTACATGTATCTGTTCTATGTGACAAAAATTGTCCTCACTACTCGCAGTGTTATAGTATTACATGTATCTGTTCTATGTGACAAAAATTGTCCTCGCTACTAGCAGTGTTATAGTATTACATGTATCTGTTCTATGTGACAAAAATTGTCCTCGCTACTAACAGTGTTATAGTATTACATGTATCTGTTCTATGTGACAAAAATTGTCCTCACTACTCGCAGTGTTATAGTATTACATGTATCTGTTCTATGTGACAAAAATTGTCCTCACTACTAGCAGTGTTATAGTATTACATGTATCTGTTTTATGTGACAAAAATTGTCCTCACTACTCGCAGTGTTATAGTATTACATGTATCTGTTCTATGTGACAAAATTGTCCTCACTACTCGCAGTGTTATAGTATTACATGTATTTGTTCTATGTGACAAAAAATTGTCCTCACTACTTACAGTGCTATGGTATTACATGTATCTGTTTTATGTGACAAAAATTGTCCTCACTACTCGCAGTGTTATAGTATTACATGTATCTGTTTTATGTGAAAAAAATTGTCCTCACTACTCGCAGTGTTATAGTATTACATGTATCTGTTCTATGTGACAAAAATTGTCCTCACTACTCGCAGTGCTATAGTATTACATGTATCTGTTTTATGTGACAAAAATTGTCCTCACTACTAGCAGTGCAATAGTATTACATGTATCTGTTCTATGTGACAAAATTGTCCTCACTACTCGCAGTGCTATAGTATTACATGTATCTGTTTTATGTGACAAAAATTGTCCTCGCTACTCGCAGTGCTATAGTATTACATGTATCTGCTTTATGTGACAAAAATTGTCCTTGCTACTCGCAGTGCTATAGTATTACATGTATCTGTTCTATGTGACAAAAATTGTCCTCGCTACTCGCAGTGCTATAGTATTACATGTATCTGTTCTATGTGACAACAATTGTCCTCGCTACTAACAGTGTTATAGTATTACATGTATCTGTTCTATGTGACAAAAATTGTCCTCACTACTCGCAGTGTTATAGTATTACATGTATCTGTTCTATGTGACAAAAATTGTCCTCGCTACTAGCAGTGTTATAGTATTACATGTATCTGTTCTATGTGACAAAAATTGTCCTCGCTACTAACAGTGTTATAGTATTACATGTATCTGTTCTATGTGACAAAAATTGTCCTCACTACTCGCAGTGTTATAGTATTACATGTATCTGTTCTATGTGACAAAAATTGTCCTCACTACTAGCAGTGTTATAGTATTACATGTATCTGTTTTATGTGACAAAAATTGTCCTCACTACTTACAGTGCTATGGTATTACATGTATCTGTTCTATGTGACAAAATTGTCCTCACTACTCGCAGTGTTATAGTATTACATGTATTTGTTCTATGTGACAAAAAATTGTCCTCACTACTTACAGTGCTATGGTATTACATGTATCTGTTTTATGTGACAAAAATTGTCCTCACTACTCGCAGTGTTATAGTATTACATGTATCTGTTTTATGTGAAAAAAATTGTCCTCACTACTCGCAGTGTTATAGTATTACATGTATCTGTTCTATGTGACAAAAATTGTCCTCACTACTCGCAGTGCTATAGTATTACATGTATCTGTTTTATGTGACAAAAATTGTCCTCACTACTAGCAGTGCAATAGTATTACATGTATCTGTTCTATGTGACAAAATTGTCCTCACTACTCGCAGTGCTATAGTATTACATGTATCTGTTTTATGTGACAAAAATTGTCCTCGCTACTCGCAGTGCTATAGTATTACATGTATCTGCTTTATGTGACAAAAATTGTCCTTGCTACTCGCAGTGCTATAGTATTACATGTATCTGTTCTATGTGACAAAAATTGTCCTCGCTACTCGCAGTGCTATAGTATTACATGTATCTGTTCTATGTGACAACAATTGTCCTCGCTACTAACAGTGTTATAGTATTACATGTATCTGTTCTATGTGACAAAAATTGTCCTCACTACTCGCAGTGTTATAGTATTACATGTATCTGTTCTATGTGACAAAAATTGTCCTCGCTACTAGCAGTGTTATAGTATTACATGTATCTGTTCTATGTGACAAAAATTGTCCTCGCTACTAACAGTGTTATAGTATTACATGTATCTGTTCTATGTGACAAAAATTGTCCTCACTACTCGCAGTGTTATAGTATTACATGTATCTGTTCTATGTGACAAAAATTGTCCTCACTACTAGCAGTGTTATAGTATTACATGTATCTGTTTTATGTGACAAAAATTGTCCTCACTACTTACAGTGCTATGGTATTACATGTATCTGTTTTATGTGACAAAAATTGTCCTCACTACTTACAGTGCTATGGTATTACATGTATCTGTTTTATGTGACAAAAATTGTCCTCACTACTCGCAGTGTTATAGTATTACATGTATCTGTTCTATGTGACAAAATTGTCCTCACTACTCGCAGTGTTATAGTATTACATGTATCTGTTCTATGTGACAAAAATTGTCCTCACTACTAGCAGTGTTATAGTATTACATGTATCTGTTTTATGTGACAAAAATTGTCCTCGCTACTCGCAGTGCTATGGTATTACATGTATCTGTTCTATGTGACAAAATTGTCCTCACTACTCGCAGTGTTATAGTATTACATGTATCTGTTCTATGTGACAAAAATTGTCCTCACTACTAGCAGTGTTATAGTATTACATGTATCTGTTCTATGTGACAAAAATTGTCCTCACTACTAGCAGTGTTATAGTATTACATGTATCTGTTCTATGTGACAAAAATTGTCCTCACTACTCGCAGTGCTATAGTATTACATGTATCTGTTTTATGTGACAAAAATTGTCCTCACTACTAGCAGTGCAATAGTATTACATGTATCTGTTCTATGTGACAAAATTGTCCTCACTACTCGCAGTGCTATAGTATTACATGTATCTGTTTTATGTGACAAAAATTGTCCTCGCTACTCGCAGTGCTATAGTATTACATGTATCTGCTTTATGTGACAAAAATTGTCCTTGCTACTCGCAGTGCTATAGTATTACATGTATCTGTTCTATGTGACAAAAATTGTCCTCGCTACTCGCAGTGCTATAGTATTACATGTATCTGTTCTATGTGACAACAATTGTCCTCGCTACTAACAGTGTTATAGTATTACATGTATCTGTTCTATGTGACAAAAATTGTCCTCACTACTCGCAGTGTTATAGTATTACATGTATCTGTTCTATGTGACAAAAATTGTCCTCGCTACTAGCAGTGTTATAGTATTACATGTATCTGTTCTATGTGACAAAAATTGTCCTCGCTACTAACAGTGTTATAGTATTACATGTATCTGTTCTATGTGACAAAAATTGTCCTCACTACTCGCAGTGTTATAGTATTACATGTATCTGTTCTATGTGACAAAAATTGTCCTCACTACTAGCAGTGTTATAGTATTACATGTATCTGTTTTATGTGACAAAAATTGTCCTCACTACTTACAGTGCTATGGTATTACATGTATCTGTTTTATGTGACAAAAATTGTCCTCACTACTTACAGTGCTATGGTATTACATGTATCTGTTTTATGTGACAAAAATTGTCCTCACTACTCGCAGTGTTATAGTATTACATGTATCTGTTCTATGTGACAAAATTGTCCTCACTACTCGCAGTGTTATAGTATTACATGTATCTGTTCTATGTGACAAAAATTGTCCTCACTACTAGCAGTGTTATAGTATTACATGTATCTGTTTTATGTGACAAAAATTGTCCTCGCTACTCGCAGTGCTATGGTATTACATGTATCTGTTCTATGTGACAAAATTGTCCTCACTACTCGCAGTGTTATAGTATTACATGTATCTGTTCTATGTGACAAAAATTGTCCTCACTACTAGCAGTGTTATAGTATTACATGTATCTGTTCTATGTGACAAAAATTGTCCTCACTACTAGCAGTGTTATAGTATTACATGTATCTGTTCTATGTGACAAAAATTGTCCTCACTACTCGCAGTGCTATAGTATTACATGTATCTGTTTTGTGTGACAACAATTGTCCTCACTACTAGCAGTGTTATAGTATTACATGTATCTGTTTTGTGTGACAAAAATTGTCCTCACTACTAGCAGTGTTATAGTATTACATGTATCTGTTTTATGTGACAAAAATTGTCCTCACTACTTACAGTGTAATAGTATTACATGTATCTGTTTTATGTGACAAAAATTGTCCTCGCTACTAGCAGTGCTATAGTATTACATGTATCTGTTCTATGTGACAAAAATTGTCCTCGCTACTAGCAGTGCTATAGTATTACATGTATCTGTTTTATGTGACAAAAATTGTCCTCACTACTCGCAGTGTTATAGTATTACATGTATCTGTTCTATGTGACAAAAATTGTCCTCGCTACTAGCAGTGCTATAGTATTACATGTATCTGTTCTATGTGACAAAAATTGTCCTCGCTACTAGCAGTGCTATAGTATTACATGTATCTGTTTTATGTGACAAAAATTGTCCTCACTACTCGCAGTGTTATAGTATTACATGTATCTGTTCTATGTGACAAAAATTGTCCTCACTACTAGCAGTGTTATAGTATTACATGTATCTGTTCTATGTGACAAAAATTGTCCTCACTACTTACAGTGTTATAGTATTACATGTATCTGTTTTATGTGACAAAAATTGTCCTCACTACTCGCAGTGTTATAGTATTACATGTATCTGTTTTATGTGACAAAAATTGTCCTCACTACTAGCAGTGTTATAGTATTACATGTATTTGTTCTATGTGACAAAAATTGTCCTCACTACTTACAGTGCTATGGTATTACATGTATCTGTTTTATGTGACAAAAATTGTCCTCACTACTCGCAGTGTTATAGTATTACATGTATCTGTTTTATGTGACAAAAAGTGTCCTCACTACTAGCAGTGTTATAGTATTACAAGTATCTGTTCTATGTGACAACAATTGTCCTCGCTACTTACAGTGTTATAGTATTACATGTATCTGTTCTATGTGACAAAAATTGTCCTCACTACTCGCAGTGTTATAGTATTACATGTATCTGTTCTATGTGACAAAAATTGTCCTCGCTACTAGCAGTGTTATAGTATTACATGTATCTGTTTTATGCGACAAAATTTTTCCTCGCTACTCGCAGTGCTATAGTATTACATGTATCTGTTCTATGTGACAAAAATTGTCCTCACTACTCGCAGTGTTATAGTATTACATGTATCTGCTCTATGTGACAAAAATTATCCTCACTACTCGCAGTGTTATAGTATTACATGTATCTGTTCTATGTGACAAAAATTGTCCTCAATACTAGCAGTGTTATAGTATTACATGTATTTGTTCTATGTGACAAAAATTGTCCTCACTACTTACAGTGCTATGGTATTACATGTATCTGTTCTATGCGACAAAATTGTCCTCACTACTCGCAGTGTTATAGTATTACATGTATCTGTTTTATGTGACAAAAATTGTCCTCACCACTCGCAGTGCTATAGTATTACATGTATCTGTTTTATGTGACAAAAATTGTCCTCACTACTCGCAGTGTTATAGTATTACATGTATCTGTTTTATGTGACAAAAATTGTCCTCACTACTTACAGTGCTATGGTATTACATGTATCTGTTTTATGTGACAAAAATTGTCCTCACTACTCGCAGTGTTATAGTATTACATGTATCTGTTTTATGTGACAAAAATTGTCCTCACTACTTACAGTGTTATAGTATTACATGTATCTGTTCTATGTGACAACAATTGTCCTCACTACTAGCAGTGTTATAGTATTACATGTATCTGTTTTATGTGACAAAAATTGTCCTCACTACTCGCAGTGTTATAGTATTACATGTATCTGTTTTATGTGACAAAAATTGTCCTCACTACTTACAGTGTTATAGTATTACATGTATCTGTTTTATGTGACAAAAATTGTCCTCACTACTCGCAGTGTTATAGTATTACATGTATCTGTTTTATGTGACAAAAATTGTCCTCGCTACTTGCAGTGTTATAGTATTACATGTATCTGTTTTGTGTGACAAAAATTGTCCTCACTACTAGCAGTGCTATAGTATTACATGTATCTGTTCTATGTGACAAAAATTGTCCTCACTACTTACAGTGTTATAGTATTACATGTATCTGTTCTATGTGACAAAAATTGTCCTCACTACTAGCAGTGTTATAGTATTACATGTATCTGTTCTATGTGACAAAAATTGTCCTCGCTACTCGCAGTGCTATAGTATTACATGTATCTGTTCTATGTGACAAAAATTGTCCTCACTACTCGCAGTGTTATAGTATTACATGTATCTGTTTTATGTGACAAAAATTGTCCTCACTACTTACAGTGCTATGGTATTACATGTATCTGTTTTATGTGACAAAAATTGTCCTCACTACTTACAGTGCTATGGTATTACATGTATCTGTTTTATGTGACAAAAATTGTCCTCACTACTCGCAGTGTTATAGTATTACATGTATCTGTTCTATGTGACAAAAATTGTCCTCACTACTAGCAGTGTTATAGTATTACATGTATCTGTTTTATGTGACAAAAATTGTCCTTGCTACTCGCAGTGCTATAGTATTACATGTATCTGTTCTATGTGACAAAAATTGTCCTTGCTACTCGCAGTGCTATAGTATTACATGTATCTGTTTTATGTGACAAAAATTGTCCTCGCTACTCGCAGTGCTATGGTATTACATGTATCTGTTTTATGTGACAAAATTGTCCTCACTACTCGCAGTGTTATAGTATTACATGTATCTGTTCTATGTGACAAAAATTGTCCTCACTACTAGCAGTGTTATAGTATTACATGTATCTGTTTTGTGTGACAAAAATTGTCCTCACTACTAGCAGTGTTATAGTATTACATGTATCTGTTTTATGTGACAAAAATTGTCCTCACTACTTACAGTGTTATAGTATTACATGTATCTGTTTTGTGTGACAAAAATTGTCCTCACTACTTACAGTGTTATAGTATTACATGTATCTGTTTTGTGTGACAAAAATTGTCCTCACTACTCGCAGTGTTATAGTATTACATGTATCTGTTTTATGTGACAAAAATTGTCCTCACTACTTACAGTGTTATAGTATTACATGTATCTGTTCTATGTGACAAAAATTGTCCTCACTACTAGCAGTGTTATAGTATTACATGTATCTGTTTTATGTGACAAAAATTGTCCTCACTACTCGCAGTGTTATAGTATTACATGTATCTGTTTTATGTGACAAAAATTGTCCTCACTACTTACAGTGTTATAGTATTACATGTATCTGTTTTATGTGACAAAAATTGTCCTCACTACTCGCAGTGTTATAGTATTACATGTATCTGTTTTATGTGACAAAAATTGTCCTCGCTACTTGCAGTGTTATAGTATTACATGTATCTGTTTTGTGTGACAAAAATTGTCCTCACTACTAGCAGTGCTATAGTATTACATGTATCTGTTCTATGTGACAAAAATTGTCCTCACTACTTACAGTGTTATAGTATTACATGTATCTGTTCTATGTGACAAAAATTGTCCTCACTACTAGCAGTGTTATAGTATTACATGTATCTGTTCTATGTGACAAAAATTGTCCTCGCTACTCGCAGTGCTATAGTATTACATGTATCTGTTCTATGTGACAAAAATTGTCCTCACTACTCGCAGTGTTATAGTATTACATGTATCTGTTTTATGTGACAAAAATTGTCCTCACTACTTACAGTGCTATGGTATTACATGTATCTGTTTTATGTGACAAAAATTGTCCTCACTACTCGCAGTGTTATAGTATTACATGTATCTGTTCTATGTGACAAAAATTGTCCTCACTACTAGCAGTGTTATAGTATTACATGTATCTGTTTTATGTGACAAAAATTGTCCTTGCTACTCGCAGTACTATAGTATTACATGTATCTGTTCTATGTGACAAAAATTGTCCTTGCTACTCGCAGTGCTATAGTATTACATGTATCTGTTTTATGTGACAAAAATTGTCCTCGCTACTCGCAGTGCTATGGTATTACATGTATCTGTTCTATGTGACAAAATTGTCCTCACTACTCGCAGTGTTATAGTATTACATGTATCTGTTCTATGTGACAAAAATTGTCCTCACTACTAGCAGTGTTATAGTATTACATGTATCTGTTTTGTGTGACAAAAATTGTCCTCACTACTAGCAGTGTTATAGTATTACATGTATCTGTTTTATGTGACAAAAATTGTCCTCACTACTTACAGTGTTATAGTATTACATGTATCTGTTTTGTGTGACAAAAATTGTCCTCACTACTTACAGTGTTATAGTATTACATGTATCTGTTTTGTGTGACAAAAATTGTCCTCACTACTCGCAGTGTTATAGTATTACATGTATCTGTTCTATGTGACAAAAATTGTCCTCGCTACTAGCAGTGCTATAGTATTACATGTATCTGTTTTATGTGACAAAAATTGTCCTCACTACTCGCAGTGTTATAGTATTACATGTATCTGTTCTATGTGACAAAAATTGTCCTCACTACTTACAGTGTTATAGTATTACATGTATCTGTTCTATGTGACAAAAATTGTCCTCACTACTCGCTGTGCTATAGTATTACATGTATCTGTTCTATGTGACAAAAATTGTCCTCGCTACTGGCAGTGCTATAGTATTACATGTATCTGTTCTATGTGACAAAAATTGTCCTCGCTACTAGCAGTGCTATAGTATTACATGTATCTGTTCTATGTGACAAAAATTGTCCTCACTACTTACAGTGCTATGGTATTACATGTATCTGTTTTATGTGACAAAAATTGTCCTCACTACTCGCAGTGTTATAGTATTACATGTATCTGTTCTATGTGACAAAAATTGTCCTCACTACTAGCAGTGTTATAGTATTACATGTATCTGTTCTATGTGACAAAAATTGTCCTCACTACTGACAGTGTTATAGTATTACATGTATCTGTTTTATGTGACAAAAATTGTCCTCACTACTCGCAGTGTTATAGTATTACATGTATCTGTTTTATGTGACAAAAATTGTCCTCACTACTAGCAGTGTTATAGTATTACATGTATTTGTTCTATGTGACAAAAATTGTCCTCACTACTTACAGTGCTATGGTATTACATGTATCTGTTTTATGTGACAAAAATTGTCCTCACTACTCGCAGTGTTATAGTATTACATGTATCTGTTTTATGTGACAAAAATTGTCCTCACTACTAGCAGTGTTATAGTATTACAAGTATCTGTTCTATGTGACAACAATTGTCCTCGCTACTTACAGTGTTATAGTATTACATGTATCTGTTCTATGTGACAAAAATTGTCCTCACTACTCGCAGTGTTATAGTATTACATGTATCTGTTCTATGTGACAAAAATTGTCCTCGCTACTAGCAGTGTTATAGTATTACATGTATCTGTTTTATGCGACAAAATTTTTCCTCGCTACTCGCAGTGCTATAGTATTACATGTATCTGTTCTATGTGACAGAAATTGTCCTCACTACTCGCAGTGTTATAGTATTACATGTATCTGTTCTATGTGACAAAAATTATCCTCACTACTCGCAGTGTTATAGTATTACATGTATCTGTTCTATGTGACAAAAATTGTCCTCACTACTCGCAGTGTTATAGTATTACATGTATCTGTTTTATGTAACAAAAATTGTCCTCGCTACTTACAGTGCTATGGTATTACATGTATCTGTTTTATGTGACAAAAATTGTCCTCAATACTAGCAGTGTTATAGTATTACATGTATTTGTTCTATGTGACAAAAATTGTCCTCACTACTTACAGTGCTATGGTATTACATGTATCTGTTCTATGCGACAAAATTGTCCTCACTACTCGCAGTGTTATAGTATTACATGTATCTGTTTTATGTGACAAAAATTGTCCTCACCACTCGCAGTGCTATAGTATTACATGTATCTGTTTTATGTGACAAAAATTGTCCTCACTACTCGCAGTGTTATAGTATTACATGTATCTGTTTTATGTGACAAAAATTGTCCTCACTACTTACAGTGCTATGGTATTACATGTATCTGTTTTATGTGACAAAAATTGTCCTCACTACTTACAGTGTTATAGTATTACATGTATCTGTTCTATGTGACAAAAATTGTCCTCACTACTAGCAGTGTTATAGTATTACATGTATCTGTTTTATGTGACAAAAATTGTCCTCACTACTCGCAGTGTTATAGTATTACATGTATCTGTTTTATGTGACAAAAATTGTCCTCACTACTTACAGTGTTATAGTATTACATGTATCTGTTTTATGTGACAAAAATTGTCCTCACTACTCGCAGTGTTATAGTATTACATGTATCTGTTTTATGTGACAAAAATTGTCCTCGCTACTTGCAGTGTTATAGTATTACATGTATCTGTTTTGTGTGACAAAAATTGTCCTCACTACTAGCAGTGCTATAGTATTACATGTATCTGTTCTATGTGACAAAAATTGTCCTCACTACTTACAGTGTTATAGTATTACATGTATCTGTTCTATGTGACAAAAATTGTCCTCACTACTAGCAGTGTTATAGTATTACATGTATTTGTTCTATGTGACAAAAATTGTCCTCACTACTAGCAGTGTTATAGTATTACATGTATCTGTTCTATGTGACAAAAATTGTCCTCGCTACTCGCAGTGCTATAGTATTACATGTATCTGTTCTATGTGACAAAATTGTCCTCACTACTCGCAGTGTTATAGTATTACATGTATCTGTTTTATGTGACAAAAATTGTCCTCACTACTTACAGTGCTATGGTATTACATGTATCTGTTTTATGTGACAAAAATTGTCCTCACTACTTACAGTGCTATGGTATTACATGTATCTGTTTTATGTGACAAAAATTGTCCTCACTACTAGCAGTGTTATAGTATTACATGTATCTGTTTTATGTGACAAAAATTGTCCTCACTACTAGCAGTGTTATAGTATTACATGTATCTGTTCTATGTGACAAAAATTGTCCTCGCTACTCGCAGTGCTATAGTATTACATGTATCTGTTCTATGTGACAAAAATTGTCCTCACTACTCGCAGTGTTATAGTATTACATGTATCTGTTTTATGTGACAAAAATTGTCCTCACTACTTACAGTGCTATGGTATTACATGTATCTGTTTTATGTGACAAAAATTGTCCTCACTACTTACAGTGCTATGGTATTACATGTATCTGTTTTATGTGACAAAAATTGTCCTCACTACTCGCAGTGTTATAGTATTACATGTATCTGTTCTATGTGACAAAAATTGTCCTCACTACTAGCAGTGTTATAGTATTACATGTATCTGTTTTATGTGACAAAAATTGTCCTTGCTACTCGCAGTGCTATAGTATTACATGTATCTGTTCTATGTGACAAAAATTGTCCTTGCTACTCGCAGTGCTATAGTATTACATGTATCTGTTTTATGTGACAAAAATTGTCCTCGCTACTCGCAGTGCTATGGTATTACATGTATCTGTTCTATGTGACAAAATTGTCCTCACTACTCGCAGTGTTATAGTATTACATGTATCTGTTCTATGTGACAAAAATTGTCCTCACTACTAGCAGTGTTATAGTATTACATGTATCTGTTTTGTGTGACAAAAATTGTCCTCACTACTAGCAGTGTTATAGTATTACATGTATCTGTTTTATGTGACAAAAATTGTCCTCACTACTTACAGTGTTATAGTATTACATGTATCTGTTTTGTGTGACAAAAATTGTCCTCACTACTTACAGTGTTATAGTATTACATGTATCTATTTTGTGTGACAAAAATTGTCCTCACTACTCGCAGTGTTATAGTATTACATGTATCTGTTCTATGTGACAAAAATTGTCCTCGCTACTAGCAGTGTTATAGTATTACATCTATCTGTTTTATGTGACAAAAATTGTCCTCACTACTCGCAGTGTTATAGTATTACATGTATCTGTTCTATGTGACAAAAATTGTCCTCACTACTTACAGTGTTATAGTATTACATGTATCTGTTCTATGTGACAAAAATTGTCCTCACTACTCGCTGTGCTATAGTATTACATGTATCTGTTCTATGTGACAAAAATTGTCCTCGCTACTGGCAGTGCTATAGTATTACATGTATCTGTTCTATGTGACAAAAATTGTCCTCGTTACTCGCAGTGCTATAGTATTACATGTATCTGTTCTATGTGACAAAAATTGTCCTCACTACTTACAGTGCTATGGTATTACATGTATCTGTTTTATGTGACAAAAATTGTCCTCACTACTCGCAGTGTTATAGTATTACATGTATCTGTTCTATGTGACAAAAATTGTCCTCACTACTCGCAGTGTTATAGTATTACATGTATCTGTTCTATGTGACAAAAATTGTCCTCACTACTTACAGTGTTATAGTATTACATGTATCTGTTTTATGTGACAAAAATTGTCCTCACTACTCGCAGTGTTATAGTATTACATGTATCTGTTTTATGTGACAAAAATTGTCCTCACTACTAGCAGTGTTATAGTATTACATGTATTTGTTCTATGTGACAAAAATTGTCCTCACTACTTACAGTGCTATGGTATTACATGTATCTGTTTTATGTGACAAAAATTGTCCTCACTACTCGCAGTGTTATAGTATTACATGTATCTGTTTTATGTGACAAAAATTGTCCTCACTACTAGCAGTGTTATAGTATTACAAGTATCTGTTCTATGTGACAACAATTGTCCTCGCTACTTACAGTGTTATAGTATTACATGTATCTGTTCTATGTGACAAAAATTGTCCTCGCTACTAGCAGTGTTATAGTATTACATGTATCTGTTTTATGCGACAAAATTTTTCCTCGCTACTCGCAATGCTATAGTATTACATGTATCTGTTCTATGTGACAAAAATTGTCCTCACTACTCGCAGTGTTATAGTATTACATGTATCTGTTCTATGTGACAAAAATTATCCTCACTACTCGCAGTGTTATAGTATTACATGTATCTGTTCTATGTGACAAAAATTGTCCTCACTACTCGCAGTGTTATAGTATTACATGTATCTGTTTTATGTAACAAAAATTGTCCTCGCTACTTACAGTGCTATGGTATTACATGTATCTGTTTTATGTGACAAAAATTGTCCTCAATACTAGCAGTGTTATAGTATTACATGTATTTGTTCTATGTGACAAAAATTGTCCTCACTACTTACAGTGCTATGGTATTACATGTATCTGTTCTATGCGACAAAATTGTCCTCACTACTCGCAGTGTTATAGTATTACATGTATCTGTTTTATGTGACAAAAATTGTCCTCACCACTCGCAGTGCTATGGTATTACATGTATCTGTTTTATGTGACAAAAATTGTCCTCACTACTCGCAGTGTTATAGTATTACATGTATCTGTTTTATGTGACAAAAATTGTCCTCACTACTTACAGTGCTATGGTATTACATGTATCTGTTTTATGTGACAAAAATTGTCCTCACTACTTACAGTGTTATAGTATTACATGTATCTGTTCTATGTGACAAAAATTGTCCTCACTACTAGCAGTGTTATAGTATTACATGTATCTGTTTTATGTGACAAAAATTGTCCTCACTACTCGCAGTGTTATAGTATTACATGTATCTGTTTTATGTGACAAAAATTGTCCTCACTACTTACAGTGTTATAGTATTACATGTATCTGTTTTATGTGACAAAAATTGTCCTCACTACTCGCAGTGTTATAGTATTACATGTATCTGTTTTATGTGACAAAAATTGTCCTCGCTACTTGCAGTGTTATAGTATTACATGTATCTGTTTTGTGTGACAAAAATTGTCCTCACTACTAGCAGTGCTATAGTATTACATGTATCTGTTCTATGTGACAAAAATTGTCCTCACTACTTACAGTGTTATAGTATTACATGTATCTGTTCTATGTGACAAAAATTGTCCTCACTACTAGCAGTGTTATAGTATTACATGTATTTGTTCTATGTGACAAAAATTGTCCTCACTACTAGCAGTGTTATAGTATTACATGTATCTGTTCTATGTGACAAAAATTGTCCTCGCTACTCGCAGTGCTATAGTATTACATGTATCTGTTCTATGTGACAAAATTGTCCTCACTACTCGCAGTGTTATAGTATTACATGTATCTGTTTTATGTGACAAAAATTGTCCTCACTACTTACAGTGCTATGGTATTACATGTATCTGTTTTATGTGACAAAAATTGTCCTCACTACTTACAGTGCTATGGTATTACATGTATCTGTTTTATGTGACAAAAATTGTCCTCACTACTAGCAGTGTTATAGTATTACATGTATCTGTTTTATGTGACAAAAATTGTCCTTGCTACTCGCAGTGCTATAGTATTACATGTATCTGTTCTATGTGACAAAAATTGTCCTTGCTACTCGCAGTGCTATAGTATTACATGTATCTGTTTTATGTGACAAAAATTGTCCTCGCTACTCGCAGTGCTATGGTATTACATGTATCTGTTCTATGTGACAAAATTGTCCTCACTACTCGCAGTGTTATAGTATTACATGTATCTGTTCTATGTGACAAAAATTGTCCTCACTACTAGCAGTGTTATAGTATTACATGTATCTGTTTTGTGTGACAAAAATTGTCCTCACTACTAGCAGTGCTATAGTATTACATGTATCTGTTCTATGTGACAAAAATTGTCCTCACTACTAGCAGTGTTATAGTATTACATGTATCTGTTTTGTGTGACAAAAATTGTCCTCACTACTAGCAGTGTTATAGTATTACATGTATCTGTTTTATGTGACAAAAATTGTCCTCACTACTTACAGTGTTATAGTATTACATGTATCTGTTTTGTGTGACAAAAATTGTCCTCACTACTTACAGTGTTATAGTATTACATGTATCTGTTTTGTGTGACAAAAATTGTCCTCACTACTCGCAGTGTTATAGTATTACATGTATCTGTTCTATGTGACAAAAATTGTCCTCGCTACTAGCAGTGCTATAGTATTACATGTATCTGTTTTATGTGACAAAAATTGTCCTCACTACTCGCAGTGTTATAGTATTACATGTATCTGTTCTATGTGACAAAAATTGTCCTCACTACTTACAGTGTTATAGTATTACATGTATCTGTTCTATGTGACAAAAATTGTCCTCACTACTCGCTGTGCTATAGTATTACATGTATCTGTTCTATGTGACAAAAATTGTCCTCGCTACTGGCAGTGCTATAGTATTACATGTATCTGTTCTATGTGACAAAAATTGTCCTCGCTACTAGCAGTGCTATAGTATTACATGTATCTGTTCTATGTGACAAAAATTGTCCTCACTACTTACAGTGCTATGGTATTACATGTATCTGTTTTATGTGACAAAAATTGTCCTCACTACTCGCAGTGTTATAGTATTACATGTATCTGTTCTATGTGACAAAAATTGTCCTCACTACTAGCAGTGTTATAGTATTACATGTATTTGTTCTATGTGACAAAAATTGTCCTCACTACTCGCAGTGTTATAGTATTACATGTATCTGTTTTATGTGACAAAAATTGTCCTCACTACTAGCAGTGTTATAGTATTACATGTATCTGTTCTATGTGACAAAAATTGTCCTCACTACTTACAGTGTTATAGTATTACATGTATTTGTTCTATGTGACAAAAATTGTCCTCACTACTCGCAGTGTTATAGTATTACATGTATCTGTTTTATGTGACAAAAATTGTCCTCACTACTTACAGTGCTATAGTATTACATGTATTTGTTCTATGTGACAAAAATTGTCCTCACTACTCGCAGTGTTATAGTATTACATGTATCTGTTTTATGTGACACAAATTGTCCTCACTACTAGCAGTGTTATAGTATTACATGTATTTGTTTTATGTGACAAAAATTGTCCTCACTACTCGCAGTGTTATAGTATTACATGTATCTGTTCTATGTGACAAAAATTGTCCTCACTACTTACAGTGCTATGGTATTACATGTATCTGTTTTATGTGACAAAAATTGTCCTCACTACTCGCAGTGTTATAGTATTACATGTATCTGTTTTATGTGACAAAAATTGTCCTCACTACTAGCAGTGTTATAGTATTACAAGTATCTGTTCTATGTGACAAAAATTGTCCTCACTACTCGCAGTGTTATAGTATTACATGTATTTGTTCTATGTGACAAAAATTGTCCTCACTACTAGCAGTGTTATAGTATTACAAGTATCTGTTCTATGTGACAAAAATTGTCCTCGCTACTCGCAGTGCTATAGTATTACATGTATCTGTTCTATGTGACAAAAATTGTCCTCGCTACTCGCAGTGCTATAGTATTACATGTATCTGTTTTATGTGACAAAAATTGTCCTTGCTACTCGCAGTGCTATAGTATTACATGTATCTGTTCTATGTGACAAAAATTGTCCTCGCTACTCGCAGTGCTATAGTATTACATGTATCTGTTCTATGTGACAAAAATTGTCCTCACTACTTACAGTGCTATGGTATTACATGTATCTGTTTTATGTGACAAAAATTGTCCTCACTACTCGCAGTGTTATAGTATTACATGTATCTGTTTTATGTGACAAAAATTTTCCTCACTACTCCCACTGTTATAGTATTACATGTATCTGTTCTATGTGACAAAATTGTCCTCACTACTCGCAGTGCTATAGTATTACATGTATCTGTTCTATGTGACAAAAATTGTCCTCGCTACTCGCAGTGCTATAGTATTACATGTATCTGTTTTATGTGACAAAAATTGTCCTTGCTACTCGCAGTGCTATAGTATTACATGTATCTGTTCTATGTGACAAAAATTGTCCTCGCTACTCGCAGTGTTATAGTATTACATGTATCTGTTCTATGTGACAAAAATTGTCCTCGCTACTAGCAGTGTAATAGTATTACATGTATCTGTTCTATGTGACAAAAATTGTCCTCGCTACTAGCAGTGCTATAGTATTACATGTATCTGTTCTATGTGACAAAAATTGTCCTCACTACTTACAGTGCTATGGTATTACATGTATCTGTTTTATGTGACAAAAATTGTCCTCACTACTTACAGTGTTATAGTATTACATGTATCTGTTCTATGTGACAAAAATTGTCCTCACTACTAGCAGTGTTATAGTATTACATGTATTTGTTCTATGTGACAAAAATTGTCCTCACTACTCGCAGTGTTATAGTATTACATGTATCTGTTTTATGTGACAAAAATTGTCCTCACTACTCGCAGTGTTATAGTATTACATGTATTTGTTCTATGTGACAAAAATTGTCCTCACTACTCGCAGTGTTATAGTATTACATGTATCTGTTTTATGTGACAAAAATTGTCCTCACTACTTACAGTGCTATAGTATTACATGTATTTGTTCTATGTGACAAAAATTGTCCTCACTACTCGCAGTGTTATAGTATTACATGTATCTGTTTTATGTGACAAAAATTTTCCTCACTACTAGCAGTGTTATAGTATTACAAGTATCTGTTCTATGTGACAAAAATTGTCCTCGCTACTCGCAGTGCTATAGTATTACATGTATCTGTTCTATGTGACAAAAATTGTCCTCGCTACTCGCAGTGCTATAGTATTACATGTATCTGTTTTATGTGACAAAAATTGTCCTTGCTACTCGCAGTGCTATAGTATTACATGTATCTGTTCTATGTGACAAAAATTGTCCTCGCTACTCGCAGTGCTATAGTATTACATGTATCTGTTCTATGTGACAAAAATTGTCCTCACTACTTACAGTGCTATGGTATTACATGTATCTGTTTTATGTGACAAAAATTGTCCTCACTACTCGCAGTGTTATAGTATTACATGTATCTGTTTTATGTGACAAAAATTGTCCTCACTACTCGCAGTGTTATAGTATTACATGTATCTGTTCTATGTGACAAAATTGTCCTCACTACTCGCAGTGCTATAGTATTACATGTATCTGTTCTATGTGACAAAAATTGTCCTCGCTACTCGCAGTGCTATAGTATTACATGTATCTGTTTTATGTGACAAAAATTGTCCTTGCTACTCGCAGTGCTATAGTATTACATGTATCTGTTCTATGTGACAAAAATTGTCCTGGCTACTCGCAGTGCTATAGTATTACATGTATCTGTTCTATGTGACAACAATTGTCCTCGCTACTTACAGTGTTATAGTATTACATGTATCTGTTCTATGTGACAAAAATTGTCCTCACTACTCGCAGTGTTATAGTATTACATGTATCTGTTCTATGTGACAAAAATTGTACTCGCTACTAGCAGTGTTATAGTATTACATGTATCTGTTTTATGCGACAAAATTTTTCCTCGCTACTCGCAGTGCTATAGTATTACATGTATCTGTTCTATGTGACAAAAATTGTCCTCACTACTCGCAGTGTTATAGTATTACATGTATCTGTTCTATGTGACAAAAATTGTCCTCACTACTCGCAGTGTTATAGTATTACATGTATCTGTTCTATGTGACAAAAATTGTCCTCACTACTCGCAGTGTTATAGTATTACATGTATCTGTTTTATGTAACAAAAATTGTCCTCGCTACTTACAGTGCTATGGTATTACATGTATCTGTTTTATGTGACAAAAATTGTCCTCAATACTAGCAGTGTTATAGTATTACATGTATTTGTTATATGTGACAAAAATTGTCCTCACTACTTACAGTGCTATGGTATTACATGTATCTGTTCTATGTGACAAAATTGTCCTCACTACTCGCAGTGTTATAGTATTACATGTATCTGTTTTATGTGACAAAAATTGTCCTCACCACTCGCAGTGCTATAGTATTACATGTATCTGTTTTATGTGACAAAAATTGTCCTCACTACTCGCAGTGTTATAGTATTACATGTATCTGTTTTATGTGACAAAAATTGTCCTCACTACTTACAGTGCTATGGTATTACATGTATCTGTTTTATGTGACAAAAATTGTCCTCACTACTCGCAGTGTTATAGTATTACATGTATCTGTTTTATGTGACAAAAATTGTCCTCACTACTTAGTGTTATAGTATTACATGTATCTGTTCTATGTGACAAAAATTGTCCTCACTACTAGCAGTGTTATAGTATTACATGTATCTGTTTTATGTGACAAAAATTGTCCTCACTACTCGCAGTGTTATAGTATTACATGTATCTGTTTTATGTGACAAAAATTGTCCTCACTACTTACAGTGTTATAGTATTACATGTATCTGTTTTATGTGACAAAAATTGTCCTCACTACTCGCAGTGTTATAGTATTACATGTATCTGTTTTATGTGACAAAAATTGTCCTCACTACTTACAGTGTTATAGTATTACATGTATCTGTTTTGTGTGACAAAAATTGTCCTCACTACTCGCAGTGTTATAGTATTACATGTATCTGTTTTGTGTGACAAAAATTGTCCTCACTACTAGCAGTGCTATAGTATTACATGTATCTGTTCTATGTGACAAAAATTGTCCTCACTACTTACAGTGTTATAGTATTACATGTATCTGTTCTATGTGACAAAAATTGTCCTCACTACTAGCAGTGTTATAGTATTACATGTATTTGTTCTATGTGACAAAAATTGTCCTCACTACTAGCAGTGTTATAGTATTACATGTATCTGTTCTATGTGACAAAAATTGTCCTCGCTACTCGCAGTGCTATAGTATTACATGTATCTGTTCTATGTGACAAAAATTGTCCTCGCTACTCGCAGTGCTATAGTATTACATGTATCTGTTTTATGTGACAAAAATTGTCCTCAACACTAGCAGTGTTATTGTATTACATGTATCTGTTCTATGTGACAAAAATTGTCCTCACTACTCGCAGTGTTATAGTATTACATGTATCTGTTTTGTGTGACAAAAATTGTCCTCACTACTAGCAGTGTTATAGTATTACATGTATCTGTTCTATGTGACAAAATTGTCCTCACTACTCGCAGTGCTATAGTATTACATGTATCTGTTTTGTGTGACAAAAATTGTCCTCACTACTAGCAGTGTTATAGTATTACATGTATCTGTTCTATGTGACAAAATTGTCCTCACTACTCGCAGTGCTATAGTATTACATGTATCTGTTTTATGTGACAAAAATTGTCCTCGCTACTCGCAGTGCTATAGTATTACATGTATCTGTTTTATGTGACAAAAATTGTCCTCACTACTCGCAGTGTTATAGTATTACATGTATCTGTTCTATGTGACAAAAATTATCCTCACTACTCGCAGTGTTATAGTATTACATGTATCTGTTTTGTGTGACAAAAATTGTCCTCACTACTAGCAGTGTTATAGTATTACATGTATCTGTTCTATGTGACAAAAATTGTCCTCACTACTTACAGTGCTATGGTATTACATGTATCTGTTTTATGTGACAAAAATTGTCCTCACTACTTACAGTGCTATCGTATTACATGCATCTGTTTTATGTGACAAAAATTGTCCTCACTACTAGCAGTGCTATAGTATTACATGTATCTGTTTTATGTGACAAAAATTGTCCTCACTACTCGCAGTGTTATAGTATTACATGTATCTGTTTTATGTGACAAAAATTGTCCTCACTACTAGCAGTGTTATAGTATTACATGTATTTGTTCTATGTGACAAAAATTGTCCTCACTACTCGCAGTGTTATAGTATTACATGTATCTGTTTTATGTGACAAAAATTGTCCTCACTACTTACAGTGCTATAGTATTACATGTATTTGTTCTATGTGACAAAAATTGTCCTCACTACTCGCAGTGTTATAGTATTACATGTATCTGTTTTATGTGACAAAAATTGTCCTCACTACTAGCAGTGTTATAGTATTACAAGTATCTGTTCTATGTGACAAAAATTGTCCTCGCTACTCGCAGTGCTATAGTATTACATGTATCTGTTCTATGTGACAAAAATTGTCCTCGCTACTCGCAGTGCTATAGTATTACATGTATCTGTTTTATGTGACAAAAATTGTCCTTGCTACTCGCAGTGCTATAGTATTACATGTATCTGTTCTATGTGACAAAAATTGTCCTCGCTACTCGCAGTGCTATAGTATTACATGTATCTGTTCTATGTGACAAAAATTGTCCTCACTACTTACAGTGCTATGGTATTACATGTATCTGTTCTATGTGAAAAAAATTGTCCTCACTACTCGCAGTGTTATAGTATTACATGTATCTGTTTTATGTGACAAAAATTGTCCTCACTACTCGCAGTGTTATAGTATTACATGTATCTGTTCTATGTGACAAAATTGTCCTCACTACTCGCAGTGCTATAGTATTACATGTATCTGTTCTATGTGACAAAAATTGTCCTCGCTACTCGCAGTGCTATAGTATTACATGTATCTGTTTTATGTGACAAAAATTGTCCTTGCTACTCGCAGTGCTATAGTATTACATGTATCTGTTCTATGTGACAAAAATTGTCCTGGCTACTCGCAGTGCTATAGTATTACATGTATCTGTTCTATGTGACAACAATTGTCCTCGCTACTTACAGTGTTATAGTATTACATGTATCTGTTCTATGTGACAAAAATTGTCCTCACTACTCGCAGTGTTATAGTATTACATGTATCTGTTCTATGTGACAAAAATTGTCCTCGCTACTAGCAGTGTTATAGTATTACATGTATCTGTTTTATGCGACAAAATTTTTCCTCGCTACTCGCAGTGCTATAGTATTACATGTATCTGTTCTATGTGACAAAAATTGCCCTCACTACTCGCAGTGTTATAGTATTACATGTATCTGTCCTATGTGACAAAAATTGTCCTCACTACTCGCAGTGTTATAGTATTACATGTATCTGTTCTATGTGACACAAATTGTCCTCACTACTCGCAGTGTTATAGTATTACATGTATCTGTTTTATGTAACAAAAATTGTCCTCGCTACTTACAGTGCTATGGTATTACATGTATCTGTTTTATGTGACAAAAATTGTCCTCAATACTAGCAGTGTTATAGTATTACATGTATTTGTTCTATGTGACAAAAATTGTCCTCACTACTTACAGTGCTATGGTATTACATGTATCTGTTCTATGTGACAAAATTGTCCTCACTACTCGCAGTGTTATAGTATTACATGTATCTGTTTTATGTGACAAAAATTGTCCTCACCACTCGCAGTGCTATAGTATTACATGTATCTGTTTTATGTGACAAAAATTGTCCTCACTACTCGCAGTGTTATAGTATTACATGTATCTGTTTTATGTGACAAAAATTGTCCTCACTACTTACAGTGCTATGGTATTACATGTATCTGTTTTATGTGACAAAAATTGTCCTCACTACTCGCAGTGTTATAGTATTACATGTATCTGTTTTATGTGACAAAAATTGTCCTCACTACTTACAGTGTTATAGTATTACATGTATCTGTTCTATGTGACAAAAATTGTCCTCACTACTAGCAGTGTTATAGTATTACATGTATCTGTTTTATGTGACAAAAATTGTCCTCACTACTCGCAGTGTTATAGTATTACATGTATCTGTTTTATGTGACAAAAATTGTCCTCACTACTTACAGTGTTATAGTATTACATGTATCTGTTTTATGTGACAAAAATTGTCCTCACTACTCGCAGTGTTATAGTATTACATGTATCTGTTTTATGTGACAAAAATTGTCCTCACTACTCGCAGTGTTATAGTATTACATGTATCTGTTTTATGTGACAAAAATTGTCCTCACTACTTACAGTGTTATAGTATTACATGTATCTGTTTTGTGTGACAAAAATTGTCCTCACTACTAGCAGTGTTATAGTATTACATGTATCTGTTCTATGTGACAAAAATTGTCCTCACTACTTACAGTGCTATGGTATTACATGTATCTGTTCTATGTGACAAAAATTGTCCTCACTACTCGCAGTGTTATAGTATTACATGTATCTGTTTTGTGTGACAAAAATTGTCCTCACTACTAGCAGTGTTATAGTATTACATGTATCTGTTCTATGTGACAAAAATTGTCCTCACTACTAGCAGTGTTATAGTATTACATGTATTTGTTCTATGTGACAAAAATTGTCCTCACTACTCGCAGTGTTATAGTATTACATGTATCTGTTTTATGTGACAAAAATTGTCCTCACTACTCGCAGTGTTATAGTATTACATGTATTTGTTCTATGTGACAAAAATTGTCCTCACTACTCGCAGTGTTATAGTATTACATGTATCTGTTTTATGTGACAAAAATTGTCCTCACTACTTACAGTGCTCTAGTATTACATGTATTTGTTCTATGTGACAAAAATTGTCCTCACTACTCGCAGTGTTATAGTATTACATGTATCTGTTTTATGTGACAAAAATTTTCCTCACTACTAGCAGTGTTATAGTATTACAAGTATCTGTTCTATGTGACAAAAATTGTCCTCGCTACTCGCAGTGCTATAGTATTACATGTATCTGTTCTATGTGACAAAAATTGTCCTCGCTACTCGCAGTGCTATAGTATTACATGTATCTGTTTTATGTGACAAAAATTGTCCTTGCTACTCGCAGTGCTATAGTATTACATGTATCTGTTCTATGTGACAAAAATTGTCCTCGCTACTCGCAGTGCTATAGTATTACATGTATCTGTTCTATGTGACAAAAATTGTCCTCACTACTTACAGTGCTATGGTATTACATGTATCTGTTTTATGTGACAAAAATTGTCCTCACTACTCGCAGTGTTATAGTATTACATGTATCTGTTTTATGTGACAAAAATTGTCCTCACTACTCGCAGTGTTATAGTATTACATGTATCTGTTCTATGTGACAAAATTGTCCTCACTACTCGCAGTGCTATAGTATTACATGTATCTGTTCTATGTGACAAAAATTGTCCTCGCTACTCGCAGTGCTATAGTATTACATGTATCTGTTTTATGTGACAAAAATTGTCCTTGCTACTCGCAGTGCTATAGTATTACATGTATCTGTTCTATGTGACAAAAATTGTCCTGGCTACTCGCAGTGCTATAGTATTACATGTATCTGTTCTATGTGACAACAATTGTCCTCGCTACTTACAGTGTTATAGTATTACATGTATCTGTTCTATGTGACAAAAATTGTCCTCACTACTCGCAGTGTTATAGTATTACATGTATCTGTTCTATGTGACAAAAATTGTACTCGCTACTAGCAGTGTTATAGTATTACATGTATCTGTTTTATGCGACAAAATTTTTCCTCGCTACTCGCAGTGCTATAGTATTACATGTATCTGTTCTATGTGACAAAAATTGTCCTCAATACTCGCAGTGTTATAGTATTACATGTATCTGTTCTATGTGACAAAAATTGTCCTCACTACTCGCAGTGTTATAGTATTACATGTATCTGTTCTATGTGACAAAAATTGTCCTCACTACTCGCAGTGTTATAGTATTACATGTATCTGTTTTATGTAACAAAAATTGTCCTCGCTACTTACAGTGCTATGGTATTACATGTATCTGTTTTATGTGACAAAAATTGTCCTCAATACTAGCAGTGTTATAGTATTACATGTATTTGTTATATGTGACAAAAATTGTCCTCACTACTTACAGTGCTATGGTATTACATGTATCTGTTCTATGTGACAAAATTGTCCTCACTACTCGCAGTGTTATAGTATTACATGTATCTGTTTTATGTGACAAAAATTGTCCTCACCACTCGCAGTGCTATAGTATTACATGTATCTGTTTTATGTGACAAAAATTGTCCTCACTACTCGCAGTGTTATAGTATTACATGTATCTGTTTTATGTGACAAAAATTGTCCTCACTACTTACAGTGCTATGGTATTACATGTATCTGTTTTATGTGACAAAAATTGTCCTCACTACTCGCAGTGTTATAGTATTACATGTATCTGTTTTATGTGACAAAAATTGTCCTCACTACTTAGTGTTATAGTATTACATGTATCTGTTCTATGTGACAAAAATTGTCCTCACTACTAGCAGTGTTATAGTATTACATGTATCTGTTTTATGTGACAAAAATTGTCCTCACTACTCGCAGTGTTATAGTATTACATGTATCTGTTTTATGTGACAAAAATTGTCCTCACTACTTACAGTGTTATAGTATTACATGTATCTGTTTTATGTGACAAAAATTGTCCTCACTACTCGCAGTGTTATAGTATTACATGTATCTGTTTTATGTGACAAAAATTGTCCTCACTACTTACAGTGTTATAGTATTACATGTATCTGTTTTGTGTGACAAAAATTGTCCTCACTACTCGCAGTGTTATAGTATTACATGTATCTGTTTTGTGTGACAAAAATTGTCCTCACTACTAGCAGTGCTATAGTATTACATGTATCTGTTCTATGTGACAAAAATTGTCCTCACTACTTACAGTGTTATAGTATTACATGTATCTGTTCTATGTGACAAAAATTGTCCTCACTACTAGCAGTGTTATAGTATTACATGTATTTGTTCTATGTGACAAAAATTGTCCTCACTACTAGCAGTGTTATAGTATTACATGTATCTGTTCTATGTGACAAAAATTGTCCTCGCTACTCGCAGTGCTATAGTATTACATGTATCTGTTCTATGTGACAAAAATTGTCCTCGCTACTCGCAGTGCTATAGTATTACATGTATCTGTTTTATGTGACAAAAATTGTCCTCAACACTAGCAGTGTTATAGTATTACATGTATCTGTTCTATGTGACAAAAATTGTCCTCACTACTCGCAGTGTTATAGTATTACATGTATCTGTTTTGTGTGACAAAAATTGTCCTCACTACTAGCAGTGTTATAGTATTACATGTATCTGTTCTATGTGACAAAATTGTCCTCACTACTCGCAGTGCTATAGTATTACATGTATCTGTTTTGTGTGACAAAAATTGTCCTCACTACTAGCAGTGTTATAGTATTACATGTATCTGTTCTATGTGACAAAATTGTCCTCACTACTCGCAGTGCTATAGTATTACATGTATCTGTTTTATGTGACAAAAATTGTCCTCGCTACTCGCAGTGCTATAGTATTACATGTATCTGTTTTATGTGACAAAAATTGTCCTCACTACTCGCAGTGTTATAGTATTACATGTATCTGTTCTATGTGACAAAAATTATCCTCACTACTCGCAGTGTTATAGTATTACATGTATCTGTTTTGTGTGACAAAAATTGTCCTCACTACTAGCAGTGTTATAGTATTACATGTATCTGTTCTATGTGACAAAAATTGTCCTCACTACTTACAGTGCTATGGTATTACATGTATCTGTTTTATGTGACAAAAATTGTCCTCACTACTTACAGTGCTATCGTATTACATGCATCTGTTTTATGTGACAAAAATTGTCCTCACTACTAGCAGTGCTATAGTATTACATGTATCTGTTTTATGTGACAAAAATTGTCCTCACTACTAGCAGTGTTATAGTATTACATGTATTTGTTCTATGTGACAAAAATTGTCCTCACTACTCGCAGTGTTATAGTATTACATGTATCTGTTTTATGTGACAAAAATTGTCCTCACTACTTACAGTGCTATAGTATTACATGTATTTGTTCTATGTGACAAAAATTGTCCTCACTACTCGCAGTGTTATAGTATTACATGTATCTGTTTTATGTGACAAAAATTGTCCTCACTACTAGCAGTGTTATAGTATTACAAGTATCTGTTCTATGTGACAAAAATTGTCCTCGCTACTCGCAGTGCTATAGTATTACATGTATCTGTTCTATGTGACAAAAATTGTCCTCGCTACTCGCAGTGCTATAGTATTACATGTATCTGTTTTATGTGACAAAAATTGTCCTTGCTACTCGCAGTGCTATAGTATTACATGTATCTGTTCTATGTGACAAAAATTGTCCTCGCTACTCGCAGTGCTATAGTATTACATGTATCTGTTCTATGTGACAAAAATTGTCCTCACTACTTACAGTGCTATGGTATTACATGTATCTGTTCTATGTGAAAAAAATTGTCCTCACTACTCGCAGTGTTATAGTATTACATGTATCTGTTTTATGTGACAAAAATTGTCCTCACTACTCGCAGTGTTATAGTATTACATGTATCTGTTCTATGTGACAAAATTGTCCTCACTACTCGCAGTGCTATAGTATTACATGTATCTGTTCTATGTGACAAAAATTGTCCTCGCTACTCGCAGTGCTATAGTATTACATGTATCTGTTTTATGTGACAAAAATTGTCCTTGCTACTCGCAGTGCTATAGTATTACATGTATCTGTTCTATGTGACAAAAATTGTCCTGGCTACTCGCAGTGCTATAGTATTACATGTATCTGTTCTATGTGACAACAATTGTCCTCGCTACTTACAGTGTTATAGTATTACATGTATCTGTTCTATGTGACAAAAATTGTCCTCACTACTCGCAGTGTTATAGTATTACATGTATCTGTTCTATGTGACAAAAATTGTCCTCGCTACTAGCAGTGTTATAGTATTACATGTATCTGTTTTATGCGACAAAATTTTTCCTCGCTACTCGCAGTGCTATAGTATTACATGTATCTGTTCTATGTGACAAAAATTGCCCTCACTACTCGCAGTGTTATAGTATTACATGTATCTGTTCTATGTGACAAAAATTGTCCTCACTACTCGCAGTGTTATAGTATTACATGTATCTGTTCTATGTGACACAAATTGTCCTCACTACTCGCAGTGTTATAGTATTACATGTATCTGTTTTATGTAACAAAAATTGTCCTCGCTACTTACAGTGCTATGGTATTACATGTATCTGTTTTATGTGACAAAAATTGTCCTCAATACTAGCAGTGTTATAGTATTACATGTATTTGTTCTATGTGACAAAAATTGTCCTCACTACTTACAGTGCTATGGTATTACATGTATCTGTTCTATGTGACAAAATTGTCCTCACTACTCGCAGTGTTATAGTATTACATGTATCTGTTTTATGTGACAAAAATTGTCCTCACCACTCGCAGTGCTATAGTATTACATGTATCTGTTTTATGTGACAAAAATTGTCCTCACTACTCGCAGTGTTATAGTATTACATGTATCTGTTTTATGTGACAAAAATTGTCCTCACTACTTACAGTGCTATGGTATTACATGTATCTGTTTTATGTGACAAAAATTGTCCTCACTACTCGCAGTGTTATAGTATTACATGTATCTGTTTTATGTGACAAAAATTGTCCTCACTACTTACAGTGTTATAGTATTACATGTATCTGTTCTATGTGACAAAAATTGTCCTCACTACTAGCAGTGTTATAGTATTACATGTATCTGTTTTATGTGACAAAAATTGTCCTCACTACTCGCAGTGTTATAGTATTACATGTATCTGTTTTATGTGACAAAAATTGTCCTCACTACTTACAGTGTTATAGTATTACATGTATCTGTTTTATGTGACAAAAATTGTCCTCACTACTCGCAGTGTTATAGTATTACATGTATCTGTTTTATGTGACAAAAATTGTCCTCACTACTCGCAGTGTTATAGTATTACATGTATCTGTTTTATGTGACAAAAATTGTCCTCACTACTTACAGTGTTATAGTATTACATGTATCTGTTTTGTGTGACAAAAATTGTCCTCACTACTAGCAGTGTTATAGTATTACATGTATCTGTTCTATGTGACAAAAATTGTCCTCACTACTTACAGTGCTATGGTATTACATGTATCTGTTCTATGTGACAAAAATTGTCCTCACTACTTACAGTGTTATAGTATTACATGTATCTGTTTTGTGTGACAAAAATTGTCCTCACTACTCGCAGTGTTATAGTATTACATGTATCTGTTTTGTGTGACAAAAATTGTCCTCACTACTAGCAGTGTTATAGTATTACATGTATCTGTTCTATGTGACAAAAATTGTCCTCACTACTTACAGTGCTATGGTATTACATGTATCTGTTCTATGTGACAAAAATTGTCCTCACTACTTACAGTGTTATAGTATTACATGTATCTGTTTTGTGTGACAAAAATTGTCCTCACTACTAGCAGTGCTATAGTATTACATGTATCTGTTCTATGTGACAAAAATTGTCCTCACTACTTACAGTGTTATAGTATTACATGTATCTGTTCTATGTGACAAAAATTGTCCTCACTACTAGCAGTGTTATAGTATTACATGTATTTGTTCTATGTGACAAAAATTGTCCTCACTACTAGCAGTGTTATAGTATTACATGTATCTGTTCTATGTGACAAACATTGTCCTCGCTACTCGCAGTGCTATAGTATTACATGTATCTGTTCTATGTGACAAAAATTGTCCTCGCTACTCGCAGTGCTATAGTATTACATGTATCTGTTTTATGTGACAAAAATTGTCCTCAACACTAGCAGTGTTATAGTATTACATGTATCTGTTCTATGTGACAAAAATTGTCCTCACTACTCGCAGTGTTATAGTATTACATGTATCTGTTTTGTGTGACAAAAATTGTCCTCACTACTAGCAGTGTTATAGTATTACATGTATCTGTTCTATGTGACAAAAATTGTCCTCGCTACTAGCAGTGCTATAGTATTACATGTATCTGTTTTATGTGACAAAAATTGTCCTCACTACTCGCAGTGTTATAGTATTACATGTATCTGTTCTATGTGACAAAAATTGTCCTCACTACTCGCTGTGCTATAGTATTACATGTATCTGTTCTATGTGACAAAAATTGTCCTCGCTACTGGCAGTGCTATAGTATTACATGTATTTGTTCTATGTGACAAAAATTGTCCTCGCTACTAGCAGTGCTATAGTATTACATGTATCTGTTCTATGTGACAAAAATTGTCCTCACTACTTACAGTGCTATGGTATTACATGTATCTGTTTTATGTGACAAAAATTGTCCTCACTACTCGCAGTGTTATAGTATTACATGTATCTGTTCTATGTGACAAAAATTGTCCTCACTACTAGCAGTGTTATAGTATTACATGTATTTGTTCTATGTGACAAAAATTGTCCTCACTACTCGCAGTGTTATAGTATTACATGTATCTGTTTTATGTGACAAAAATTGTCCTCACTACTAGCAGTGTTATAGTATTACATGTATTTGTTCTATGTGACAAAAATTGTCCTCACTACTTACAGTGTTATAGTATTACATGTATTTGTTCTATGTGACAAAAATTGTCCTCACTACTCGCAGTGTTATAGTATTACATGTATCTGTTTTATGTGACAAAAATTGTCCTCACTACTTACAGTGCTATAGTATTACATGTATTTGTTCTATGTGACAAAAATTGTCCTCACTACTCGCAGTGTTATAGTATTACATGTATCTGTTTTATGTGACAAAAATTGTCCTCACTACTAGCAGTGTTATAGTATTACATGTATCTGTTTTATGTGACAAAAATTGTCCTCACTACTCGCAGTGTTATAGTATTACATGCATCTGTTTTATGTGACAAAAATTGTCCTCACTACTAGCAGTGTTATAGTATTACATGTATTTGTTCTATGTGACAAAAATTGTCCTCACTACTAGCAGTGTTATAGTATTACAAGTATCTGTTCTATGTGACAAAAATTGTCCTCGCTACTCGCAGTGCTATAGTATTACATGTATCTGTTCTATGTGACAAAAATTGTCCTCGCTACTCGCAGTGCTATAGTATTACATGTATCTGTTTTATGTGACAAAAATTGTCCTTGCTACTCGCAGTGCTATAGTATTACATGTATCTGTTCTATGTGACAAAAATTGTCCTCGCTACTCGCAGTGCTATAGTATTACATGTATCTGTTCTATGTGACAAAAATTGTCCTCACTACTTACAGTGCTATGGTATTACATGTATCTGTTTTATGTGACAAAAATTGTCCTCACTACTCGCAGTGTTATAGTATTACATGTATCTGTTTTATGTGACAAAAATTGTCCTCACTACTAGCAGTGTTATAGTATTACATGTATTTGTTCTATGTGACAAAAATTGTCCTCACTACTAGCAGTGTTATAGTATTACAAGTATCTGTTCTATGTGACAAAAATTGTCCTCGCTACTCGCAGTGCTATAGTATTACATGTATCTGTTCTATGTGACAAAAATTGTCCTCGCTACTCGCAGTGCTATAGTATTACATGTATCTGTTTTATGTGACAAAAATTGTCCTTGTTACTCGCAGTGCTATAGTATTACATGTATCTGTTCTATGTGACAAAAATTGTCCTCACTACTTACAGTGCTATGGTATTACATGTATCTGTTTTATGTGACAAAAATTGTCCTCACTACTCGCAGTGTTATAGTATTACATGTTTCTGTTTTATGTGACAAAAATTGTCCTCACTACTAGCAGTGTTATAGTATTACATGTATTTGTTCTATGTGACAAAAATTGTCCTCACTACTAGCAGTGTTATAGTATTACAAGTATCTGTTCTATGTGACAAAAATTGTCCTCGCTACTCGCAGTGCTATAGTATTACATGTATCTGTTCTATGTGACAAAAATTGTCCTCGCTACTCGCAGTGCTATAGTATTACATGTATCTGTTTTATGTGACAAAAATTGTCCTTGCTACTCGCAGTGCTATAGTATTACATGCATCTGTTCTATGTGACAAAAATTGTCCTCGCTACTCGCAGTGCTATAGTATTACATGTATCTGTTCTATGTGACAAAAATTGTCCTCACTACTTACAGTGCTATGGTATTACATGTATCTGTTTTATGTGACAAAAATTGTCCTCACTACTCGCAGTGTTATAGTATTACATGTATCTGTTTTATGTGACAAAAATTTTCCTCACTACTCCCAGTGTTATAGTATTACATGTATCTGTTCTATGTGACAAAATTGTCCTCACTACTCGCAGTGCTATAGTATTACATGTATCTGTTCTATGTGACAAATATTGTCCTCGCTACTCGCAGTGCTATAGTATTACATGTATCTGTTTTATGTGACAAAAATTGTCCTTGCTACTCGCAGTGCTATAGTATTACATGTATCTGTTCTATGTGACAAAACATTGTCCTCACTACTCGCAGTGTTATAGTATTACATGTATCTGTTCTATGTGACAAAAATTGTCCTCGCTACTAGCAGTGTAATAGTATTACATGTATCTGTTCTATGTGACAAAAATTGTCCTCGCTACTAGCAGTGCTATAGTATTACATGTATCTGTTCTATGTGACAAAAATTGTCCTCACTACCTACAGTGCTATGGTATTACATGTATCTGTTTTATGTGACAAAAATTGTCCTCACTACTTACAGTGTTATAGTATTACATGTATCTGTTCTATGTGACAAAAATTGTCCTCACTACTAGCAGTGTTATAGTATTACATGTATTTGTTCTATGTGACAAAAATTGTCCTCACTACTCGCAGTGTTATAGTATTACATGTATCTGTTTTATGTGACAAAAATTGTCCTCACTACTAGCAGTGTTATAGTATTACATGTATTTGTTCTATGTGACAAAAATTGTCCTCACTACTCGCAGTGTTATAGTATTACATGTATCTGTTTTATGTGACAAAAATTGTCCTCACTACTTACAGTGCTATAGTATTACATGTATTTGTTCTATGTGACAAAAATTGTCCTCACTACTCGCAGTGTTATAGTATTACATGTATCTGTTTTATGTGACAAAAATTGTCCTCACTACTAGCAGTGTTATAGTATTACAAGTATCTGTTCTATGTGACAAAAATTGTCCTCGCTACTCGCAGTGCTATAGTATTACATGTATCTGTCCTATGTGACAAAAATTGTCCTCGCTACTCGCAGTGCTATAGTATTACATGTATCTGTTTTATGTGACAAAAATTGTCCTTGCTACTCGCAGTGCTATAGTATTACATGTATCTGTTCTATGTGACAAAAATTGTCCTCGCTACTCGCAGTGCTATAGTATTACATGTATCTGTTCTATGTGACAAAAATTGTCCTCACTACTTACAGTGCTATGGTATTACATGTATCTGTTTTATGTGACAAAAATTGTCCTCACTACTCGCAGTGTTATAGTATTACATGTATCTGTTCTATGTGACAAAAATTGTCCTCGCTACTCGCAGTGCTATAGTATTACATGTATCTGTTCTATGTGACAAAAATTGTCCTCGCTACTCGCAGTGCTATAGTATTACATGTATCTGTTTTATGTGACAAAAATTGTCCTCAACACTAGCAGTGTTATAGTATTACATGTATCTGTTCTATGTGACAAAAATTGTCCTCACTACTCGCAGTGTTATAGTATTACATGTATCTGTTCTATGTGACAAAAATTGTCCTCGCTACTAGCAGTGCTATAGTATTACATGTATCTGTTTTATGTGACAAAAATTGTCCTCACTACTCGCAGTGTTATAGTATTACATGTATCTGTTCTATGTGACAAAAATTGTCCTCACTACTTACAGTGTTATAGTATTACATGTATCTGTTCTATGTGACAAAAATTGTCCTCGCTACTAGCAGTGCTATAGTATTACATGTATCTGTTCTATGTGACAAAAATTGTCCTCACTACTTACAGTGCTATGGTATTACATGTATCTGTTTTATGTGACAAAAATTGTCCTCACTACTCGCAGTGTTATAGTATTACATGTATCTGTTCTATGTGACAAAAATTGTCCTCACTACTAGCAGTGTTATAGTATTACATGTATTTGTTCTATGTGACAAAAATTGTCCTCACTACTCGCAGTGTTATAGTATTACATGTATCTGTTTTATGTGACAAAAATTGTCCTCACTACTAGCAGTGTTATAGTATTACATGTATTTGTTCTATGTGACAAAAATTGTCCTCACTACTTACAGTGTTATAGTATTACATGTATTTGTTCTATGTGACAAAAATTGTCCTCACTACTCGCAGTGTTATAGTATTACTTGTATCTGTTTTATGTGACAAAAATTGTCCTCACTACTTACAGTGCTATAGTATTACATGTATTTGTTCTATGTGACAAAAATTGTCCTCACTACTCGCAGTGTTATAGTATTACATGTATCTGTTTTATGTGACAAAAATTGTCCTCACTACTAGCAGTGTTATAGTATTACATGTATTTGTTCTATGTGACAAAAATTGTCCTCACTACTCGCAGTGTTATAGTATTACATGTATCTGTTCTATGTGACAAAAATTGTCCTCACTACTTACAGTGCTATGGTATTACATGTATCTGTTTTATGTGACAAAAATTGTCCTCACTACTCGCAGTGTTATAGTATTACATGTATCTGTTTTATGTGACAAAAATTGTCCTCACTACTAGCAGTGTTATAGTATTACATGTATTTGTTCTATGTGACAAAAATTGTCCTCACTACTAGCAGTGTTATAGTATTACAAGTATCTGTTCTATGTGACAAAAATTGTCCTCGCTACTCGCAGTGCTATAGTATTACATGTATCTGTTCTATGTGACAAAAATTGTCCTCGCTACTCGCAGTGCTATAGTATTACATGTATCTGTTTTATGTGACAAAAATTGTCCTTGCTACTCGCAGTGCTATAGTATTACATGTATCTGTTCTATGTGACAAAAATTGTCCTCGCTACTCGCAGTGCTATAGTATTACATGTATCTGTTCTATGTGACAAAAATTGTCCTCACTACTTACAGTGCTATGGTATTACATGTATCTGTTTTATGTGACAAAAATTGTCCTCACTACTCGCAGTGTTATAGTATTACATGTATCTGTTTTATGTGACAAAAATTGTCCTCACTACTAGCAGTGTTATAGTATTACATGTATTTGTTCTATGTGACAAAAATTGTCCTCACTACTAGCAGTGTTATAGTATTACAAGTATCTGTTCTATGTGACAAAAATTGTCCTCGCTACTCGCAGTGCTATAGTATTACATGTATCTGTTCTATGTGACAAAAATTGTCCTCGCTACTCGCAGTGCTATAGTATTACATGTATCTGTTTTATGTGACAAAAATTGTCCTTGCTACTCGCAGTGCTATAGTATTACATGTATCTGTTCTATGTGACAAAAATTGTCCTCACTACTTACAGTGCTATGGTATTACATGTATCTGTTTTATGTGACAAAAATTGTCCTCACTACTCGCAGTGTTATAGTATTACATGTATCTGTTTTATGTGACAAAAATTGTCCTCACTACTAGCAGTGTTATAGTATTACATGTATTTGTTCTATGTGACAAAAATTGTCCTCACTACTAGCAGTGTTATAGTATTACAAGTATCTGTTCTATGTGACAAAAATTGTCCTCGCTACTCGCAGTGCTATAGTATTACATGTATCTGTTCTATGTGACAAAAATTGTCCTCGCTACTCGCAGTGCTATAGTATTACATGTATCTGTTTTATGTGACAAAAATTGTCCTTGCTACTCGCAGTGCTATAGTATTACATGTATCTGTTCTATGTGACAAAAATTGTCCTCGCTACTCGCAGTGCTATAGTATTACATGTATCTGTTCTATGTGACAAAAATTGTCCTCACTACTTACAGTGCTATGGTATTACATGTATCTGTTTTATGTGACAAAAATTGTCCTCACTACTCGCAGTGTTATAGTATTACATGTATCTGTTTTATGTGACAAAAATTTTCCTCACTACTCCCAGTGTTATAGTATTACATGTATCTGTTCTATGTGACAAAATTGTCCTCACTACTCGCAGTGCTATAGTATTACATGTATCTGTTCTATGTGACAAAAATTGTCCTCGCTACTCGCAGTGCTATAGTATTACATGTATCTGTTTTATGTGACAAAAATTGTCCTCACTACTCGCAGTGTTATAGTATTACATGTATCTGTTTTATGTGACAAAAATTGTCCTCACTACTAGCAGTGTTATAGTATTACATGTATTTGTTCTATGTGACAAAAATTGTCCTCACTACTAGCAGTGTTATAGTATTACAAGTATCTGTTCTATGTGACAAAAATTGTCCTCGCTACTCGCAGTGCTATAGTATTACATGTATCTGTTCTATGTGACAAAAATTGTCCTCGCTACTCGCAGTGCTATAGTATTACATGTATCTGTTTTATGTGACAAAAATTGTCCTTGCTACTCGCAGTGCTATAGTATTACATGTATCTGTTCTATGTGACAAAAATTGTCCTCGCTACTCGCAGTGCTATAGTATTACATGTATCTGTTCTATGTGACAAAAATTGTCCTCACTACTTACAGTGCTATGGTATTACATGTATCTGTTTTATGTGACAAAAATTGTCCTCACTACTCGCAGTGTTATAGTATTACATGTATCTGTTTTATGTGACAAAAATTTTCCTCACTACTCCCAGTGTTATAGTATTACATGTATCTGTTCTATGTGACAAAATTGTCCTCACTACTCGCAGTGCTATAGTATTACATGTATCTGTTCTATGTGACAAAAATTGTCCTCGCTACTCGCAGTGCTATAGTATTACATGTATCTGTTTTATGTGACAAAAATTGTCCTTGCTACTCGCAGTGCTATAGTATTACATGTATCTGTTCTATGTGACAAAAATTGTCCTCGCTACTCGCAGTGTTATAGTATTACATGTATCTGTTCTATGTGACAAAAATTGTCCTCGCTACTAGCAGTGTAATAGTATTACATGTATCTGTTGTATGTGACAAAAATTGTCCTCGCTACTAGCAGTGCTATAGTATTACATGTATCTGTTCTATGTGACAAAAATTGTCCTCACTACCTACAGTGCTATGGTATTACATGTATCTGTTTTATGTGACAAAAATTGTCCTCACTACTTACAGTGTTATAGTATTACATGTATCTGTTCTATGTGACAAAAATTGTCCTCACTACTAGCAGTGTTATAGTATTACATGTATTTGTTCTATGTGACAAAAATTGTCCTCACTACTAGCAGTGTTATAGTATTACATGTATTTGTTCTATGTGACAAAAATTGTCCTCACTACTCGCAGTGTTATAGTATTACATGTATCTGTTTTATGTGACAAAAATTGTCCTCACTACTTACAGTGCTATAGTATTACATGTATTTGTTCTATGTGACAAAAATTGTCCTCACTACTCGCAGTGTTATAGTATTACATGTATCTGTTCTATGTGACAAAAATTGTCCTCACTACTAGCAGTGTTATAGTATTACAAGTATCTGTTCTATGTGACAAAAATTGTCCTCGCTACTCGCAGTGCTATAGTATTACATGTATCTGTTCTATGTGACAAAAATTGTCCTCGCTACTCGCAGTGCTATAGTATTACATGTATCTGTTCTATGTGACAAAAATTGTCCTCGCTACTCGCAGTGCTATAGTATTACATGTATCTGTTTTATGTGACAAAAATTGTCCTTGCTACTCGCAGTGCTATAGTATTACATGTATCTGTTCTATGTGACAAAAATTGTCCTCGCTACTCGCAGTGCTATAGTATTACATGTATCTGTTCTATGTGACAAAAATTGTCCTCACTACTTACAGTGCTATGGTATTACATGTATCTGTTTTATGTGACAAAAATTGTCCTCACTACTCGCAGTGTTATAGTATTACATGTATCTGTTTTATGTGACAAAAATTGTCCTCACTACTCGCAGTGTTATAGTATTACATGTATCTGTTCTATGTGACAAAATTGTCCTCACTACTCGCAGTGCTATAGTATTACATGTATCTGTTCTATGTGACAAAAATTGTCCTCGCTACTCGCAGTGCTATAGTATTACATGTATCTGTTTTATGTGACAAAAATTGTCCTTGCTACTCGCAGTGCTATAGTATTACATGTATCTGTTCTATGTGACAAAAATTGTCCTGGCTACTCGCAGTGCTATAGTATTACATGTATCTGTTCTATGTGACAACAATTGTCCTCGCTACTTACAGTGTTATAGTATTACATGTATCTGTTCTATGTGACAAAAATTGTCCTCACTACTCGCAGTGTTATAGTATTACATGTATCTGTTCTATGTGACAAAAATTGTCCTCGCTACTAGCAGTGTTATAGTATTACATGTATCTGTTTTATGCGACAAAATTTTTCCTCGCTACTCGCAGTGCTATAGTATTACATGTATCTGTTCTATGTGACAAAAATTGTCCTCACTACTCGCAGTGTTATAGTATTACATGTATCTGTTCTATGTGACAAAAATTGTCCTCACTACTCGCAGTGTTATAGTATTACATGTATCTGTTCTATGTGACAAAAATTGTCCTCACTACTCGCAGTGTTATAGTATTACATGTATCTGTTTTATGTAACAAAAATTGTCCTCGCTACTTACAGTGCTATGGTATTACATGTATCTGTTTTATGTGACAAAAATTGTCCTCAATACTAGCAGTGTTATAGTATTACATGTATTTGTTCTATGTGACAAAAATTGTCCTCACTACTCGCAGTGTTATAGTATTACATGTATCTGTTTTATGTGACAAAAATTGTCCTCACTACTTACAGTGCTATGGTATTACATGTATCTGTTTTATGTGACAAAAATTGTCCTCACTACTCACAGTGTTATAGTATTACATGTATCTGTTTTATGTGACAAAAATTGCCCTCACTACTTACAGTGTTATAGTATTACATGTATCTGTTCTATGTGACAAAAATTGTCCTCACTACTAGCAGTGTTATAGTATTACATGTATCTGTTTTATGTGACAAAAATTGTCCTCACTACTCGCAGTGTTATAGTATTACATGTATCTGTTTTATGTGACAAAAATTGTCCTCACTACTTACAGTGTTATAGTATTACATGTATCTGTTTTATGTGACAAAAATTGTCCTCACTACTCGCAGTGTTATAGTATTACATGTATCTGTTTTATGTGACAAAAATTGTCCTCACTACTCGCAGTGTTATAGTATTACATGTATCTGTTTTATGTGACAAAAATTGTCCTCACTACTTACAGTGTTATAGTATTACATGTATCTGTTTTGTGTGACAAAAATTGTCCTCACTACTAGCAGTGTTATAGTATTACATGTATCTGTTCTATGTGACAAAAATTGTCCTCACTACTTACAGTGCTATGGTATTACATGTATCTGTTCTATGTGACAAAAATTGTCCTCACTACTCGCAGTGTTATAGTATTACATGTATCTGTTTTATGTGACAAAAATTTTCCTCACTACTCCCAGTGTTATAGTATTACATGTATCTGTTCTATGTGACAAAATTGTCCTCACTACTCGCAGTGCTATAGTATTACATGAATCTGTTCTATGTGACAAAAATTGTCCTCGCTACTCGCAGTGCTATAGTATTACATGTATCTGTTTTATGTGACAAAAATTGTCCTTGCTACTCGCAGTGCTATAGTATTACATGTATCTGTTCTATGTGACAAAAATTGTCCTCGCTACTCGCAGTGTTATAGTATTACATGTATCTGTTCTATGTGACAAAAATTGTCCTCGCTACTAGCAGTGTAATAGTATTACATGTATCTGTTCTATGTGACAAAAATTGTCCTCGCTACTAGCAGTGCTATAGTATTACATGTATCTGTTCTATGTGACAAAAATTGTCCTCACTACCTACAGTGCTATGGTATTACATGTATCTGTTTTATGTGACAAAAATTGTCCTCACTACTTACAGTGTTATAGTATTACATGTATCTGTTCTATGTGACAAAAATTGTCCTCACTACTAGCAGTGTTATAGTATTACATGTATTTGTTCTATGTGACAAAAATTGTCCTCACTACTAGCAGTGTTATAGTATTACATGTATTTGTTCTATGTGACAAAAATTGTCCTCACTACTCGCAGTGTTATAGTATTACATGTATCTGTTTTATGTGACAAAAATTGTCCTCACTACTTACAGTGCTATAGTATTACACGTATTTGTTCTATGTGACAAAAATTGTCCTCACTACTCGCAGTGTTATAGTATTACATGTATCTGTTCTATGTGACAAAAATTGTCCTCACTACTAGCAGTGTTATAGTATTACAAGTATCTGTTCTATGTGACAAAAATTGTCCTCGCTACTCGCAGTGCTATAGTATTACATGTATCTGTTCTATGTGACAAAAATTGTCCTCGCTACTCGCAGTGCTATAGTATTACATGTATCTGTTCTATGTGACAAAAATTGTCCTCGCTACTCGCAGTGCTATAGTATTACATGTATCTGTTTTATGTGACAAAAATTGTCCTTGCTACTCGCAGTGCTATAGTATTACATGTATCTGTTCTATGTGACAAAAATTGTCCTCGCTACTCGCAGTGCTATAGTATTACATGTATCTGTTCTATGTGACAAAAATTGTCCTCACTACTTACAGTGCTATGGTATTACATGTATCTGTTTTATGTGACAAAAATTGTCCTCACTACTCGCAGTGTTATAGTATTACATGTATCTGTTTTATGTGACAAAAATTGTCCTCACTACTCGCAGTGTTATAGTATTACATGTATCTGTTCTATGTGACAAAATTGTCCTCACTACTCGCAGTGCTATAGTATTACATGTATCTGTTCTATGTGACAAAAATTGTCCTCGCTACTCGCAGTGCTATAGTATTACATGTATCTGTTTTATGTGACAAAAATTGTCCTTGCTACTCGCAGTGCTATAGTATTACATGTATCTGTTCTATGTGACAAAAATTGTCCTGGCTACTCGCAGTGCTATAGTATTACATGTATCTGTTCTATGTGACAACAATTGTCCTCGCTACTTACAGTGTTATAGTATTACATGTATCTGTTCTATGTGACAAAAATTGTCCTCACTACTCGCAGTGTTATAGTATTACATGTATCTGTTCTATGTGACAAAAATTGTCCTCGCTACTAGCAGTGTTATAGTATTACATGTATCTGTTTTATGCGACAAAATTTTTCCTCGCTACTCGCAGTGCTATAGTATTACATGTATCTGTTCTATGTGACAACAATTGTCCTCACTACTCGCAGTGTTATAGTATTACATGTATCTGTTCTATGTGACAAAAATTGTCCTCACTACTCGCAGTGTTATAGTATTACATGTATCTGTTCTATGTGACAAAAATTGTCCTCACTACTCGCAGTGTTATAGTATTACATGTATCTGTTTTATGTAACAAAAATTGTCCTCGCTACTTACAGTGCTATGGTATTACATGTATCTGTTTTATGTGACAAAAATTGTCCTCAATACTAGCAGTGTTATAGTATTACATGTATTTGTTCTATGTGACAAAAATTGTCCTCACTACTTACAGTGCTATGGTATTACATGTATCTGTTCTATGTGACAAAATTGTCCTTACTACTCGCAGTGTTATAGTATTACATGTATCTGTTTTATGTGACAAAAATTGTCCTCACCACTCGCAGTGCTATAGTATTACATGTATCTGTTTTATGTGACAAAAATTGTCCTCACTACTCGCAGTGTTATAGTATTACATGTATCTGTTTTATCTGACAAAAATTGTCCTCACTACTTACAGTGCTATGGTATTACATGTATCTGTTTTATGTGACAAAAATTGTCCTCACTACTCGCAGTGTTATAGTATTACATGTATCTGTTTTATGTGACAAAAATTGTCCTCACTACTTAGTGTTATAGTATTACATGTATCTGTTCTATGTGACAAAAATTGTCCTCACTACTAGCAGTGTTATAGTATTACATGTATCTGTTTTATGTGACAAAAATTGTCCTCACTACTCGCAGTGTTATAGTATTACATGTATCTGTTTTATGTGACAAAAATTGTCCTCACTACTTACAGTGTTATAGTATTACATGTATCTGTTTTATGTGACAAAAATTGTCCTCACTACTCGCAGTGTTATAGTATTACATGTATCTGTTTTATGTGACAAAAATTGTCCTCACTACTCGCAGTGTTATAGTATTACATGTATCTGTTTTATGTGACAAAAATTGTCCTCACTACTTACAGTGTTATAGTATTACATGTATCTGTTTTGTGTGACAAAAATTGTCCTCACTACTAGCAGTGTTATAGTATTACATGTATCTGTTCTATGTGACAAAAATTGTCCTCACTACTTACAGTGCTATGGTATTACATGTATCTGTTCTATGTGACAAAAATTGTCCTCACTACTTACAGTGTTATAGTATTACATGTATCTGTTTTGTGTGACAAAAATTGTCCTCACTACTCGCAGTGTTATAGTATTACATGTATCTGTTTTGTGTGACAAAAATTGTCCTCACTACTAGCAGTGTTATAGTATTACATGTATCTGTTCTATGTGACAAAAATTGTCCTCACTACTTACAGTGCTATGGTATTACATGTATCTGTTCTATGTGACAAAAATTGTCCTCACTACTTACAGTGTTATAGTATTACATGTATCTGTTTTGTGTGACAAAAATTGTCCTCACTACTAGCAGTGCTATAGTATTACATGTATCTGTTCTATGTGACAAAAATTGTCCTCACTACTTACAGTGTTATAGTATTACATGTATCTGTTCTATGTGACAAAAATTGTCCTCACTACTAGCAGTGTTATAGTATTACATGTATTTGTTCTATGTGACAAAAATTGTCCTCACTACTAGCAGTGTTATAGTATTACATGTATCTGTTCTATGTGACAAAAATTGTCCTCGCTACTCGCAGTGCTATAGTATTACATGTATCTGTTCTATGTGACAAAAATTGTCCTCGCTACTCGCAGTGCTATAGTATTACATGTATCTGTTTTATGTGACAAAAATTGTCCTCAACACTAGCAGTGTTATAGTATTACATGTATCTGTTCTATGTGACAAAAATTGTCCTCACTACTCGCAGTGTTATAGTATTACATGTATCTGTTTTGTGTGACAAAAATTGTCCTCACTACTAGCAGTGTTATAGTATTACATGTATCTGTTCTATGTGACAAAATTGTCCTCACTACTCGCAGTGCTATAGTATTACATGTATCTGTTTTATGTGACAAAAATTGTCCTCGCTACTCGCAGTGCTATAGTATTACATGTATCTGTTTTATGTGACAAAAATTGTCCTCACTACTCGCAGTGTTATAGTATTACATGTATTTGTTCTATGTGACAAAAATTGTCCTCACTACTCGCAGTGTTATAGTATTACATGTATCTGTTTTATGTGACAAAAATTGTCCTCACTACTTACAGTGTTATAGTATTACATGTATCTGTTTTATGTGACAAAAATTGTCCTCACTACTCGCAGTGTTATAGTATTACATGTATCTGTTTTATGTGACAAAAATTGTCCTCACTACTCGCAGTGTTATAGTATTACATGTATCTGTTTTATGTGACAAAAATTGTCCTCACTACTTACAGTGTTATAGTATTACATGTATCTGTTTTGTGTGACAAAAATTGTCCTCACTACTAGCAGTGTTATAGTATTACATGTATCTGTTCTATGTGACAAAAATTGTCCTCACTACTTACAGTGCTATGGTATTACATGCATCTGTTCTATGTGACAAAAATTGTCCTCACTACTTACAGTGTTATAGTATTACATGTATCTGTTTTGTGTGACAAAAATTGTCCTCACTACTCGCAGTGTTATAGTATTACATGTATCTGTTTTGTGTGACAAAAATTGTCCTCACTACTAGCAGTGTTATAGTATTACATGTATCTGTTCTATGTGACAAAAATTGTCCTCACTACTTACAGTGCTATGGTATTACATGTATCTGTTCTATGTGACAAAAATTGTCCTCACTACTTACAGTGTTATAATATTACATGTATCTGTTTTGTGTGACAAAAATTGTCCTCACTACTAGCAGTGCTATAGTATTACATGTATCTGTTCTATGTGACAAAAATTGTCCTCACTACTTACAGTGTAATAGTATTACATGTATCTGTTCTATGTGACAAAAATTGTCCTCACTACTAGCAGTGTTATAGTATTACATGTATTTGTTCTATGTGACAAAAATTGTCCTCACTACTAGCAGTGTTATAGTATTACATGTATCTGTTCTATGTGACAAAAATTGTCCTCGCTACTCGCAGTGCTATAGTATTACATGTATCTGTTCTATGTGACAAAAATTGTCCTCGCTACTCGCAGTGCTATAGTATTACATGTATCTGTTTTATGTGACAAAAATTGTCCTCAACACTAGCAGTGTTATAGTATTACATGTATCTGTTCTATGTGACAAAAATTGTCCTCACTACTCGCAGTGTTATAGTATTACATGTATCTGTTTTGTGTGACAAAAATTGTCCTCACTACTAGCAGTGTTATAGTATTACATGTATCTGTTCTATGTGACAAAATTGTCCTCACTACTCGCAGTGCTATAGTATTACATGTATCTGTTTTATGTGACAAAAATTGTCCTCGCTACTCGCAGTGCTATAGTATTACATGTATCTGTTTTATGTGACAAAAATTGTCCTCACTACTCGCAGTGTTATAGTATTACATGTATTTGTTCTATGTGACAAAAATTGTCCTCACTACTCGCAGTGTTATAGTATTACATGTATCTGTTCTATGTGACAAAAATTGTCCTCACTACTCGCAGTGTTATAGTATTACATGTATCTGTTTTGTGTGACAAAAATTGTCCTCACTACTAGCAGTGTTATAGTATTACATGTATCTGTTCTATGTGACAAAAATTGTCCTCACTACTTACAGTGCTATGGTATTACATGTATCTGTTTTATGTGACAAAAATTGTCCTCACTACTTACAGTGCTATCGTATTACATGCATCTGTTTTATGTGACAAAAATTGTCCTCACTACTAGCAGTGCTATAGTATTACATGTATCTGTTTTATGTGACAAAAATTGTCCTCACTACTCGCAGTGTTATAGTATTACATGTATCTGTTTTATGTGACAAAAATTGTCCTCACTACTAGCAGTGTTATAGTATTACATGTATTTGTTCTATGTGACAAAAATTGTCCTCACTACTCGCAGTGTTATAGTATTACATGTATCTGTTTTATGTGACAAAAATTGTCCTCACTACTTACAGTGCTATAGTATTACATGTATTTGTTCTATGTGACAAAAATTGTCCTCACTACTCGCAGTGTTATAGTATTACATGTATCTGTTTTATGTGACAAAAATTGTCCTCACTACTAGCAGTGTTATAGTATTACAAGTATCTGTTCTATGTGACAAAAATTGTCCTCGCTACTCGCAGTGCTATAGTATTACATGTATCTGTTCTATGTGACAAAAATTGTCCTCGCTACTCGCAGTGCTATAGTATTACATGTATCTGTTTTATGTGACAAAAATTGTCCTTGCTACTCGCAGTGCTATAGTATTACATGTATCTGTTCTATGTGACAAAAATTGTCCTCGCTACTCGCAGTGCTATAGTATTACATGTATCTGTTCTATGTGACAAAAATTGTCCTCACTACTTACAGTGCTATGGTATTACATGTATCTGTTCTATGTGACAAAAATTGTCCTCACTACTCGCAGTGTTATAGTATTACATGTATCTGTTTTATGTGACAAAAATTGTCCTCACTACTCGCAGTGTTATAGTATTACATGTATCTGTTCTATGTGACAAAATTGTCCTCACTACTCGCAGTGCTATAGTATTACATGTATCTGTTCTATGTGACAAAAATTGTCCTCGCTACTCGCAGTGCTATAGTATTACATGTATCTGTTTTATGTGACAAAAATTGTCCTTGCTACTCGCAGTGCTATAGTATTACATGTATCTGTTCTATGTGACAAAAATTGTCCTGGCTACTCGCAGTGCTATAGTATTACATGTATCTGTTCTATGTGACAACAATTGTCCTCGCTACTTACAGTGTTATAGTATTACATGTATCTGTTCTATGTGACAAAAATTGTCCTCACTACTCGCAGTGTTATAGTATTACATGTATCTGTTCTATGTGACAAAAATTGTCCTCGCTACTAGCAGTGTTATAGTATTACATGTATCTGTTTTATGCGACAAAATTTTTCCTTGCTACTCGCAGTGCTATAGTATTACATGTATCTGTTCTATGTGACAAAAATTGCCCTCACTACTCGCAGTGTTATAGTATTACATGTATCTGTTCTATGTGACAAAAATTGTCCTCACTACTCGCAGTGTTATAGTATTACATGTATCTGTTCTATGTGACACAAATTGTCCTCACTACTCGCAGTGTTATAGTATTACATGTATCTGTTTTATGTAACAAAAATTGTCCTCGCTACTTACAGTGCTATGGTATTACATGTATCTGTTTTATGTGACAAAAATTGTCCTCAATACTAGCAGTGTTATAGTATTACATGTATTTGTTCTATGTGACAAAAATTGTCCTCACTACTTACAGTGCTATGGTATTACATGTATCTGTTCTATGTGACAAAATTGTCCTCACTACTCGCAGTGTTATAGTATTACATGTATCTGTTTTATGTGACAAAAATTGTCCTCACCACTCGCAGTGCTATAGTATTACATGTATCTGTTTTATGTGACAAAAATTGTCCTCACTACTCGCAGTGTTATAGTATTACATGTATCTGTTTTATGTGACAAAAATTGTCCTCACTACTTAAAGTGCTATGGTATTACATGTATCTGTTTTATGTGACAAAAATTGTCCTCACTACTCGCAGTGTTATAGTATTACATGTATCTGTTTTATGTGACAAAAATTGTCCTCACTACTTACAGTGTTATAGTATTACATGTATCTGTTCTATGTGACAAAAATTGTCCTCACTACTAGCAGTGTTATAGTATTACATGTATCTGTTCTATGTGACAAAAATTGTCCTCACTACTCGCAGTGTTATAGTATTACATGTATCTGTTTTATGTGACAAAAATTGTCCTCACTACTCGCAGTGTTATAGTATTACATGTATCTGTTCTATGTGACAAAATTGTCCTCACTACTCGCAGTGCTATAGTATTACATGTATCTGTTCTATGTGACAAAAATTGTCCTCGCTACTCGCAGTGCTATAGTATTACATGTATCTGTTTTATGTGACAAAAATTGTCCTTGCTACTCGCAGTGCTATAGTATTACATGTATCTGTTCTATGTGACAAAAATTGTCCTGGCTACTCGCAGTGCTATAGTATTACATGTATCTGTTCTATGTGACAACAATTGTCCTCGCTACTTACAGTGTTATAGTATTACATGTATCTGTTCTATGTGACAAAAATTGTCCTCACTACTAGCAGTGTTATAGTATTACAAGTATCTGTTCTATGTGACAAAAATTGTCCTCGCTACTCGCAGTGCTATAGTATTACATGTATCTGTTCTATGTGACAAAAATTGTCCTCGCTACTCGCAGTGCTATAGTATTACATGTATCTGTTTTATGTGACAAAAATTGTCCTTGCTACTCGCAGTGCTATAGTATTACATGTATCTGTTCTATGTGACAAAAATTGTCCTCGCTACTCGCAGTGCTATAGTATTACATGTATCTGTTCTATGTGACAAAAATTGTCCTCACTACTTACAGTGCTATGGTATTACATGTATCTGTTCTATGTGACAAAAATTGTCCTCACTACTCGCAGTGTTATAGTATTACATGTATCTGTTTTATGTGACAAAAATTGTCCTCACTACTCGCAGTGTTATAGTATTACATGTATCTGTTCTATGTGACAAAATTGTCCTCACTACTCGCAGTGCTATAGTATTACATGTATCTGTTCTATGTGACAAAAATTGTCCTCGCTACTCGCAGTGCTATAGTATTACATGTATCTGTTTTATGTGACAAAAATTGTCCTTGCTACTCGCAGTGCTATAGTATTACATGTATCTGTTCTATGTGACAAAAATTGTCCTGGCTACTCGCAGTGCTATAGTATTACATGTATCTGTTCTATGTGACAACAATTGTCCTCGCTACTTACAGTGTTATAGTATTACATGTATCTGTTCTATGTGACAAAAATTGTCCTCACTACTCGCAGTGTTATAGTATTACATGTATCTGTTCTATGTGACAAAAATTGTCCTCGCTACTAGCAGTGTTATAGTATTACATGTATCTGTTTTATGCGACAAAATTTTTCCTTGCTACTCGCAGTGCTATAGTATTACATGTATCTGTTCTATGTGACAAAAATTGCCCTCACTACTCGCAGTGTTATAGTATTACATGTATCTGTTCTATGTGACAAAAATTGTCCTCACTACTCGCAGTGTTATAGTATTACATGTATCTGTTCTATGTGACACAAATTGTCCTCACTACTCGCAGTGTTATAGTATTACATGTATCTGTTTTATGTAACAAAAATTGTCCTCGCTACTTACAGTGCTATGGTATTACATGTATCTGTTTTATGTGACAAAAATTGTCCTCAATACTAGCAGTGTTATAGTATTACATGTATTTGTTCTATGTGACAAAAATTGTCCTCACTACTTACAGTGCTATGGTATTACATGTATCTGTTCTATGTGACAAAATTGTCCTCGCTACTCGCAGTGTTATAGTATTACATGTATCTGTTTTATGTGACAAAAATTGTCCTCACCACTCGCAGTGCTATAGTATTACATGTATCTGTTTTATGTGACACAAATTGTCCTCACTACTCGCAGTGTTATAGTATTACATGTATCTGTTTTATGTGACAAAAATTGTCCTCACTACTTAAAGTGCTATGGTATTACATGTATCTGTTTTATGTGACAAAAATTGTCCTCACTACTCGCAGTGTTATAGTATTACATGTATCTGTTTTATGTGACAAAAATTGTCCTCACTACTTACAGTGTTATAGTATTACATGTATCTGTTCTATGTGACAAAAATTGTCCTCACTACTAGCAGTGTTATAGTATTACATGTATCTGTTCTATGTGACAAAAATTGTCCTCACTACTCGCAGTGTTATAGTATTACATGTATCTGTTTTATGTGACAAAAATTGTCCTCACTACTCGCAGTGTTATAGTATTACATGTATCTGTTCTATGTGACAAAATTGTCCTCACTACTCGCAGTGCTATAGTATTACATGTATCTGTTCTATGTGACAAAAATTGTCCTCGCTACTCGCAGTGCTATAGTATTACATGTATCTGTTTTATGTGACAAAAATTGTCCTTGCTACTCGCAGTGCTATAGTATTACATGTATCTGTTCTATGTGACAAAAATTGTCCTCGCTACTCGCAGTGCTATAGTATTACATGTATCTGTTCTATGTGACAACAATTGTCCTCGCTACTTACAGTGTTATAGTATTACATGTATCTGTTCTATGTGACAAAAATTGTCCTCACTACTCGCAGTGTTATAGTATTACATGTATCTGTTCTATGTGACAAAAATTGTCCTCGCTACTAGCAGTGTTATAGTATTACATGTATCTGTTTTATGCGACAAAATTTTTCCTCGCTACTCGCAGTGCTATAGTATTACATGTATCTGTTCTATGTGACAAAAATTGCCCTCACTACTCGCAGTGTTATAGTATTACATGTATCTGTTCTATGTGACAAAAATTGTCCTCACTACTCGCAGTGTTATAGTATTACATGTATCTGTTCTATGTGACACAAATTGTCCTCACTACTCGCAGTGTTATAGTATTACATGTATCTGTTTTATGTAACAAAAATTGTCCTCGCTACTTACAGTGCTATGGTATTACATGTATCTGTTTTATGTGACAAAAATTGTCCTCAATACTAGCAGTGTTATAGTATTACATGTATTTGTTCTATGTGACAAAAATTGTCCTCACTACTTACAGTGCTATGGTATTACATGTATCTGTTCTATGTGACAAAATTGTCCTCACTACTCGCAGTGTTATAGTATTACATGTATCTGTTTTATGTGACAAAAATTGTCCTCACCACTCGCAGTGCTATAGTATTACATGTATCTGTTTTATGTGACAAAAATTGTCCTCACTACTCGCAGTGTTATAGTATTACATGTATCTGTTTTATGTGACAAAAATTGTCCTCACTACTTACAGTGCTATGGTATTACATGTATCTGTTTTATGTGACAAAAATTGTCCTCACTACTCACAGTGTTATAGTATTACATGTATCTGTTTTATGTGACAAAAATTGTCCTCACTACTTACAGTGTTATAGTATTACATGTATCTGTTCTATGTGACAAAAATTGTCCTCACTACTAGCAGTGTTATAGTATTACATGTATCTGTTTTATGTGACAAAAATTGTCCTCACTACTCGCAGTGTTATAGTATTACATGTATCTGTTGTATGTGACAAAAATTGTCCTCACTACTTACAGTGTTATAGTATTACATGTATCTGTTTTATGTGACAAAAATTGTCCTCACTACTCGCAGTGTTATAGTATTACATGTATCTGTTTTATGTGACAAAAATTGTCCTCACTACTCGCAGTGTTATAGTATTACATGTATCTGTTTTATGTGACAAAAATTGTCCTCACTACTTACAGTGTTATAGTATTACATGTATCTGTTTTGTGTGACAAAAATTGTCCTCACTACTAGCAGTGTTATAGTATTACATGTATCTGTTCTATGTGACAAAAATTGTCCTCACTACTTACAGTGCTATGGTATTACATGTATCTGTTCTATGTGACAAAAATTGTCCTCACTACTTACAGTGTTATAGTATTACATGTATCTGTTTTGTGTGACAAAAATTGTCCTCACTACTCGCAGTGTTATAGTATTACATGTATCTGTTTTGTGTGACAAAAATTGTCCTCACTACTAGCAGTGTTATAGTATTACATGTATCTGTTCTATGTGACAAAAATTGTCCTCACTACTTACAGTGCTATGGTATTACATGTATCTGTTCTATGTGACAAAAATTGTCCTCACTACTTACAGTGTTATAGTATTACATGTATCTGTTTTGTGTGACAAAAATTGTCCTCACTACTAGCAGTGCTATAGTATTACATGTATCTGTTCTATGTGACAAAAATTGTCCTCACTACTTACAGTGTTATAGTATTACATGTATCTGTTCTATGTGACAAAAATTGTCCTCACTACTAGCAGTGTTATAGTATTACATGTATTTGTTCTATGTGACAAAAATTGTCCTCACTACTAGCAGTGTTATAGTATTACATGTATCTGTTCTATGTGACAAAAATTGTCCTCGCTACTCGCAGTGCTATAGTATTACATGTATCTGTTCTATGTGACAAAAATTGTCCTCGCTACTCGCAGTGCTATAGTATTACATGTATCTGTTTTATGTGACAAAAATTGTCCTCAACACTAGCAGTGTTATAGTATTACATGTATCTGTTCTATGTGACAAAAATTGTCCTCACTACTCGCAGTGTTATAGTATTACATGTATCTGTTTTGTGTGACAAAAATTGTCCTCACTACTAGCAGTGTTATAGTATTACATGTATCTGTTCTATGTGACAAAAATGTCCTCACTACTCGCAGTGCTATAGTATTACATGTATCTGTTTTATGTGACAAAAATTGTCCTCGCTACTCGCAGTGCTATAGTATTACATGTATCTGTTTTATGTGACAAAAATTGTCCTCACTACTCGCAGTGTTATAGTATTACATGTATTTGTTCTATGTGACAAAAATTGTCCTCACTACTCGCAGTGTTATAGTATTACATGTATCTGTTCTATGTGACAAAATTGTCCTCACTACTCGCAGTGTTATAGTATTACATGTATCTGTTTTGTGTGACAAAAATTGTCCTCACTACTAGCAGTGTTATAGTATTACATGTATCTGTTCTATGTGACAAAAATTGTCCTCACTACTTACAGTGCTATGGTATTACATGTATCTGTTTTATGTGACAAAAATTGTCCTCACTACTTACAGTGCTATCGTATTACATGCATCTGTTTTATGTGACAAAAATTGTCCTCACTACTAGCAGTGCTATAGTATTACATGTATCTGTTTTATGTGACAAAAATTGTCCTCACTACTAGCAGTGTTATAGTATTACATGTATTTGTTCTATGTGACAAAAATTGTCCTCACTACTCGCAGTGTTATAGTATTACATGTATCTGTTTTATGTGACAAAAATTGTCCTCACTACTTACAGTGCTTATAGTATTACATGTATTTGTTCTATGTGACAAAAATTGTCCTCACTACTCGCAGTGTTATAGTATTACATGTATCTGTTTTATGTGACAAAAATTGTCCTCACTACTAGCAGTGTTATAGTATTACAAGTATCTGTTCTATGTGACAAAAATTGTCCTCGCTACTCGCAGTGCTATAGTATTACATGTATCTGTTCTATGTGACAAAAATTGTCCTCGCTACTCGCAGTGCTATAGTATTACATGTATCTGTTTTATGTGACAAAAATTGTCCTTGCTACTCGCAGTGCTATAGTATTACATGTATCTGTTCTATGTGACAAAAATTGTCCTCACTACTTACAGTGGTATGGTATTACATGTATCTGTTCTATGTGACAAAAATTGTCCTCACTACTCGCAGTGTTATAGTATTACATGTATCTGTTTTATGTGACAAAAATTGTCCTCACTACTCGCAGTGTTATAGTATTACATGTATCTGTTCTATGTGACAAAATTGTCCTCACTACTCGCAGTGCTATAGTATTACATGTATCTGTTCTATGTGACAAAAATTGTCCTCGCTACTCGCAGTGCTATAGTATTACATGTATCTGTTTTATGTGACAAAAATTGTCCTTGCTACTCGCAGTGCTATAGTATTACATGTATCTGTTCTATGTGACAAAAATTGTCCTGGCTACTCGCAGTGCTATAGTATTACATGTATCTGTTCTATGTGACAACAATTGTCCTCGCTACTTACAGTGTTATAGTATTACATGTATCTGTTCTATGTGACAAAAATTGTCCTCACTACTCGCAGTGTTATAGTATTACATGTATCTGTTCTATGTGACAAAAATTGTCCTCGCTACTAGCAGTGTTATAGTATTACATGTATCTGTTTTATGCGACAAAATTTTTCCTCGCTACTCGCAGTGCTATAGTATTACATGTATCTGTTCTATGTGACAAAAATTGCCCTCACTACTCGCAGTGTTATAGTATTACATGTATCTGTTCTATGTGACAAAAATTGTCCTCACTACTCGCAGTGTTATAGTATTACATGTATCTGTTCTATGTGACACAAATTGTCCTCACTACTCGCAGTGTTATAGTATTACATGTATCTGTTTTATGTAACAAAAATTGTCCTCGCTACTTACAGTGCTATGGTATTACATGTATCTGTTTTATGTGACAAAAATTGTCCTCAATACTAGCAGTGTTATAGTATTACATGTATTTGTTCTATGTGACAAAAATTGTCCTAACTACTTACAGTGCTATGGTATTACATGTATCTGTTCTATGTGACAAAATTGTCCTCACTACTCGCAGTGTTATAGTATTACATGTATCTGTTTTATGTGACAAAAATTGTCCTCACCACTCGCAGTGCTATAGTATTACATGTATCTGTTTTATGTGACAAAAATTGTCCTCACTACTCGCAGTGTTATAGTATTACATGTATCTGTTTTATGTGACAAAAATTGTCCTCACTACTTACAGTGCTATGGTATTACATGTATCTGTTTTATGTGACAAAAATTGTCCTCACTACTCTCAGTGTTATAGTATTACATGTATCTGTTTTATGTGACAAAAATTGTCCTCACTACTTACAGTGTTATAGTATTACATGTATCTGTTCTATGTGACAAAAATTGTCCTCACTACTAGCAGTGTTATAGTATTACATGTATCTGTTTTATGTGACAAAAATTGTCCTCACTACTCGCAGTGTTATAGTATTACATGTATCTGTTTTATGTGACAAAAATTGTCCTCACTACTTACAGTGTTATAGTATTACATGTATCTGTTTTATGTGACAAAAATTGTCCTCACTACTCGCAGTGTTATAGTATTACATGTATCTGTTTTATGTGACAAAAATTGTCCTCACTACTTACAGTGTTATAGTATTACATGTATCTGTTTTGTGTGACAAAAATTGTCCTCACTACTAGCAGTGTTATAGTATTACATGTATCTGTTCTATGTGACAAAAATTGTCCTCACTACTTACAGTGCTATGGTATTACATGTATCTGTTCTATGTGACAAAAATTGTCCTCACTACTTACAGTGTTATAGTATTACATGTATCTGTTTTGTGTGACAAAAATTGTCCTCACTACTCGCAGTGTTATAGTATTACATGTATCTGTTTTGTGTGACAAAAATTGTCCTCACTACTAGCAGTGTTATAGTATTACATGTATCTGTTCTATGTGACAAAAATTGTCCTCACTACTTACAGTGCTATGGTATTACATGTATCTGTTCTATGTGACAAAAATTGTCCTCACTACTTACAGTGTTATAGTATTACATGTATCTGTTTTGTGTGACAAAAATTGTCCTCACTACTAGCAGTGCTATAGTATTACATGTATCTGTTCTATGTGACAAAAATTGCCCTCACTACTTACAGTGTTATAGTATTACATGTATCTGTTCTATGTGACAAAAATTGTCCTCACTACTAGCAGTGTTATAGTATTACATGTATTTGTTCTATGTGACAAAAATTGTCCTCACTACTAGCAGTGTTATAGTATTACATGTATCTGTTCTATGTGACAAAAATTGTCCTCGCTACTCGCAGTGCTATAGTATTACATGTATCTGTTCTATGTGACAAAAATTGTCCTCGCTACTCGCAGTGCTATAGTATTACATGTATCTGTTTTATGTGACAAAAATTGTCCTCAACACTAGCAGTGTTATAGTATTACATGTATCTGTTCTATGTGACAAAAATTGTCCTCACTACTCGCAGTGTTATAGTATTACATGTATCTGTTTTGTGTGACAAAAATTGTCCTCACTACTAGCAGTGTTATAGTATTACATGTATCTGTTCTATGTGACAAAAATGTCCTCACTACTCGCAGTGCTATAGTATTACATGTATCTGTTCTATGTGACAAAAATTGTCCTCGCTACTCACAGTGCTATAGTATTACATGTATCTGTTTTATGTGACAAAAATTGTCCTCACTACTCGCAGTGTTATAGTATTACATGTATTTGTTCTATGTGACAAAAATTGTCCTCACTACTCGCAGTGTTATAGTATTACATGTATCTGTTCTATGTGACAAAAATTGTCCTCACTACTCGCAGTGTTATAGTATTACATGTATCTGTTTTGTGTGACAAAAATTGTCCTCACTACTAGCAGTGTTATAGTATTACATGTATCTGTTCTATGTGACAAAAATTGTCCTCACTACTTACAGTGCTATGGTATTACATGTATCTGTTTTATGTGACAAAAATTGTCCTCACTACTTACAGTGCTATCGTATTACATGTATCTGTTTTATGTGACAAAAATTGTCCTCACTACTAGCAGTGCTATAGTATTACATGTATCTGTTTTATGTGACAACAATTGTCCTCACTACTCGCAGTGTTATAGTATTACATGTATCTGTTCTATGTGACAAAAATTGTCCTCACTACTCGCAGTGTTATAGTATTACATGTATCTGTTCTATGTGACAAAAATTGTCCTCACTACTAGCAGTGTTATAGTATTACATGTATCTGTTCTATGTGACAAAAATTGTCCTCACTACTTACAGTGTTATAGTATTACATGTAACTGTTTTGTGTGACAAAAATTGTCCTCACTACTCGCAGTGTTATAGTATTACATGTATCTGTTCTATGTGACAAAAATTTTCCTCACTACTTACAGTGTTATAGTATTACATGTATCTGTTCTATGTGACAAAAATTGTCCTCACTACTAGCAGTGTTATAGTATTACATGTATCTGTTTTGTGTGACAAAAATTGCCCTCGCTACTAGCAGTGCTATAGTATTACATGTATCTGTTCTATGTGAGAAAAATTTTCCTCACTACTTACAGTGTTATAGTATTACATGTATCTGTTCTATGTGACAACAATTGTCCTCACTACTCGCAGTGCTATAGTATTACATGTATCTGTTCTATGTGACAAAAATTGTCCTCGCTACTCGCAGTGCTATAGTATTACATGTATCTGTTCTATGTGACAAAAATTGTCCTCACTACTAGCAGTGCTATAGTATTACATGTATCTGTTCTATGTGACAAAAATCGTCCTCACTACTTACAGTGCTATGGTATTACATGTATCTGTTCTATGTGACAAAAATTGTCCTCACTACTTACAGTGTTATAGTATTACATGTATCTGTTCTATGTGACAAAAATTGTCCTCACTACTTACAGTGTTATAGTATTACATGTATCTGTTCTATGTGACAAAAATTGTCCTCGCTACTAGCAGTGTTATAGTATTACATGTATCTGTTCTATGTGACAAAAATTGTCCTCACTACTCGCAGTGTTATAGTATTACATGTATCTGTTTTATGTGACAAAAATTGTCCTCACTACTAGCAGTGTTATAGTATTACATGTATTTGTTCTATGTGACAAAACATTGTCCTCACTACTCGCAGTGTTATAGTATTACATGTATCTGTTTTATGTGACAAAAATTGTCCTCACTACTTACAGTGCTATGGTATTACATGTATCTGTTCTATGTGACAAAAATTGTCCTCGCTACTCGCAGTGCTATAGTATTATATGTATCTGTTTTATGTGACAAAAATTGTCCTTGCTACTCGCAGTGCTATAGTATTACATGTATCTGTTTTATGTGACAAAAATTGTCCTCACTACTCGCAGTGTTATAGTATTACATGTATCTGTTCTATGTGACAAAAATTGTCCTCACTACTCGCAGTGTTATAGTATTACATGTATCTGTTCTATGTGACACAAATTGTCCTCACTACTCGCAGTGTTATAGTATTACATGTATCTGTTTTATGTAACAAAAATTGTCCTCGCTACTTACAGTGCTATGGTATTACATGTATCTGTTTTATGTGACAAAAATTGTCCTCAATACTAGCAGTGTTATAGTATTACATGTATTTGTTCTATGTGACAAAAATTGTCCTAACTACTTACAGTGCTATGGTATTACATGTATCTGTTCTATGTGACAAAATTGTCCTCACTACTCGCAGTGTTATAGTATTACATGTATCTGTTTTATGTGACAAAAATTGTCCTCACCACTCGCAGTGCTATAGTATTACATGTATCTGTTTTATGTGACAAAAATTGTCCTCACTACTCGCAGTGTTATAGTATTACATGTATCTGTTTTATGTGACAAAAATTGTCCTCACTACTTACAGTGCTATGGTATTACATGTATCTGTTTTATGTGACAAAAATTGTCCTCACTACTCGCAGTGTTATAGTATTACATGTATCTGTTTTATGTGACAAAAATTGTCCTCACTACTTACAGTGTTATAGTATTACATGTATCTGTTCTATGTGACAAAAATTGTCCTCACTACTAGCAGTGTTATAGTATTACATGTATCTGTTTTATGTGACAAAAATTGTCCTCACTACTCGCAGTGTTATAGTATTACATGTATCTGTTTTATGTGACAAAAATTGTCCTCACTACTTACAGTGTTATAGTATTACATGTATCTGTTTTATGTGACAAAAATTGTCCTCACTACTCGCAGTGTTATAGTATTACATGTATCTGTTTTATGTGACAAAAATTGTCCTCACTACTTACAGTGTTATAGTATTACATGTATCTGTTTTGTGTGACAAAAATTGTCCTCACTACTAGCAGTGTTATAGTATTACATGTATCTGTTCTATGTGACAAAAATTGTCCTCACTACTTACAGTGCTATGGTATTACATGTATCTGTTCTATGTGACAAAAATTGTCCTCACTACTTACAGTGTTATAGTATTACATGTATCTGTTTTGTGTGACAAAAATTGTCCTCACTACTCGCAGTGTTATAGTATTACATGTATCTGTTTTGTGTGACAAAAATTGTCCTCACTACTAGCAGTGTTATAGTATTACATGTATCTGTTCTATGTGACAAAAATTGTCCTCACTACTTACAGTGCTATGGTATTACATGTATCTGTTCTATGTGACAAAAATTGTCCTCACTACTTACAGTGTTATAGTATTACATGTATCTGTTTTGTGTGACAAAAATTGTCCTCACTACTAGCAGTGCTATAGTATTACATGTATCTGTTCTATGTGACAAAAATTGCCCTCACTACTTACAGTGTTATAGTATTACATGTATCTGTTCTATGTGACAAAAATTGTCCTCACTACTAGCAGTGTTATAGTATTACATGTATTTGTTCTATGTGACAAAAATTGTCCTCACTACTAGCAGTGTTATAGTATTACATGTATCTGTTCTATGTGACAAAAATTGTCCTCGCTACTCGCAGTGCTATAGTATTACATGTATCTGTTCTATGTGACAAAAATTGTCCTCGCTACTCGCAGTGCTATAGTATTACATGTATCTGTTTTATGTGACAAAAATTGTCCTCAACACTAGCAGTGTTATAGTATTACATGTATCTGTTCTATGTGACAAAAATTGTCCTCACTACTCGCAGTGTTATAGTATTACATGTATCTGTTTTGTGTGACAAAAATTGTCCTCACTACTAGCAGTGTTATAGTATTACATGTATCTGTTCTATGTGACAAAAATGTCCTCACTACTCGCAGTGCTATAGTATTACATGTATCTGTTCTATGTGACAAAAATTGTCCTCGCTACTCACAGTGCTATAGTATTACATGTATCTGTTTTATGTGACAAAAATTGTCCTCACTACTCGCAGTGTTATAGTATTACATGTATTTGTTCTATGTGACAAAAATTGTCCTCACTACTCGCAGTGTTATAGTATTACATGTATCTGTTCTATGTGACAAAAATTGTCCTCACTACTCGCAGTGTTATAGTATTACATGTATCTGTTTTGTGTGACAAAAATTGTCCTCACTACTAGCAGTGTTATAGTATTACATGTATCTGTTCTATGTGACAAAAATTGTCCTCACTACTTACAGTGCTATGGTATTACATGTATCTGTTTTATGTGACAAAAATTGTCCTCACTACTTACAGTGCTATCGTATTACATGTATCTGTTTTATGTGACAAAAATTGTCCTCACTACTAGCAGTGCTATAGTATTACATGTATCTGTTTTATGTGACAACAATTGTCCTCACTACTCGCAGTGTTATAGTATTACATGTATCTGTTCTATGTGACAAAAATTGTCCTCACTACTCGCAGTGTTATAGTATTACATGTATCTGTTCTATGTGACAAAAATTGTCCTCACTACTAGCAGTGTTATAGTATTACATGTATCTGTTCTATGTGACAAAAATTGTCCTCACTACTTACAGTGTTATAGTATTACATGTAACTGTTTTGTGTGACAAAAATTGTCCTCACTACTCGCAGTGTTATAGTATTACATGTATCTGTTCTATGTGACAAAAGTTTTCCTCACTACTTACAGTGTTATAGTATTACATGTATCTGTTCTATGTGACAAAAATTGTCCTCACTACTAGCAGTGTTATAGTATTACATGTATCTGTTTTGTGTGACAAAAATTGCCCTCGCTACTAGCAGTGCTATAGTATTACATGTATCTGTTCTATGTGAGAAAAATTTTCCTCACTACTTACAGTGTTATAGTATTACATGTATCTGTTCTATGTGACAACAATTGTCCTCACTACTCGCAGTGCTATAGTATTACATGTATCTGTTCTATGTGACAAAAATTGTCCTCGCTACTCGCAGTGCTATAGTATTACATGTATCTGTTCTATGTGACAAAAATTGTCCTCACTACTAGCAGTGCTATAGTATTACATGTATCTGTTCTATGTGACAAAAATCGTCCTCACTACTTACAGTGCTATGGTATTACATGTATCTGTTCTATGTGACAAAAATTGTCCTCACTACTTACAGTGTTATAGTATTACATGTATCTGTTCTATGTGACAAAAATTGTCCTCACTACTTACAGTGTTATAGTATTACATGTATCTGTTCTATGTGACAAAAATTGTCCTCGCTACTAGCAGTGTTATAGTATTACATGTATCTGTTCTATGTGACAAAAATTGTCCTCACTACTCGCAGTGTTATAGTATTACATGTATCTGTTTTATGTGACAAAAATTGTCCTCACTACTAGCAGTGTTATAGTATTACATGTATTTGTTCTATGTGACAAAACATTGTCCTCACTACTCGCAGTGTTATAGTATTACATGTATCTGTTTTATGTGACAAAAATTGTCCTCACTACTTACAGTGCTATGGTATTACATGTATCTGTTCTATGTGACAAAAATTGTCCTCGCTACTCGCAGTGCTATAGTATTATATGTATCTGTTTTATGTGACAAAAATTGTCCTTGCTACTCGCAGTGCTATAGTATTACATGTATCTGTTTTATGTGACAAAAATTGTCCTCACTACTCGCAGTGTTATAGTATTACATGTATCTGTTCTATGTGACAAAAATTGTCCTCACTACTCGCAGTGTTATAGTATTACATGTATCTGTTTTGTGTGACAAAAATTGTCCTCACTACTTACAGTGCTATGGTATTACATGTATCTGTTTTATGTGACAAAAATTGTCCTCACTACTTACAGTGCTATCGTATTACATGCATCTGTTTTATGTGACAAAAATTGTCCTCACTACTTACAGTGCTATGGTATTACATGTATCTGTTTTATGTGACAAAAATTGTCCTCACTACTCGCAGTGTTATAGTATTACATGTATCTGTTCTATGTGACAAAAATTGTCCTCACTACTAGCAGTGTTATAGTATTACATGTATCTGTTTTGTGTGACAAAAATTGTCCTCACTACTAGCAGTGCTATAGTATTACATGTATCTGTTCTATGTGACAAAAATTGTCCTCACTACTCGCAGTGCTATAGTATTACATGTATCTGTTCTATGTGACAAAAATTGTCCTCGCTACTGGCAGTGCTATAGTATTACATGTATCTGTTCTATGTGACAAAAATTGTCCTCGCTACTAGCAGTGCTATGGTATTACATGTATCTGTTTCATGTGACAAAAATTGTCCTCACTACTTACAGTGCTATAGTATTACATGTATTTGTTCTATGTGACAAAAAATGTCCTCACTACTAGCAGTGTTAAAGTATTACATGTATCTGTTCTATGTGACAAAAATTGTCCTCGCTACTCGCTGTGCTATAGTATTACATGTATCTGTTCTATGTGACAAAAATTGTCCTCGCTACTCGCAGTGCTATAGTATTACATGTATCTGTTTTATGTGACAAAAATTGTCCTTGCTACTCACAGTGCTATAGTATTACATGTATCTGTTCTATGTGACAAAAATTGTCCTCGCTACTCGCAGTGCTATAGTATTACATGTATCTGTTCTATGTGACAACGATTGTCCTCGCTACTTACAGTGTTATAGTATTACATGTATCTGTTCTATGTGACAAAAATTGTCTTCACTACTCGCAGTGTTATAGTATTACATGTATCTGTTCTATGTGACAAAAATTGTCCTCACTACTAGCAGTGTTATAGTATTACATGTATCTGTTTTATGCGACAAAATTTTTCCTCGCTACTCGCAGTGCTATAGTATTACATCTATCTGTTCTATGTGACAAAAATTGTCCTCACTACTCGCAGTGTTATAGTATTACATGTATCTGTTCTATGTGACAAAAATTGTCCTCACTACTCGCAGTGTTATAGTATTACATGTATCTGTTCTATGTGACACAAATTGTCCTCACTACTCGCAGTGCTATAGTATTACATGTATCTGTTCTATGTGACAAAAATTGTCCTCACTACTCGCAGTGTTATAGTATTACATGTATCTGTTCTATGTGACAAAAATTGTCCTCACTACTCGCAGTGTTATAGTATTACATGTATCTGTTTTATGTGACAAAAATTGTCCTCGCTACTTACAGTGCTCTAGTATTACATGTATCTGTTCTATGTGACAAAAATTGTCCTCGCTACTTACAGTGCTATAGTATTACATGTATCTGTTCTATGTGACAACAATTGTCCTCACTACTCGCAGTGTTATAGTATTACATGTATCTGTTCTATGTGACAAAATTGTCCTCACTACTCGCAGTGTTATAGTATTACATGTATTTGTTCTATGTGACAAAACATTGTCCTCACTACTCGCAGTGTTATAGTATTACATGTATCTGTTCTATGTGACAAAAATTGTCCTCACTACTTACAGTGCTATGGTATTACATGTATCTGTTTTATATGACAAAAATTGTCCTCACTACTCGCAGTGTTATAGTATTACATGTATCTGTTTTATGTGACAAAAATTGTCCTCACTACTAGCAGTGTTATAGTATTACATGTATTTGTTCTATGTGACAAAAATTGTCCTCACTACTAGCAGTGTTATAGTATTACATGTATCTGTTCTATGTGACAAAAATTCTCCTCGCTACTCGCAGTGCTATAGTATTACATGTATCTGTTCTATGTGACAAAAATTGTCCTCGCTACTCGCAGTGCTATAGTATTACATGTATCTGTTTTATGTGACAAAAATTGTCCTTGCTACTCGTAGTGCTATAGTATTACATGTATCTGTTCTATGTGACAAAAATTGTCCTCGCTACTAGCAGTGCTATAGTATTACATGTATCTGTTCTATGTGACAAAAATTGTCCTCACTACTCGCAGTGCTATAGTATCACATGTATCTGTTCTATGTGACAAAAATTGTCCTCACTACTCGCAGTGCTATAGTATTACATGTATCTGTTCTATGTGACAAAAATTGTCCTCGCTACTGGCAGTGCTATAGTATTACATGTATCTGTTCTATGTGACAAAAATTGTCCTCGCTACTAGCAGTGCTATGGTATTACATGTATCTGTTTCATGTGACAAAAATTGTCCTCACTACTTACAGTGCTATAGTATTACATGTATTTGTTCTATGTGACAAAAATTGTCCTCACTACTAGCAGTGTTAAAGTATTACATGTATCTGTTCTATGTGACAAAAATTGTCCTCGCTACTCGCAGTGCTATAGTATTACATGTATCTGTTCTATGTGACAAAAATTGTCCTCGCTACTCGCAGTGCTATAGTATTACATGTATCTGTTTTATGTGACAAAAATTGTCCTTGCTACTCACAGTGCTATAGTATTACATGTATCTGTTCTATGTGACAAAAATTGTCCTCGCTACTCGCAGTGCTATAGTATTACATGTATCTCTTCTATGTGACAACAATTGTCCTCGCTACTTACAGTGTTATAGTATTACATGTATCTGTTCTATGTGACAAAAATTGTCTTCACTACTCGCAGTGTTATAGTATTACATGTATCTGTTCTATGTGACAAAAATTGTCCTCGCTACTAGCAGTGTTATAGTATTACATGTATCTGTTTTATGCGACAAAATTTTTCCTCGCTACTCGCAGTGCTATAGTATTACATCTATCTGTTCTATGTGACAAAAATTGTCCTCACTACTCGCAGTGTTATAGTATTACATGTATCTGTTCTATGTGACAAAAATTGTCCTCACTACTCGCAGTGTTATAGTATTACATGTATCTGTTCTATGTGACAAAAATTGTCCTCACTACTCGCAGTGCTATAGTATTACATGTATCTGTTCTATGTGACAAAATTGTCCTCACTACTCGCAGTGTTATAGTATTACATGTATCTGTTCTATGTGACAAAAATTGTCCTCACTACTCGCAGTGTTATAGTATTACATGTATCTGTTTTATGTGACAAAAATTGTCCTCGCTACTTACAGTGCTCTAGTATTACATGTATCTGTTCTATGTGACAAAAATTGTCCTCGCTACTTACAGTGCTATAGTATTACATGTATCTGTTCTATGTGACAACAATTGTCCTCACTACTCGCAGTGTTATAGTATTACATGTATCTGTTCTATGTGACAAAATTGTCCTCACTACTCGCAGTGTTATAGTATTACATGTATTTGTTCTATGTGACAAAACATTGTCCTCACTACTCGCAGTGTTATAGTATTACATGTATCTGTTCTATGTGACAAAAATTGTCCTCACTACTTACAGTGCTATGGTATTACATGTATCTGTTTTATGTGACAAAAATTGTCCTCACTACTCGCAGTGTTATAGTATTACATGTATCTGTTTTATGTGACAAAAATTGTCCTCACTACTAGCAGTGTTATAGTATTACATGTATTTGTTCTATGTGACAAAAATTGTCCTCACTACTAGCAGTGTTATAGTATTACATGTATCTGTTCTATGTGACAAAAATTCTCCTCGCTACTCGCAGTGCTATAGTATTACATGTATCTGTTCTATGTGACAAAAATTGTCCTCGCTACTCGCAGTGCTATAGTATTACATGTATCTGTTTTATGTGACAAAAATTGTCCTTGCTACTCGTAGTGCTATAGTATTACATGTATCTGTTCTATGTGACAAAAATTGTCCTCGCTACTAGCAGTGCTATAGTATTACATGTATCTGTTCTATGTGACAAAAATTGTCCTCGCTACTCGCAGTGTTATAGTATTACATGTATCTGTTTTATGTGACAAAAATTGTCCTCGCTACTAGCAGTGCTATAGTATTACATGTATCTGTTCTATGTGACAAAAATTGTCCTCACTACTAGCAGTGCTATAGTATTATATGTATCTGTTCTATGTGACAAAAATTGTCCTCACTACTAGCAGTGCTATAGTATTACATGTATCTGTTCTATGTGACAAAAATTGTCCTCGCTACTCGCAGTGTTATAGTATTACATGTATCTGTTCTATGTGACAAAAATTGTCCTCGCTACTAGCAGTGCTATAGTATTACATGTATCTGTTCTATGTGACAAAAATTGTCCTCACTACTCGCAGTGCTATAGTATTACATGTATCTGTTCTATGTGACAAAAATTGTCCTCGCTACTCGCAGTGTTATAGTATTACATGTATCTGTTTTATGTGACAAAAATTGTTCTCACTACTAGCAGTGCTATAGTATTACATGTATCTGTTCTATGTGACAAAAATTGTCCTCGCTACTCGCAGTGTTATAGTATTACATGTATCTGTTTTATGTGACAAAAATTGTCCTCGCTACTAGCAGTGCTATAGTATTACATGTATCTGTTCTATGTGACAAAAATTGTCCTCACTACTAGCAGTGCTATAGTATTATATGTATCTGTTCTATGTGACAAAAATTGTCCTCACTACTAGCAGTGCTATAGTATTACATGTATCTGTTCTATGTGACAAAAATTGTCCTCGCTACTCGCAGTGTTATAGTATTACATGTATCTGTTCTATGTGACAAAAATTGTCCTCGCTACTAGCAGTGCTATAGTATTACATGTATCTGTTCTATGTGACAAAAATTGTCCTCACTACTCGCAGTGCTATAGTATTACATGTATCTGTTCTATGTGACAAAAATTGTCCTCGCTACTAGCAGTGCTATAGTATTACATGTATCTGTTCTATGTGACAAAAATGGTCCTCACTACTCGCAGTGCTATAGTATTACATGTATCTGTTCTATGTGACAAAAATTGTCCTCACTACTTACAGTGCTATAGTATTACATGTATCTGTTCTATGTGACAAAAATTATCCTCGCTACTGGCAGTGTTATAGTATTACATGTATCTGTTCTATGTGACAAAAATTGTCCTCGCTACTTACAGTGTTATAGTATTATATGTATCTGTTCTATGTGACAAAAATTGTCCTCACTACTAGCAGTGCTATAGTATTACATGTATCTGTTCTATGTGACAAAAATTATCCTCGCTACTGGCAGTGTTATAGTATTACATGTATCTGTTCTATGTGACAAAAATTGTCCTCACTACTCGCAGTGCTATAGTATTACATGTATCTGTTCTATGTGATAAAAATTGTCCTCACTACTCGCAGTGCTATAGTATTATATGTATCTGTTCTATGTGACAAAAATTGTCCTCACTACTCGCAGTGCTATAGTATTATATGTATCTGTTCTATGTGACAAAAATTGTCCTCACTACTAGCAGTGCTATAGTATTAGATGTATCTGTTCTATGTGACAAAAATTGTCCTCGCTACTCGCAGTGCTATAGTATTACATGTATCTGTTCTATGTGACAAAAATTGTCCTCGCTACTCGCAGTGCTATAGTATTACATGTATCTGTTTTATGTGACAAAAATTGTCCTTGCTACTCACAGTGCTATAGTATTACATGTATCTGTTCTATGTGACAAAAATTGTCCTCGCTACTTACAGTGCTATAGTATTACATGTATCTGTTCTATGTGACAACAATTGTCCTCACTACTCGCAGTGTTATAGTATTACATGTATCTGTTCTATGTGACAAAATTGTCCTCACTACTCGCAGTGTTATAGTATTACATGTATTTGTTCTATGTGACAAAACATTGTCCTCACTACTCGCAGTGTTATAGTATTACATGTATCTGTTCTATGTGACAAAAATTGTCCTCACTACTTACAGTGCTATGGTATTACATGTATCTGTTTTATGTGACAAAAATTGTCCTCACTACTCGCAGTGTTATAGTATTACATGTATCTGTTTTATGTGACAAAAATTGTCCTCACTACTAGCAGTGTTATAGTATTACATGTATTTGTTCTATGTGACAAAAATTGTCCTCACTACTAGCAGTGTTATAGTATTACATGTATCTGTTCTATGTGACAAAAATTCTCCTCGCTACTCGCAGTGCTATAGTATTACATGTATCTGTTCTATGTGACAAAAATTGTCCTCGCTACTCGCAGTGCTATAGTATTACATGTATCTGTTTTATGTGACAAAAATTGTCCTTGCTACTCGTAGTGCTATAGTATTACATGTATCTGTTCTATGTGACAAAAATTGTCCTCGCTACTAGCAGTGCTATAGTATTACATGTATCTGTTCTATGTGACAAAAATTGTCCTCGCTACTCGCAGTGTTATAGTATTACATGTATCTGTTTTATGTGACAAAAATTGTCCTCGCTACTAGCAGTGCTATAGTATTACATGTATCTGTTCTATGTGACAAAAATTGTCCTCACTACTAGCAGTGCTATAGTATTATATGTATCTGTTCTATGTGACAAAAATTGTCCTCACTACTAGCAGTGCTATAGTATTACATGTATCTGTTCTATGTGACAAAAATTGTCCTCGCTACTCGCAGTGTTATAGTATTACATGTATCTGTTCTATGTGACAAAAATTGTCCTCGCTACTAGCAGTGCTATAGTATTACATGTATCTGTTCTATGTGACAAAAATTGTCCTCACTACTCGCAGTGCTATAGTATTACATGTATCTGTTCTATGTGACAAAAATTGTCCTCGCTACTCGCAGTGTTATAGTATTACATGTATCTGTTTTATGTGACAAAAATTGTTCTCACTACTAGCAGTGCTATAGTATTACATGTATCTGTTCTATGTGACAAAAATTGTCCTCGCTACTCGCAGTGTTATAGTATTACATGTATCTGTTTTATGTGACAAAAATTGTCCTCGCTACTAGCAGTGCTATAGTATTACATGTATCTGTTCTATGTGACAAAAATTGTCCTCACTACTAGCAGTGCTATAGTATTATATGTATCTGTTCTATGTGACAAAAATTGTCCTCACTACTAGCAGTGCTATAGTATTACATGTATCTGTTCTATGTGACAAAAATTGTCCTCGCTACTCGCAGTGTTATAGTATTACATGTATCTGTTCTATGTGACAAAAATTGTCCTCGCTACTAGCAGTGCTATAGTATTACATGTATCTGTTCTATGTGACAAAAATTGTCCTCACTACTCGCAGTGCTATAGTATTACATGTATCTGTTCTATGTGACAAAAATTGTCCTCGCTACTAGCAGTGCTATAGTATTACATGTATCTGTTCTATGTGACAAAAATGGTCCTCACTACTCGCAGTGCTATAGTATTACATGTATCTGTTCTATGTGACAAAAATTGTCCTCACTACTTACAGTGCTATAGTATTACATGTATCTGTTCTATGTGACAAAAATTATCCTCGCTACTGGCAGTGTTATAGTATTACATGTATCTGTTCTATGTGACAAAAATTGTCCTCGCTACTTACAGTGTTATAGTATTATATGTATCTGTTCTATGTGACAAAAATTGTCCTCACTACTAGCAGTGCTATAGTATTACATGTATCTGTTCTATGTGACAAAAATTATCCTCGCTACTGGCAGTGTTATAGTATTACATGTATCTGTTCTATGTGACAAAAATTGTCCTCACTACTCGCAGTGCTATAGTATTACATGTATCTGTTCTATGTGATAAAAATTGTCCTCACTACTCGCAGTGCTATAGTATTATATGTATCTGTTCTATGTGACAAAAATTGTCCTCACTACTCGCAGTGCTATAGTATTATATGTATCTGTTCTATGTGACAAAAATTGTCCTCACTACTAGCAGTGCTATAGTATTAGATGTATCTGTTCTATGTGACAAAAATTGTCCTCGCTACTCGCAGTGTTATAGTATTACATGTATCTGTTCTATGTGACAAAAATTGTCCTCGCTACTAGCAGTGCTATAGTATTACATGTATCTGTTTTATGTGACAAAAATTGTCCTCACTACTAGCAGTGCTATAGTATTACATGTATCTGTTTTATGTGACAAAAATTGTCCTCACTACTCGCAGTGCTATAGTATTACATGTATCTGTTTTATGTGACAACAATTGTCCTCACTACTCGCAGTGTTATAGTATTACATGTATCTGTTCTATGTGACAAAAATTGTCCTCACTACTCGCAGTGTTATAGTATTACATGTATCTGTTCTATGTGACAAAAATTGTCCTCACTACTAGCAGTGTTATAGTATTACATGTATCTGTTCTATGTGACAAAAATTGTCCTCACTACTTACAGTGTTATAGTATTACATGTATCTGTTTTGTGTGACAAAAATTGTCCTCACTACTCGCAGTGTTATAGTATTACATGTATCTGTTCTATGTGACAAAAATTTCCCTCACTACTTACAGTGTTATAGTATTACATGTATCTGTTCTATGTGACAAAAATTGTCCTCACTACTAGCAGTGTTATAGTATTACATGTATCTGTTTTGTGTGACAAAAATTGCCCTCGCTACTAGCAGTGCTATAGTATTACATGTATCTGTTCTATGTGAGAAAAATTTTCCTCACTACTTACAGTGTTATAGTATTACATGTATCTGTTCTATGTGACAACAATTGTCCTCACTACTCGCAGTGCTATAGTATTACATGTATCTGTTCTATGTGACAAAAATTGTCCTCGCTACTCGCAGTGCTATAGTATTACATGTATCTGTTCTATGTGACAAAAATTGTCCTCACTACTAGCAGTGCTATAGTATTACATGTATCTGTTCTATGTGACAAAAATCGTCCTCACTACTTACAGTGCTATGGTATTACATGTATCTGTTCTATGTGACAAAAATTGTCCTCACTACTTACAGTGTTATAGTATTACATGTATCTGTTCTATGTGACAAAAATTGTCCTCACTACTTACAGTGTTATAGTATTACATGTATCTGTTCTATGTGACAAAAATTGTCCTCGCTACTAGCAGTGTTATAGTATTACATGTATCTGTTCTATGTGACAAAAATTGTCCTCACTACTCGCAGTGTTATAGTATTACATGTATCTGTTTTATGTGACAAAAATTGTCCTCACTACTAGCAGTGTTATAGTATTACATGTATTTGTTCTATGTGACAAAACATTGTCCTCACTACTCGCAGTGTTATAGTATTACATGTATCTGTTTTATGTGACAAAAATTGTCCTCACTACTTACAGTGCTATGGTATTACATGTATCTGTTCTATGTGACAAAAATTGTCCTCGCTACTCGCAGTGCTATAGTATTATATGTATCTGTTTTATGTGACAAAAATTGTCCTTGCTACTCGCAGTGCTATAGTATTACATGTATCTGTTTTATGTGACAAAAATTGTCCTCACTACTCGCAGTGTTATAGTATTACATGTATCTGTTCTATGTGACAAAAATTGTCCTCACTACTCGCAGTGTTATAGTATTACATGTATCTGTTTTGTGTGACAAAAATTGTCCTCACTACTTACAGTGCTATGGTATTACATGTATCTGTTTTATGTGACAAAAATTGTCCTCACTACTTACAGTGCTATCGTATTACATGCATCTGTTTTATGTGACAAAAATTGTCCTCACTACTTACAGTGCTATGGTATTACATGTATCTGTTTTATGTGACAAAAATTGTCCTCACTACTCGCAGTGCTATAGTATTATATGTATCTGTTCTATGTGACAAAAATTGTCCTCACTACTAGCAGTGCTATAGTATTAGATGTATCTGTTCTATGTGACAAAAATTGTCCTCGCTACTCGCAGTGTTATAGTATTACATGTATCTGTTCTATGTGACAAAAATTGTCCTCGCTACTAGCAGTGCTATAGTATTACATGTATCTGTTTTATGTGACAAAAATTGTCCTCACTACTAGCAGTGCTATAGTATTACATGTATCTGTTTTATGTGACAAAAATTGTCCTCACTACTCGCAGTGCTATAGTATTACATGTATCTGTTTTATGTGACAACAATTGTCCTCACTACTCGCAGTGTTATAGTATTACATGTATCTGTTCTATGTGACAAAAATTGTCCTCACTACTCGCAGTGTTATAGTATTACATGTATCTGTTCTATGTGACAAAAATTGTCCTCACTACTAGCAGTGTTATAGTATTACATGTATCTGTTCTATGTGACAAAAATTGTCCTCACTACTTACAGTGTTATAGTATTACATGTATCTGTTTTGTGTGACAAAAATTGTCCTCACTACTCGCAGTGTTATAGTATTACATGTATCTGTTCTATGTGACAAAAATTTCCCTCACTACTTACAGTGTTATAGTATTACATGTATCTGTTCTATGTGACAAAAATTGTCCTCACTACTAGCAGTGTTATAGTATTACATGTATCTGTTTTGTGTGACAAAAATTGCCCTCGCTACTAGCAGTGCTATAGTATTACATGTATCTGTTCTATGTGAGAAAAATTTTCCTCACTACTTACAGTGTTATAGTATTACATGTATCTGTTCTATGTGACAACAATTGTCCTCACTACTCGCAGTGCTATAGTATTACATGTATCTGTTCTATGTGACAAAAATTGTCCTCGCTACTCGCAGTGCTATAGTATTACATGTATCTGTTCTATGTGACAAAAATTGTCCTCACTACTAGCAGTGCTATAGTATTACATGTATCTGTTCTATGTGACAAAAATCGTCCTCACTACTTACAGTGCTATGGTATTACATGTATCTGTTCTATGTGACAAAAATTGTCCTCACTACTTACAGTGTTATAGTATTACATGTATCTGTTCTATGTGACAAAAATTGTCCTCACTACTTACAGTGTTATAGTATTACATGTATCTGTTCTATGTGACAAAAATTGTCCTCGCTACTAGCAGTGTTATAGTATTACATGTATCTGTTCTATGTGACAAAAATTGTCCTCACTACTCGCAGTGTTATAGTATTACATGTATCTGTTTTATGTGACAAAAATTGTCCTCACTACTAGCAGTGTTATAGTATTACATGTATTTGTTCTATGTGACAAAACATTGTCCTCACTACTCGCAGTGTTATAGTATTACATGTATCTGTTTTATGTGACAAAAATTGTCCTCACTACTTACAGTGCTATGGTATTACATGTATCTGTTCTATGTGACAAAAATTGTCCTCGCTACTCGCAGTGCTATAGTATTATATGTATCTGTTTTATGTGACAAAAATTGTCCTTGCTACTCGCAGTGCTATAGTATTACATGTATCTGTTTTATGTGACAAAAATTGTCCTCACTACTCGCAGTGTTATAGTATTACATGTATCTGTTCTATGTGACAAAAATTGTCCTCACTACTCGCAGTGTTATAGTATTACATGTATCTGTTTTGTGTGACAAAAATTGTCCTCACTACTTACAGTGCTATGGTATTACATGTATCTGTTTTATGTGACAAAAATTGTCCTCACTACTTACAGTGCTATCGTATTACATGCATCTGTTTTATGTGACAAAAATTGTCCTCACTACTTACAGTGCTATGGTATTACATGTATCTGTTTTATGTGACAAAAATTGTCCTCACTACTCGCAGTGTTATAGTATTACATGTATCTGTTCTATGTGACAAAAATTGTCCTCACTACTAGCAGTGTTATAGTATTACATGTATCTGTTTTGTGTGACAAAAATTGTCCTCACTACTAGCAGTGCTATAGTATTACATGTATCTGTTCTATGTGACAAAAATTGTCCTCACTACTCGCAGTGCTATAGTATTACATGTATCTGTTCTATGTGACAAAAATTGTCCTCGCTACTGGCAGTGCTATAGTATTACATGTATCTGTTCTATGTGACAAAAATTGTCCTCGCTACTAGCAGTGCTATGGTATTACATGTATCTGTTTCATGTGACAAAAATTGTCCTCACTACTTACAGTGCTATAGTATTACATGTATTTGTTCTATGTGACAAAAATTGTCCTCACTACTAGCAGTGTTAAAGTATTACATGTATCTGTTCTATGTGACAAAAATTGTCCTCGCTACTCGCTGTGCTATAGTATTACATGTATCTGTTCTATGTGACAAAAATTGTCCTCGCTACTCGCAGTGCTATAGTATTACATGTATCTGTTTTATGTGACAAAAATTGTCCTTGCTACTCACAGTGCTATAGTATTACATGTATCTGTTCTATGTGACAAAAATTGTCCTCGCTACTCGCAGTGCTATAGTATTACATGTATCTGTTCTATGTGACAACGATTGTCCTCGCTACTTACAGTGTTATAGTATTACATGTATCTGTTCTATGTGACAAAAATTGTCTTCACTACTCGCAGTGTTATAGTATTACATGTATCTGTTCTATGTGACAAAAATTGTCCTCACTACTAGCAGTGTTATAGTATTACATGTATCTGTTTTATGCGACAAAATTTTTCCTCGCTACTCGCAGTGCTATAGTATTACATCTATCTGTTCTATGTGACAAAAATTGTCCTCACTACTCGCAGTGTTATAGTATTACATGTATCTGTTCTATGTGACAAAAATTGTCCTCACTACTCGCAGTGTTATAGTATTACATGTATCTGTTCTATGTGACAAAAATTGTCCTCACTACTCGCAGTGCTATAGTATTACATGTATCTGTTCTATGTGACAAAAATTGTCCTCACTACTCGCAGTGTTATAGTATTACATGTATCTGTTCTATGTGACAAAAATTGTCCTCACTACTCGCAGTGTTATAGTATTACATGTATCTGTTTTATGTGACAAAAATTGTCCTCGCTACTTACAGTGCTCTAGTATTACATGTATCTGTTCTATGTGACAAAAATTGTCCTCGCTACTTACAGTGCTATAGTATTACATGTATCTGTTCTATGTGACAACAATTGTCCTCACTACTCGCAGTGTTATAGTATTACATGTATCTGTTCTATGTGACAAAATTGTCCTCACTACTCGCAGTGTTATAGTATTACATGTATTTGTTCTATGTGACAAAACATTGTCCTCACTACTCGCAGTGTTATAGTATTACATGTATCTGTTCTATGTGACAAAAATTGTCCTCACTACTTACAGTGCTATGGTATTACATGTATCTGTTTTATATGACAAAAATTGTCCTCACTACTCGCAGTGTTATAGTATTACATGTATCTGTTTTATGTGACAAAAATTGTCCTCACTACTAGCAGTGTTATAGTATTACATGTATTTGTTCTATGTGACAAAAATTGTCCTCACTACTAGCAGTGTTATAGTATTACATGTATCTGTTCTATGTGACAAAAATTCTCCTCGCTACTCGCAGTGCTATAGTATTACATGTATCTGTTCTATGTGACAAAAATTGTCCTCGCTACTCGCAGTGCTATAGTATTACATGTATCTGTTTTATGTGACAAAAATTGTCCTTGCTACTCGTAGTGCTATAGTATTACATGTATCTGTTCTATGTGACAAAAATTGTCCTCGCTACTAGCAGTGCTATAGTATTACATGTATCTGTTCTATGTGACAAAAATTGTCCTCACTACTCGCAGTGCTATAGTATCACATGTATCTGTTCTATGTGACAAAAATTGTCCTCACTACTCGCAGTGCTATAGTATTACATGTATCTGTTCTATGTGACAAAAATTGTCCTCGCTACTGGCAGTGCTATAGTATTACATGTATCTGTTCTATGTGACAAAAATTGTCCTCGCTACTAGCAGTGCTATGGTATTACATGTATCTGTTTCATGTGACAAAAATTGTCCTCACTACTTACAGTGCTATAGTATTACATGTATTTGTTCTATGTGACAAAAATTGTCCTCACTACTAGCAGTGTTAAAGTATTACATGTATCTGTTCTATGTGACAAAAATTGTCCTCGCTACTCGCAGTGCTATAGTATTACATGTATCTGTTCTATGTGACAAAAATTGTCCTCGCTACTCGCAGTGCTATAGTATTACATGTATCTGTTTTATGTGACAAAAATTGTCCTTGCTACTCACAGTGCTATAGTATTACATGTATCTGTTCTATGTGACAAAAATTGTCCTCGCTACTCGCAGTGCTATAGTATTACATGTATCTGTTCTATGTGACAACAATTGTCCTCGCTACTTACAGTGTTATAGTATTACATGTATCTGTTCTATGTGACAAAAATTGTCTTCACTACTCGCAGTGTTATAGTATTACATGTATCTGTTCTATGTGACAAAAATTGTCCTCGCTACTAGCAGTGTTATAGTATTACATGTATCTGTTTTATGCGACAAAATTTTTCCTCGCTACTCGCAGTGCTATAGTATTACATCTATCTGTTCTATGTGACAAAAATTGTCCTCACTACTCGCAGTGTTATAGTATTACATGTATCTGTTCTATGTGACAAAAATTGTCCTCACTACTCGCAGTGTTATAGTATTACATGTATCTGTTCTATGTGACAAAAATTGTCCTCACTACTCGCAGTGCTATAGTATTACATGTATCTGTTCTATGTGACAAAAATTGTCCTCACTACTCGCAGTGTTATAGTATTACATGTATCTGTTCTATGTGACAAAAATTGTCCTCACTACTCGCAGTGTTATAGTATTACATGTATCTGTTTTATGTGACAAAAATTGTCCTCGCTACTTACAGTGCTCTAGTATTACATGTATCTGTTCTATGTGACAAAAATTGTCCTCGCTACTTACAGTGCTATAGTATTACATGTATCTGTTCTATGTGACAACAATTGTCCTCACTACTCGCAGTGTTATAGTATTACATGTATCTGTTCTATGTGACAAAATTGTCCTCACTACTCGCAGTGTTATAGTATTACATGTATTTGTTCTATGTGACAAAACATTGTCCTCACTACTCGCAGTGTTATAGTATTACATGTATCTGTTCTATGTGACAAAAATTGTCCTCACTACTTACAGTGCTATGGTATTACATGTATCTGTTTTATGTGACAAAAATTGTCCTCACTACTCGCAGTGTTATAGTATTACATGTATCTGTTTTATGTGACAAAAATTGTCCTCACTACTAGCAGTGTTATAGTATTACATGTATTTGTTCTATGTGACAAAAATTGTCCTCACTACTAGCAGTGTTATAGTATTACATGTATCTGTTCTATGTGACAAAAATTCTCCTCGCTACTCGCAGTGCTATAGTATTACATGTATCTGTTCTATGTGACAAAAATTGTCCTCGCTACTCGCAGTGCTATAGTATTACATGTATCTGTTTTATGTGACAAAAATTGTCCTTGCTACTCGTAGTGCTATAGTATTACATGTATCTGTTCTATGTGACAAAAATTGTCCTCGCTACTAGCAGTGCTATAGTATTACATGTATCTGTTCTATGTGACAAAAATTGTCCTCGCTACTCGCAGTGTTATAGTATTACATGTATCTGTTTTATGTGACAAAAATTGTCCTCGCTACTAGCAGTGCTATAGTATTACATGTATCTGTTCTATGTGACAAAAATTGTCCTCACTACTAGCAGTGCTATAGTATTATATGTATCTGTTCTATGTGACAAAAATTGTCCTCACTACTAGCAGTGCTATAGTATTACATGTATCTGTTCTATGTGACAAAAATTGTCCTCGCTACTCGCAGTGTTATAGTATTACATGTATCTGTTCTATGTGACAAAAATTGTCCTCGCTACTAGCAGTGCTATAGTATTACATGTATCTGTTCTATGTGACAAAAATTGTCCTCACTACTCGCAGTGCTATAGTATTACATGTATCTGTTCTATGTGACAAAAATTGTCCTCGCTACTCGCAGTGTTATAGTATTACATGTATCTGTTTTATGTGACAAAAATTGTTCTCACTACTAGCAGTGCTATAGTATTACATGTATCTGTTCTATGTGACAAAAATTGTCCTCGCTACTCGCAGTGTTATAGTATTACATGTATCTGTTTTATGTGACAAAAATTGTCCTCGCTACTAGCAGTGCTATAGTATTACATGTATCTGTTCTATGTGACAAAAATTGTCCTCACTACTAGCAGTGCTATAGTATTATATGTATCTGTTCTATGTGACAAAAATTGTCCTCACTACTAGCAGTGCTATAGTATTACATGTATCTGTTCTATGTGACAAAAATTGTCCTCGCTACTCGCAGTGTTATAGTATTACATGTATCTGTTCTATGTGACAAAAATTGTCCTCGCTACTAGCAGTGCTATAGTATTACATGTATCTGTTCTATGTGACAAAAATTGTCCTCACTACTCGCAGTGCTATAGTATTACATGTATCTGTTCTATGTGACAAAAATTGTCCTCGCTACTAGCAGTGCTATAGTATTACATGTATCTGTTCTATGTGACAAAAATTGTCCTCGCTACAAGCAGTGCTATAGTATTACATGTATCTGTTCTATGTGACAAAAATTTTCCTCACTACTTACAGTGCTATAGTATTACATGTATCTGTTCTATGTGACAAAAATTATCCTCGCTACTGGCAGTGTTATAGTATTACATGTATCTGTTCTATGTGACAAAAATTGTCCTCGCTACAAGCAGTGCTATAGTATTACATGTATCTGTTCTATGTGACAAAAATTGTCCTCGCTACAAGCAATGCTATAGTATTACATGTATCTGTTCTATGTGACAAAAATTGTCCTCGCTACTAGCAGTGCTATAGTATTACATGTATCTGTTCTATGTGACAAAAATTGTCCTCGCTACAAGCAGTGCTATAGTATTACATGTATCTGTTCTATGTGACAAAAATTGTCCTCGCTACAAGCAGTGCTATAGTATTACATGTATCTGTTCTATGTGACAAAAATTGTCCTCGCTACTAGCAGTGCTATAGTATTACATGTATCTGTTCTATGTGACAAAAATTGTCCTCGCTACAAGCAGTGCTATAGTATTACATGTATCTGTTCTATGTGACAAAAATTGTCCTCACTACTCGCAGTGCTATAGTATTACATGTATCTGTTCTATGTGACAAAAATTGTCCTCGCTACAAGCAGTGCTATAGTATTACATGTATCTGTTCTATGTGACAAAAATTGTCCTCACTACTTACAGTGCTATAGTATTACATGTATCTGTTCTATGTGACAAAAATTATCCTCGCTACTGGCAGTGTTATAGTATTACATGTATCTGTTCTATGTGACAAAAATTGTCCTCGCTACTTACAGTGCTATAGTATTATATGTATCTGTTCTATGTGACAAAAATTGTCCTCACTACTAGCAGTGCTATAGTATTACATGTATCTGTTCTATGTGACAAAAATTATCCTCGCTACTGGCAGTGTTATAGTATTACATGTATATGTTCTATGTGACAAAAATTGTCCTCACTACTCGCAGTGCTATAGTATTACATGTATCTGTTCTATGTGATAAAAATTGTCCTCACTACTCGCAGTGCTATAGTATTATATGTATCTGTTCTATGTGACAAAAATTGTCCTCACTACTCGCAGTGCTATAGTATTATATGTATCTGTTCTATGTGACAAAAATTGTCCTCACTACTAGCAGTGCTATAGTATTAGATGTATCTGTTCTATGTGACAAAAATTGTCCTCGCTACTCGCAGTGTTATAGTATTACATGTATCTGTTCTATGTGACAAAAATTGTCCTCGCTACTAGCAGTGCTATAGTATTACATGTATCTGTTTTATGTGACAAAAATTGTCCTCACTACTAGCAGTGCTATAGTATTACATGTATCTGTTTTATGTGACAAAAATTGTCCTCACTACTCGCAGTGCTATAGTATTACATGTATCTGTTTTATGTGACAAAAATTGTCCTCACTACTTACAGTGCTATGGTATTACATGTATCTGTTTTATGTGACAAAAATTGTCCTCACTACTTACAGTGCTATCGTATTACATGCATCTCTTTTATGTGACACAAATTGTCCTCGCTACTCGCAGTGTTATAGTATTACATGTATCTGTTCTATGTGACAAAAATTGTCCTCACTACTCGCAGTGTTATAGTATTACATGTATCTGTTCTATGTGACAAAAATTGTCCTCACTACTCGCAGTGCTATAGTATTACATGTATCTGTTCTATGTGACAAAAATTGTCCTCACTACTCGCAGTGTTATAGTATTACATGTATCTGTTCTATGTGACAAAAATTGTCCTCACTACTCGCAGTGTTATAGTATTACATGTATCTGTTTTATGTGACAAAAATTGTCCTCGCTACTTACAGTGCTCTAGTATTACATGTATCTGTTCTATGTGACAAAAATTGTCCTCGCTACTTACAGTGCTATAGTATTACATGTATCTGTTCTATGTGACAACAATTGTCCTCACTACTCGCAGTGTTATAGTATTACATGTATCTGTTCTATGTGACAAAATTGTCCTCACTACTCGCAGTGTTATAGTATTACATGTATTTGTTCTATGTGACAAAACATTGTCCTCACTACTCGCAGTGTTATATTATTACATGTATCTGTTCTATGTGACAAAAATTGTCCTCACTACTTACAGTGCTATGGTATTACATGTATCTGTTTTATGTGACAAAAATTGTCCTCACTACTCGCAGTGTTATAGTATTACATGTATCTGTTTTATGTGACAAAAATTGTCCTCACTACTAGCAGTGTTATAGTATTACATGTATTTGTTCTATGTGACAAAAATTGTCCTCACTACTAGCAGTGTTATAGTATTACATGTATCTGTTCTATGTGACAAAAATTCTCCTCGCTACTCGCAGTGCTATAGTATTACATGTATCTGTTCTATGTGACAAAAATTGTCCTCGCTACTCGCAGTGCTATAGTATTACATGTATCTGTTTTATGTGACAAAAATTGTCCTTGCTACTCGTAGTGCTATAGTATTACATGTATCTGTTCTATGTGACACAAATTGTCCTCGCTACTAGCAGTGCTATAGTATTACATGTATCTGTTCTATGTGACAAAAATTGTCCTCGCTACTCGCAGTGTTATAGTATTACATGTATCTGTTTTATGTGACAAAAATTGTCCTCGCTACTAGCAGTGCTATAGTATTACATGTATCTGTTCTATGTGACAAAAATTGTCCTCACTACTAGCAGTGCTATAGTATTATATGTATCTGTTCTATGTGACAAAAATTGTCCTCACTACTAGCAGTGCTATAGTATTACATGTATCTGTTCTATGTGACAAAAATTGTCCTCGCTACTCGCAGTGTTATAGTATTACATGTATCTGTTCTATGTGACAAAAATTGTCCTCGCTACTAGCAGTGCTATAGTATTACATGTATCTGTTCTATGTGACAAAAATTGTCCTCACTACTCGCAGTGCTATAGTATTACATGTATCTGTTCTATGTGACAAAAATTGTCCTCGCTACTCGCAGTGTTATAGTATTACATGTATCTGTTTTATGTGACAAAAATTGTTCTCACTACTAGCAGTGCAATAGTATTACATGTATCTGTTCTATGTGACAAAAATTGTCCTCGCTACTCGCAGTGTTATAGTATTACATGTATCTGTTTTATGTGACAAAAATTGTCCTCGCTACTAGCAGTGCTATAGTATTACATGTATCTGTTCTATGTGACAAAAATTGTCCTCACTACTAGCAGTGCTATAGTATTATATGTATCTGTTCTATGTGACAAAAATTGTCCTCACTACTAGCAGTGCTATAGTATTACATGTATCTGTTCTATGTGACAAAAATTGTCCTCGCTACTCGCAGTGTTATAGTATTACATGTATCTGTTCTATGTGACAAAAATTGTCCTCGCTACTAGCAGTGCTATAGTATTACATGTATCTGTTCTATGTGACAAAAATTGTCCTCACTACTCGCAGTGCTATAGTATTACATGTATCTGTTCTATGTGACAAAAATTGTCCTCGCTACTAGCAGTGCTATAGTATTACATGTATCTGTTCTATGTGACAAAAATTGTCCTCGCTACAAGCAGTGCTATAGTATTACATGTATCTGTTCTATGTGACAAAAATTTTCCTCACTACTTACAGTGCTATAGTATTACATGTATCTGTTCTATGTGACAAAAATTATCCTCGCTACTGGCAGTGTTATAGTATTACATGTATCTGTTCTATGTGACAAAAATTGTCCTCGCTACAAGCAGTGCTATAGTATTACATGTATCTGTTCTATGTGACAAAAATTGTCCTCGCTACAAGCAATGCTATAGTATTACATGCATCTGTTCTATGTGACAAAAATTGTCCTCGCTACTAGCAGTGCTATAGTATTACATGTATCTGTTCTATGTGACAAAAATTGTCCTCGCTACAAGCAGTGCTATAGTATTACATGTATCTGTTCTATGTGACAAAAATTGTCCTCGCTACAAGCAGTGCTATATTTTACATGTATCTGTTCTATGTGACAAAAATTGTCCTCGCTACTAGCAGTGCTATAGTATTACATGTATCTGTTCTATGTGACAAAAATTGTCCTCGCTACAAGCAGTGCTATAGTATTACATGTATCTGTTCTATGTGACAAAAATTGTCCTCACTACTCGCAGTGGTATAGTATTACATGTATCTGTTCTATGTGACAAAAATTGTCCTCGCTACAAGCAGTGCTATAGTATTACATGTATCTGTTCTATGTGACAAAAATTGTCCTCACTACTTACAGTGCTATAGTATTACATGTATCTGTTCTATGTGACAAAAATTATCCTCGCTACTGGCAGTGTTATAGTATTACATGTATCTGTTCTATGTGACAAAAATTGTCCTCGCTACTTACAGTGTTATAGTATTATATGTATCTGTTCTATGTGACAAAAATTGTCCTCACTACTAGCAGTGCTATAGTATTACATGTATCTGTTCTATGTGACAAAAATTATCCTCGCTACTGGCAGTGTTATAGTATTACATGTATCTGTTCTATGTGACAAAAATTGTCCTCACTACTCGCAGTGCTATAGTATTACATGTATCTGTTCTATGTGATAAAAATTGTCCTCACTACTCGCAGTGCTATAGTATTATATGTATCTGTTCTATGTGACAAAAATTGTCCTCACTACTCGCAGTGCTATAGTATTATATGTATCTGTTCTATGTGACAAAAATTGTCCTCACTACTAGCAGTGCTATAGTATTAGATGTATCTGTTCTATGTGACAAAAATTGTCCTCGCTACTCGCAGTGTTATAGTATTACATGTATCTGTTCTATGTGACAAAAATTGTCCTCGCTACTAGCAGTGCTATAGTATTACATGTATCTGTTTTATGTGACAAAAATTGTCCTCACTACTAGCAGTGCTATAGTATTACATGTATCTGTTTTATGTGACAAAAATTGTCCTCACTACTCGCAGTGCTATAGTATTACATGTATCTGTTTTATGTGACAAAAATTGTCCTCACTACTTACAGTGCTATGGTATTACATGTATCTGTTTTATGTGACAAAAATTGTCCTCACTACTTACAGTGCTATCGTATTACATGCATCTCTTTTATGTGACAAAAATTGTCCTCACTACTCGCAGTGTTATAGTATTACATGTATCTGTTCTATGTGACAAAAATTGTCCTCACTACTAGCAGTGTTATAGTATTACATGTATCTGTTTTGTGTGACAAAAATTGTCCTCACTACTAGCAGTGTTATAGTATTACATGTATCTGTTCTATGTGACAAAAATTGTCCTCACTACTCGCAGTGCTATAGTATTACATGTATCTGTTCTATGTGACAAAAATTGTCCTCACTACTTACAGTGCTATAGTATTACATGTATCTGTTCTATGTGACAAAAATTGTCCTCGCTACTCGCAGTGCTATAGTATTACATGTATCTGTTTTATGTGACAAAAATTGTCCTTGCTACTCACAGTGCTATAGTATTACATGTATCTGTTCTATGTGACAAAAATTGTCCTCGCTACTCGCAGTGCTATAGTATTACATGTATCTGTTCTATGTGACAACAATTGTCCTCGCTACTTACAGTGTTATAGTATTACATGTATCTGTTCTATGTGACAAAAATTGTCTTCACTACTCGCAGTGTTATAGTATTACATGTATCTGTTCTATGTGAAAAAAATTGTCCTCGCTACTAGCAGTGTTATAGTATTACATGTATCTGTTTTATGCGACAAAATTGTTCCTCGCTACTCGCAGTGCTATAGTATTACATCTATCTGTTCTATGTGACAAAAATTGTCCTCACTACTCGCAGTGTTATAGTATTACATGTATCTGTTCTATGTGACAAAAATTGTCCTCACTACTCGCAGTGTTATAGTATTACATGTATCTGTTCTATGTGACAAAAATTGTCCTCACTACTCGCAGTGCTATAGTATTACATGTATCTGTTCTATGTGACAAAAATTGTCCTCACTACTCGCAGTGTTATAGTATTACATGTATCTGTTCTATGTGACAAAAATTGTCCTCGCTACTTATAGTGCTCTAGTATTACATGTATCTGTTTTATGTGACAAAAATTGTCCTCGCTACTTACAGTGCTCTAGTATTACATGTATCTGTTCTATGTGACAAAAATTGTCCTCGCTACTTACAGTGCAATAGTATTACATGTATCTGTTCTATGTGACAACAATTGTCCTCACTACTCGCAGTGTTATAGTATTACATGTATCTGTTCTATGTGACAAAATTGTCCTCACTACTCGCAGTGTTATAGTATTACATGTATTTGTTCTATGTGACAAAACATTGTCCTCACTACTCGCAGTGTTATAGTATTACATGTATCTGTTCTATGTGACAAAAATTGTCCTCACTACTTACAGTGCTATGGTATTACATGTATCTGTTTTATGTGACAAAAATTGTCCTCACTACTCGCAGTGTTATAGTATTACATGTATCTGTTTTATGTGACAAAAATTGTCCTCACTACTAGCAGTGTTATAGTATTACATGTATTTGTTCTATGTGACAAAAATTGTCCTCACTACTAGCAGTGTTATAGTATTACATGTATCTGTTCTATGTGACAAAAATTCTCCTCGCTACTCGCAGTGCTATAGTATTACATGTATCTGTTCTATGTGACAAAAATTGTCCTCGCTACTCGCAGTGCTATAGTATTACATGTATCTGTTTTATGTGACAAAAATTGTCCTTGCTACTCGTAGTGCTATAGTATTACATGTATCTGTTCTATGTGACAAAAATTGTCCTCGCTACTAGCAGTGCTATAGTATTACATGTATCTGTTCTATGTGACAAAAATTGTCCTCACTACTCGCAGTGCTATAGTATTATATGTATCTGTTCTATGTGACAAAAATTGTTCTCACTTCTAGCAGTGCTATAGTATTACATGTATCTGTTCTATGTGACAAAAATTGTCCTCGCTACTAGCAGTGTTATAGTATTACATGTATCTGTTCTATGTGACAAAAATTGTCCTCGCTACTAGCAGTGCTATAGTATTACATGTATCTGTTCTATGTGACAAAAATTGTCCTCACTACTAGCAGTGCTATAGTATTACATGTATCTGTTCTATGTGACAAAAATTGTCCTCACTACTAGCAGTGCTATAGTATTACATGTATCTGTTCTATGTGACAAAAATTGTCCTCGCTACTCGCAGTGTTATAGTATTACATGTATCTGGTCTATGTGACAAAAATTGTCCTCACTACTAGCAGTGCTATAGTATTACATGTATCTGTTCTATGTGACAAACATTGTCCTCACTACTCGCAGTGCTATAGTATTACATGTATCTGTTCTATGTGACAAAAATTGTCCTCGCTACTAGCAGTGCTATAGTATTACATGTATCTGTTCTATGTGACAAAAATTGTCCTCGCTACTAGCAGTGCTATAGTATTACATGTATCTGTTCTATGTGACAAAAATTGTCCTCGCTACAAGCAGTGCTATAGTATTACATGTATCTGTTCTATGTGACAAAAATTTTCCTCACTACTTACACTGCTATAGTATTACATGTATCTGTTCTATGTGACAAAAATTATCCTCGCTACTGGCAGTGTTATAGTATTACATGTATCTGTTCTATGTGACAAAAATTGTCCTCGCTACAAGCAGTGCTATAGTATTACATGTATCTGTTCTATGTGACAAAAATTGTCCTCGCTACAAGCAATGCTATAGTATTACATGTATCTGTTCTATGTGACAAAAATTGTCCTCGCTACTAGCAGTGCTATAGTATTACATGTATCTGTTCTATGTGACAAAAATTGTCCTCGCTACAAGCAGTGCTATAGTATTACATGTATCTGTTCTATGTGACAAAAATTGTCCTCGCTACAAGCAGTGCTATAGTATTACATGTATCTGTTCTATGTGACAAAAATTGTCCTCACTACTAGCAGTGCTATAGTATTACATGTATCTGTTCTATGTGACAAAAATTGTCCTCGCTACAAGCAGTGCTATAGTATTACATGTATCTGTTCTATGTGACAAAAATTGTCCTCACTACTCGCAGTGCTATAGTATTACATGTATCTGTTCTATGTGACAAAAATTGTCCTCACTACTTACAGTGCTATAGTATTACATGTATCTGTTCTATGTGACAAAAATTATCCTCGCTACTGGCAGTGTTATAGTATTACATGTATCTGTTCTATGTGACAAAAATTGTCCTCACTACTCGCAGTGCTATAGTATTACATGTATCTGTTCTATGTGATAAAAATTGTCCTCACTACTCGCAGTGCTATAGTATTACATGTATCTGTTCTATGTGACAAAAATTATCCTCGCTACTGGCAGTGTTATAGTATTACATGTATCTGTTCTATGTGACAAAAATTGTCCTCACTACTCGCAGTGCTATAGTATTACATGTATCTGTTCTATGTGATAAAAAATGTCCTCACTACTCGCAGTGCTATAGTATTACATGTATCTGTTCTATGTGACAAAAATTGTCCTCACTACTCGCAGTGCTATAGTATTACATGTATCTGTTCTATGTGATAAAAATTGTCCTCACTACTCGCAGTGCTATAGTATTATATGTATCTGTTCTATGTGATAAAAATTGTCCTCACTACTAGCAGTGCTATAGTATTATATGTATCTGTTCTATGTGACAAAAATTGTCCTCACTACTAGCAGTGCTATAGTATTACATGTATCTGTTCTATGTGACAAAAATTGTCCTCGCTACTCACAGTGTTATAGTATTACATGTATCTGTTCTATGTGACAAAAATTGTCCTCGCTACTAGCAGTGCTATAGTATTACCTGTATCTGTTTTATGTGACAAAAATTGTCCTCACTACTAGCAGTGCTATAGTATTACATGTATCTGTTTTATGTGACAAAAATTGTCCTCACTACTCGCAGTGCTATAGTATTACATGTATCTGTTTTATGTGACAAAAATTGTCCTCACTACTTACAGTGCTATGGTATTACATGTATCTGTTTTATGTGACAAAAATTGTCCTCACTACTTACAGTGCTATCGTATTACATGCATCTCTTTTATGTGACAAAAATTGTCCTCACTACTCGCAGTGTTATAGTATTACATGTATCTGTTCTATGTGACAAAAATTGTCCTCACTACTAGCAGTGTTATAGTATTACATGTATCTGTTTTGTGTGACAAAAATTGTCCTCACTACTAGCAGTGTTATAGTATTACATGTATCTGTTCTATGTGACAAAAATTGTCCTCACTACTCGCAGTGCTATAGTATTACATGTATCTGTTCTATGTGACAAAAATTGTCCTCACTACTTACAGTGCTATAGTATTACATGTATCTGTTCTATGTGACAAAAATTGTCCTCGCTACTCGCAGTGCTATAGTATTACATGTATCTGTTTTATGTGACAAAAATTGTCCTTGCTACTCACAGTGCTATAGTATTACATGTATCTGTTCTATGTGACAAAAATTGTCCTCGCTACTCGCAGTGCTATAGTATTACATGTATCTGTTCTATGTGACAACAATTGTCCTCGCTACTTACAGTGTTATAGTATTACATGTATCTGTTCTATGTGACAAAAATTGTCTTCACTACTCGCAGTGTTATAGTATTACATGTATCTGTTCTATGTGAAAAAAATTGTCCTCGCTACTAGCAGTGTTATAGTATTACATGTATCTGTTTTATGCGACAAAATTTTTCCTCGCTACTCGCAGTGCTATAGTATTACATCTATCTGTTCTATGTGACAAAAATTGTCCTCACTACTCGCAGTGTTATAGTATTACATGTATCTGTTCTATGTGACAAAAATTGTCCTCACTACTCGCAGTGTTATAGTATTACATGTATCTGTTCTATGTGACAAAAATTGTCCTCACTACTCGCAGTGCTATAGTATTACATGTATCTGTTCTATGTGACAAAAATTGTCCTCACTACTCGCAGTGTTATAGTATTACATGTATCTGTTCTATGTGACAAAAATTGTCCTCGCTACTTACAGTGCTCTAGTATTACATGTATCTGTTTTATGTGACAAAAATTGTCCTCGCTACTTACAGTGCTCTAGTATTACATGTATCTGTTCTATGTGACAAAAATTGTCCTCGCTACTTACAGTGCTATAGTATTACATGTATCTGTTCTATGTGACAACAATTGTCCTCACTACTCGCAGTGTTATAGTATTACATGTATCTGTTTTATGTGACAAAAATTGTCCTCACTACTAGCAGTGTTATAGTATTACATGTATTTGTTCTATGTGACAAAAATTGTCCTCACTACTAGCAGTGTTATAGTATTACATGTATCTGTTCTATGTGACAAAAATTCTCCTCGCTACTCGCAGTGCTATAGTATTACATGTATCTGTTCTATGTGACAAAAATTGTCCTCGCTACTCGCAGTGCTATAGTATTACATGTATCTGTTTTATGTGACAAAAATTGTCCTTGCTACTCGTAGTGCTATAGTATTACATGTATCTGTTCTATGTGACAAAAATTGTCCTCGCTACTAGCAGTGCTATAGTATTACATGTATCTGTTCTATGTGACAAAAATTGTCCTCACTACTAGCAGTGTTATAGTATTACATGTATCTGTTCTATGTGACAAAAATTCTCCTCGCTACTCGCAGTGCTATAGTATTACATGTATCTGTTCTATGTGACAAAAATTGTCCTCGCTACTCGCAGTGCTATAGTATTACATGTATCTGTTTTATGTGACAAAAATTGTCCTCGCTACTCGCAGTGCTATAGTATTACATGTATCTGTTTTATGTGACAAAAATTGTCCTCGCTACTCGTAGTGCTATAGTATTACATGTATCTGTTTTATGTGACAAAAATTGTCCTCGCTACTAGCAGTGCTATAGTATTACATGTATCTGTTCTATGTGACAAAAATTGTCCTCACTACTAGCAGTGTTATAGTATTACATGTATCTGTTCTATGTGACAAAAATTCTCCTCGCTACTCGCAGTGCTATAGTATTACATGTATCTGTTCTATGTGACAAAAATTGTCCTCACTACTAGCAGTGTTATAGTATTACATGTATCTGTTCTATGTGACAAAAATTGTCCTCACTACTCGCAGTGCTATAGTATTATATGTATCTGTTCTATGTGACAAAAATTGTTCTCACTACTAGCAGTGCTATAGTATTACATGTATCTGTTCTATGTGACAAAAATTGTCCTCGCTACTAGCAGTGCTATAGTATTACATGTATCTGTTCTATGTGACAAAAATTGTCCTCACTACTAGCAGTGCTATAGTATTACATGTATCTGTTCTATGTGACAAAAATTGTCCTCACTACTAGCAGTGCTATAGTATTACATGTATCTGTTCTATGTGACAAAAATTGTCCTCGCTACTCGCAGTGTTATAGTATTACATGTATCTGTTCTATGTGACAAAAATTGTCCTCACTACTAGCAGTGCTATAGTATTACATGTATCTGTTCTATGTGACAAAAATTGTCCTCACTACTCGCAGTGCTATAGTATTACATGTATCTGTTCTATGTGACAAAAATTGTCCTCGCTACTAGCAGTGCTATAGTATTACATGTATCTGTTCTATGTGACAAAAATTGTCCTCGCTACAAGCAGTGCTATAGTATTACATGTATCTGTTCTATGTGACAAAAATTGTCCTCACTACTTACAGTGCTATAGTATTACATGTATCTGTTCTATGTGACAAAAATTATCCTCGCTACTGGCAGTGTTATAGTATTACATGTATCTGTTCTATGTGACAAAAATTGTCCTCGCTACAAGCAGTGCTATAGTATTACATGTATCTGTTCTATGTGACAAAAATTGTCCTCGCTACAAGCAATGCTATAGTATTACATGTATCTGTTCTATGTGACAAAAATTGTCCTCGCTACTAGCAGTGCTATAGTATTACATGTATCTGTTCTATGTGACAAAAATTGTCCTCGCTACAAGCAGTGCTATAGTATTACATGTATCTGTTCTATGTGAAAAAATTGTCCTCGCTACAAGCAGTGCTATAGTATTACATGTATCTGTTCTATGTGACAAAAATTGTCCTCGCTACTAGCAGTGCTATAGTATTACATGTATCTGTTCTATGTGACAAAAATTGTCCTCGCTACAAGCAGTGCTATAGTATTACATGTATCTGTTCTATGTGACAAAAATTGTCCTCACTACTTACAGTGCTATAGTATTACATGTATCTGTTCTATGTGACAAAAATTATCCTCGCTACTGGCAGTGTTATAGTATTACATGTATCTGTTCTATGTGACAAAAATTGTCCTCACTACTCGCAGTGCTATAGTATTACATGTATCTGTTCTATGTGATAAAAATTGTCCTCACTACTCGCAGTGCTATAGTATTATATGTATCTGTTCTATGTGACAAAAATTGTCCTCACTACTAGCAGTGCTATAGTATTACATGTATCTGTTCTATGTGACAAAAATTGTCCTCGCTACTCGCAGTGTTATAGTATTACATGTATCTGTTCTATGTGACAAAAATTGTCCTCGCTACTAGCAGTGCTATAGTATTACATGTATCTGTTTTATGTGACAAAAATTGTCCTCACTACTAGCAGTGCTATAGTATTACATGTATCTGTTTTATGTGACAAAAATTGTCCTCACTACTCGCAGTGCTATAGTATTACATGTATCTGTTTTATGTGACACAAATTCTCCTCACTACTTACAGTGCTATGGTATTACATGTATCTGTTTTATGTGACAAAAATTGTCCTCACTACTTACAGTGCTATCGTATTACATGCATCTCTTTTATGTGACAAAAATTGTTCTCACTACTCGCAGTGTTATAGTATTACATGTATCTGTTCTATGTGACAAAAATTGTCCTCACTACTAGCAGTGTTATAGTATTACATGTATCTGTTTTGTGTGACAAAAATTGTCCTCACTACTAGCAGTGTTATAATATTACATGTATCTGTTCTATGTGACAAAAATTGTCCTCACTACTCGCAGTGCTATAGTATTACATGTATCTGTTCTATGTGACAAAAATTGTCCTCGCTACTGGCAGTGCTATAGTATTACATGTATCTGTTCTATGTGACAAAAATTGTCCTCGCTACTAGCAGTGCTATAGTATTACATGTATCTGTTCTATGTGACAAAAATTGTCCTCGCTACAAGCAGTGCTATAGTATTACATGTATCTGTTCTATGTGACAAAAATTGTCCTCACTACTCGCAGTGCTATAGTATTACATGTATCTGTTCTATGTGACAAAAATTGTCCTCACTACTTACAGTGCTATAGTATTACATGTATCTGTTCTATGTGACAAAAATTATCCTCGCTACTGGCAGTGTTATAGTATTACATGTATCTGTTCTATGTGACAAAAATTGTCCTCACTACTCGCAGTGCTATAGTATTACATGTATCTGTTCTATGTGATAAAAATTGTCCTCACTACTCGCAGTGCTATAGTATTATATGTATCTGTTCTATGTGACAAAAATTGTCCTCACTACTCGCAGTGCTATAGTATTATATGTATCTGTTCTATGTGACAAAAATTGTCCTCACTACTAGCAGTGCTATAGTATTACATGTATCTGTTCTATGTGACAAAAATTGTCCTCGCTACTCGCAGTGTTATAGTATTACATGTATCTATTCTATGTGACAAAAATTGTCCTCGCTACTAGCAGTGCTATAGTATTACATGTATCTGTTTTATGTGACAAAAATTGTCCTCACTACTAGCAGTGCTATAGTATTACATGTATCTGTTTTATGTGACAAAAATGGTCCTCGCTAATCGCAGTGCTATAGTATTACATGTATCTGTTCTATGTGACAACAATTGTCCTTGCTACTCGCAGTGCTATAGTATTACATGTATCTGTTTTATGTGACAAAAATTGTCCTTGCTACTCGCAGTGCTATAGTATTACATGTATCTGTTCTATGTGACAAAAATTGTCCTCGCTAATCGCAGTGCTATAGTATTACATGTATCTGTTCTATGTGACAACAATTGTCCTTGCTACTCGCAGTGCTATAGTATTACATGTATCTGTTTTATGTGACAAAATTGTCCTTGCTACTCGCAGTGCTATAGTATTACATGTATCTGTTCTATGTGACAAAAATTGTCCTCGCTAATCGCAGTGCTATAGTATTACATGTATCTGTTCTATGTGACAACAATTGTCCTTGCTACTCGCAGTGCTATAGTATTACATGTATCTGTTTTATGTGACAAAATTGTCCTTGCTACTCGCAGTGCTATAGTATTACATGTATCTGTTCTATGTGACAAAAATTGTCCTCGCTAATCGCAGTGCTATAGTATTACATGTATCTGTTCTATGTGACAAAAATTGTCCTCGCTACTCGCAGTGCTATAGTATTACATGTATTTGTTCTATGTGACAAAAATTGTCCTCGTTACTCGCAGTGCTATATATATAGTATTACATGTATCTGTTCTATGTGACAAAAATTTTCCTCGCTACTTACAGTGTTATAGTATTACAAGTATCTGTTCTATGTGACAAAAATTGTCCTCACTACTCGCAGTGTTATAGTATTACATGTATCTGTTCTATGTGACAAAAATTGTCCTCGCTACTAGCAGTGTTATAGTATTACATGTATCTGTTCTATGTGACAAAAATTGTCCTCGCTACTTACAGTGCTATAGTATTACATGTATCTGTTCTATGTGACAAAAATTGTCCTCACTACTAGCAGTGCTATAGTATTACATGTATCTGTTCTATGTGACAAAAATTGTCCTCACTACTAGCAGTGCTATAGTATTACATGTATCTGTTCTATGTGACAAAAATTGTCCTCGCTACTCGCAGTGTTATAGTATTACATGTATCTGGTCTATGTGACAAAAATTGTCCTCACTACTAGCAGTGCTATAGTATTACATGTATCTGTTCTATGTGACAAAAATTGTCCTCACTACTCGCAGTGCTATAGTATTACATGTATCTGTTCTATGTGACAAAAATTGTCCTCGCTACTAGCAGTGCTATAGTATTACATGTATCTGTTCTATGTGACAAAAATTGTCCTCGCTACTAGCAGTGCTATAGTATTACATGTATCTGTTCTATGTGACAAAAATTGTCCTCGCTACAAGCAGTGCTATAGTATTACATGTATCTGTTCTATGTGACAAAAATTTTCCTCACTACTTACAGTGCTATAGTATTACATGTATCTGTTCTATGTGACAAAAATTATCCTCGCTACTGGCAGTGTTATAGTATTACATGTATCTGTTCTATGTGACAAAAATTGTCCTCGCTACAAGCAGTGCTATAGTATTACATGTATCTGTTCTATGTGACAAAAATTGTCCTCGCTACAAGCAATGCTATAGTATTACATGTATCTGTTCTATGTGACAAAAATTGTCCTCGCTACTAGCAGTGCTATAGTATTACATGTATCTGTTCTATGTGACAAAAATTGTCCTCGCTACAAGCAGTGCTATAGTATTACATGTATCTGTTCTATGTGACAAAAATTGTCCTCGCTACAAGCAGTGCTATAGTATTACATGTATCTGTTCTATGTGACAAAAATTGTCCTCACTACTAGCAGTGCTATAGTATTACATGTATCTGTTCTATGTGACAAAAATTGTCCTCGCTACAAGCAGTGCTATAGTATTACATGTATCTGTTCTATGTGACAAAAATTGTCCTCACTACTCGCAGTGCTATAGTATTACATGTATCTGTTCTATGTGACAAAAATTGTCCTCACTACTTACAGTGCTATAGTATTACATGTATCTGTTCTATGTGACAAAAATTATCCTCGCTACTGGCAGTGTTATAGTATTACATGTATCTGTTCTATGTGACAAAAATTGTCCTCACTACTCGCAGTGCTATAGTATTACATGTATCTGTTCTATGTGATAAAAATTGTCCTCACTACTCGCAGTGCTATAGTATTACATGTATCTGTTCTATGTGACAAAAATTATCCTCGCTACTGGCAGTGTTATAGTATTACATGTATCTGTTCTATGTGACAAAAATTGTCCTCACTACTCGCAGTGCTATAGTATTACATGTATCTGTTCTATGTGATAAAAATTGTCCTCACTACTCGCAGTGCTATAGTATTACATGTATCTGTTCTATGTGACAAAAATTGTCCTCACTACTCGCAGTGCTATAGTATTACATGTATCTGTTCTATGTGATAAAAATTGTCCTCACTACTCGCAGTGCTATAGTATTATATGTATCTGTTCTATGTGACAAAAATTGTCCTCACTACTAGCAGTGCTATAGTATTATATGTATCTGTTCTATGTGACAAAAATTGTCCTCACTACTAGCAGTGCTATAGTATTACATGTATCTGTTCTATGTGACAAAAATTGTCCTCGCTACTCACAGTGTTATAGTATTACATGTATCTGTTCTATGTGACAAAAATTGTCCTCGCTACTAGCAGTGCTATAGTATTACCTGTATCTGTTTTATGTGACAAAAATTGTCCTCACTACTAGCAGTGCTATAGTATTACATGTATCTGTTTTATGTGACAAAAATTGTCCTCACTACTCGCAGTGCTATAGTATTACATGTATCTGTTTTATGTGACAAAAATTGTCCTCACTACTTACAGTGCTATGGTATTACATGTATCTGTTTTATGTGACAAAAATTGTCCTCACTACTTACAGTGCTATCGTATTACATGCATCTCTTTTATGTGACAAAAATTGTCCTCACTACTCGCAGTGTTATAGTATTACATGTATCTGTTCTATGTGACAAAAATTGTCCTCACTACTAGCAGTGTTATAGTATTACATGTATCTGTTTTGTGTGACAAAAATTGTCCTCACTACTAGCAGTGTTATAGTATTACATGTATCTGTTCTATGTGACAAAAATTGTCCTCACTACTCGCAGTGCTATAGTATTACATGTATCTGTTCTATGTGACAAAAATTGTCCTCACTACTTACAGTGCTATAGTATTACATGTATCTGTTCTATGTGACAAAAATTGTCCTCGCTACTCGCAGTGCTATAGTATTACATGTATCTGTTTTATGTGACAAAAATTGTCCTTGCTACTCACAGTGCTATAGTATTACATGTATCTGTTCTATGTGACAAAAATTGTCCTCGCTACTCGCAGTGCTATAGTATTACATGTATCTGTTCTATGTGACAACAATTGTCCTCGCTACTTACAGTGTTATAGTATTACATGTATCTGTTCTATGTGACAAAAATTGTCTTCACTACTCGCAGTGTTATAGTATTACATGTATCTGTTCTATGTGAAAAAAATTGTCCTCGCTACTAGCAGTGTTATAGTATTACATGTATCTGTTTTATGCGACAAAATTTTTCCTCGCTACTCGCAGTGCTATAGTATTACATCTATCTGTTCTATGTGACAAAAATTGTCCTCACTACTCGCAGTGTTATAGTATTACATGTATCTGTTCTATGTGACAAAAATTGTCCTCACTACTCGCAGTGTTATAGTATTACATGTATCTGTTCTATGTGACAAAAATTGTCCTCACTACTCGCAGTGCTATAGTATTACATGTATCTGTTCTATGTGACAAAAATTGTCCTCACTACTCGCAGTGTTATAGTATTACATGTATCTGTTCTATGTGACAAAAATTGTCCTCGCTACTTACAGTGCTCTAGTATTACATGTATCTGTTTTATGTGACAAAAATTGTCCTCGCTACTTACAGTGCTCTAGTATTACATGTATCTGTTCTATGTGACAAAAATTGTCCTCGCTACTTACAGTGCTATAGTATTACATGTATCTGTTCTATGTGACAACAATTGTCCTCACTACTCGCAGTGTTATAGTATTACATGTATCTGTTTTATGTGACAAAAATTGTCCTCACTACTAGCAGTGTTATAGTATTACATGTATTTGTTCTATGTGACAAAAATTGTCCTCACTACTAGCAGTGTTATAGTATTACATGTATCTGTTCTATGTGACAAAAATTCTCCTCGCTACTCGCAGTGCTATAGTATTACATGTATCTGTTCTATGTGACAAAAATTGTCCTCGCTACTCGCAGTGCTATAGTATTACATGTATCTGTTTTATGTGACAAAAATTGTCCTTGCTACTCGTAGTGCTATAGTATTACATGTATCTGTTCTATGTGACAAAAATTGTCCTCGCTACTAGCAGTGCTATAGTATTACATGTATCTGTTCTATGTGACAAAAATTGTCCTCACTACTAGCAGTGTTATAGTATTACATGTATCTGTTCTATGTGACAAAAATTCTCCTCGCTACTCGCAGTGCTATAGTATTACATGTATCTGTTCTATGTGACAAAAATTGTCCTCGCTACTCGCAGTGCTATAGTATTACATGTATCTGTTTTATGTGACAAAAATTGTCCTCGCTACTCGCAGTGCTATAGTATTACATGTATCTGTTTTATGTGACAAAAATTGTCCTCGCTACTCGTAGTGCTATAGTATTACATGTATCTGTTTTATGTGACAAAAATTGTCCTCGCTACTAGCAGTGCTATAGTATTACATGTATCTGTTCTATGTGACAAAAATTGTCCTCACTACTAGCAGTGTTATAGTATTACATGTATCTGTTCTATGTGACAAAAATTCTCCTCGCTACTCGCAGTGCTATAGTATTACATGTATCTGTTCTATGTGACAAAAATTGTCCTCACTACTTACAGTACTATGGTATTACATGTATCTGTTTTATGTGACAAAAATTGTCCTCACTACTCGCAGTGTTATAGTATTACATGTATCTGTTCTATGTGACAAAAATTGTCCTCACTACTCGCAGTGCTATAGTATTATATGTATCTGTTCTATGTGATAAAAATTGTTCTCACTACTAGCAGTGCTATAGTATTACATGTATCTGTTCTATGTGACAAAAATTGTCCTCGCTACTCGCAGTGTTATAGTATTACATGTATCTGTTCTATGTGACAAAAATTGTCCTCGCTACTAGCAGTGCTATAGTATTACATGTATCTGTTCTATGTGACAAAAATTGTCCTCACTACTAGCAGTACTATAGTATTACATGTATCTGTTCTATGTGACAAAAATTGTCCTCACTACTAGCAGTGCTATAGTATTACATGTATCTGTTCTATGTGACAAAAATTGTCCTCGCTACTCGCAGTGTTATAGTATTACATGTATCTGTTCTATGTGACAAAAATTGTCCTCACTACTAGCAGTGCTATAGTATTACATGTATCTGTTCTATGTGACAAAAATTGTCCTCACTACTCGCAGTGCTATAGTATTACATGTATCTGTTCTATGTGACAAAAATTGTCCTCGCTACTAGCAGTGCTATAGTATTACATGTATCTGTTCTATGTGACAAAAATTGTCCTCGCTACAAGCAGTGCTATAGTATTACATGTATCTGTTCTATGTGACAAAAATTGTCCTCACTACTTACAGTGCTATAGTATTACATGTATCTGTTCTATGTGACAAAAATTATCCTCGCTACTGGCAGTGTTATAGTATTACATGTATCTGTTCTATGTGACAAAAATTGTCCTCGCTACAAGCAGTGCTATAGTATTACATGTATCTGTTCTATGTGACAAAAATTGTCCTCGCTACAAGCAATGCTATAGTATTACATGTATCTGTTCTATGTGACAAAAATTGTCCTCGCTACTAGCAGTGCTATAGTATTACATGTATCTGTTCTATGTGACAAAAATTGTCCTCGCTACAAGCAGTGCTATAGTATTACATGTATCTGTTCTATGTGACAAAAATTGTCCTCGCTACAAGCAGTGCTATAGTATTACATGTATCTGTTCTATGTGACAAAAATTGTCCTCGCTACTAGCAGTGCTATAGTATTACATGTATCTGTTCTATGTGACAAAAATTGTCCTCGCTACAAGCAGTGCTATAGTATTACATGTATCTGTTCTATGTGACAAAAATTGTCCTCACTACTTACAGTGCTATAGTATTACATGTATCTGTTCTATGTGACAAAAATTATCCTCGCTACTGGCAGTGTTATAGTATTACATGTATCTGTTCTATGTGACAAAAATTGTCCTCACTACTCGCAGTGCTATAGTATTACATGTATCTGTTCTATGTGATAAAAATTGTCCTCACTACTCGCAGTGCTATAGTATTATATGTATCTGTTCTATGTGACAAAAATTGTCCTCACTACTAGCAGTGCTATAGTATTACATGTATCTGTTCTATGTGACAAAAATTGTCCTCGCTACTCGCAGTGTTATAGTATTACATGTATCTGTTCTATGTGACAAAAATTGTCCTCGCTACTAGCAGTGCTATAGTATTACATGTATCTGTTTTATGTGACAAAAATTGTCCTCACTACTAGCAGTGCTATAGTATTACATGTATCTGTTTTATGTGACAAAAATTGTCCTCACTACTCGCAGTGCTATAGTATTACATGTATCTGTTTTATGTGACAAAAATTCTCCTCACTACTTACAGTGCTATGGTATTACATGTATCTGTTTTATGTGACAAAAATTGTCCTCACTACTTACAGTGCTATCGTATTACATGCATCTCTTTTATGTGACAAAAATTGTTCTCACTACTCGCAGTGTTATAGTATTACATGTATCTGTTCTATGTGACAAAAATTGTCCTCACTACTAGCAGTGTTATAGTATTACATGTATCTGTTTTGTGTGACAAAAATTGTCCTCACTACTAGCAGTGTTATAATATTACATGTATCTGTTCTATGTGACAAAAATTGTCCTCACTACTCGCAGTGCTATAGTATTACATGTATCTGTTCTATGTGACAAAAATTGTCCTCGCTACTGGCAGTGCTATAGTATTACATGTATCTGTTCTATGTGACAAAAATTGTCCTCGCTACTAGCAGTGCTATAGTATTACATGTATCTGTTCTATGTGACAAAAATTGTCCTCGCTACAAGCAGTGCTATAGTATTACATGTATCTGTTCTATGTGACAAAAATTGTCCTCACTACTCGCAGTGCTATAGTATTACATGTATCTGTTCTATGTGACAAAAATTGTCCTCACTACTTACAGTGCTATAGTATTACATGTATCTGTTCTATGTGACAAAAATTATCCTCGCTACTGGCAGTGTTATAGTATTACATGTATCTGTTCTATGTGACAAAAATTGTCCTCACTACTCGCAGTGCTATAGTATTACATGTATCTGTTCTATGTGATAAAAATTGTCCTCACTACTCGCAGTGCTATAGTATTATATGTATCTGTTCTATGTGACAAAAATTGTCCTCACTACTCGCAGTGCTATAGTATTATATGTATCTGTTCTATGTGACAAAAATTGTCCTCACTACTAGCAGTGCTATAGTATTACATGTATCTGTTCTATGTGACAAAAATTGTCCTCGCTACTCGCAGTGTTATAGTATTACATGTATCTATTCTATGTGACAAAAATTGTCCTCGCTACTAGCAGTGCTATAGTATTACATGTATCTGTTTTATGTGACAAAAATTGTCCTCACTACTAGCAGTGCTATAGTATTACATGTATCTGTTTTATGTGACAAAAATTGTCCTCGCTAATCGCAGTGCTATAGTATTACATGTATCTGTTCTATGTGACAACAATTGTCCTTGCTACTCGCAGTGCTATAGTATTACATGTATCTGTTTTATGTGACAAAAATTGTCCTTGCTACTCGCAGTGCTATAGTATTACATGTATCTGTTCTATGTGACAAAAATTGTCCTCGCTAATCGCAGTGCTATAGTATTACATGTATCTGTTCTATGTGACAACAATTGTCCTTGCTACTCGCAGTGCTATAGTATTACATGTATCTGTTTTATGTGACAAAATTGTCCTTGCTACTCGCAGTGCTATAGTATTACATGTATCTGTTCTATGTGACAAAAATTGTCCTCGCTAATCGCAGTGCTATAGTATTACATGTATCTGTTCTATGTGACAACAATTGTCCTTGCTACTCGCAGTGCTATAGTATTACATGTATCTGTTTTATGTGACAAAATTGTCCTTGCTACTCGCAGTGCTATAGTATTACATGTATCTGTTCTATGTGACAAAAATTGTCCTCGCTAATCGCAGTGCTATAGTATTACATGTATCTGTTCTATGTGACAAAAATTGTCCTCGCTACTCGCAGTGCTATAGTATTACATGTATTTGTTCTATGTGACAAAAATTGTCCTCGTTACTCGCAGTGCTATATATATAGTATTACATGTATCTGTTCTATGTGACAAAAATTTTCCTCGCTACTTACAGTGTTATAGTATTACAAGTATCTGTTCTATGTGACAAAAATTGTCCTCACTACTCGCAGTGTTATAGTATTACATGTATCTGTTCTATGTGACAAAAATTGTCCTCGCTACTAGCAGTGTTATAGTATTACATGTATCTGTTCTATGTGACAAAAATTGTCCTCGCTACTAGCAGTGCTATAGTATTACATGTATTTGTTCTATGTGACAAAAATTGTCCTCACTACTCTTAGTGTTATAGTATTACATGTATCTGTTCTATGTGACAAAAATTGTCCTCACTACTCACAGTGTTATAGTATTACATGTATCTGTTCTATGTGACAAAAATTGTCCTCACTACTAGCAGTGTTATAGTATTACATGTATCTCTTCTATGTGACAAAAATTATCCTCACTACTAGCAGTGTTATAGTATTACATGTATCTGTTCTATGTGACAAAAATTGTCCTCACTACTCGCAGTGTTATAGTATTACATGTATCTGTTCTATGTGACAAAAATTGTCCTCACTACTTACAGTGCTATAGTATTACATGTATCTGTTCTATGTGACAAAAATTATCCTCGCTACTAGCAGTGCTATAGTATTACATGTATCTGTTCTATGTGACAAAAATTGTCCTCACTACTCACAGTGCTATAGTATTACATGTATCTGTTCTATGTGACAAAAATTGTCCTCACTACTTACAGTGCTATGGTATTACATGTATCTGTTCTATGTGACAAAAATTGTCCTCACTACTTACAGTGCTATGGTATTACATGTATCTGTTCTATGTGACAAAAATTGTCCTCACTACTCGCAGTGTTATAGTATTACATGTATCTGTTCTATGTGACAAAAATTGTCCTCACTACTCGCAGTGTTATAGTATTACATGTATCTGTTCTATGTGACAAAAATTGTCCTCACTACTCGCAGTGTTATAGTATTACATGTATCTGTTCTATGTGACAAAAATTGTCCTCACTACTTACAGTGCTATAGTATTACATGTATCTGTTTTATGTGACAAAAATTGTCCTCGCTACTAGCAGTGTTATAGTATTACATGTATCTGTTCTATGTGACAAAAATTGTCCTCACTACTCGCAGTGTTATAGTATTACATGTATCTGTTCTATGTGACAAAAATTGTCCTCACTACTCACAGTGCTATGGTATTACATGTATCTGTTTTATGTGACAAAAATTGCCCTCGCTACTAGCAGTGCTATAGTATTACATGTATCTGTTTTATGTGACAAAAATTGTCCTCGCTACTAGCAGTGTTATAGTATTACATGTATCTGTTCTATGTGACAAAAATTGTCCTCACTACTCACAGTGCTATAGTATTACATGTATCTGTTCTATGTGACAAAAATTGTCCTGACTACTTACAGTGCTATGGTATTACATGTATCTGTTCTATGTGACAAAAATTGTCCTCACTACTTACAGTGCTATGGTATTACATGTATCTGTTCTATGTGACAAAAATTGTCCTCGCTACTAGCAGTGCTATAGTATTACATGTATCTGTTCTATGTGACAAAAATTGTCCTGACTACTTACAGTGCTATGGTATTACATGTATCTGTTCTATGTGACAAAAATTGTCCTCACTACTTACAGTGCTATGGTATTACATGTATCTGTTCTATGTGACAAAAATTGTCCTCGCTACTAGCAGTGTTATAGTATTACATGTATCTGTTCTATGTGACAAAAATTGTCCTCGCTACTAGCAGTGCTATAGTATTACATGTATCTGTTCTATGTGACAAAAATTGTCCCGACTACTTACAGTGCTATGGTATTACATGTATCTGTTCTATGTGACAAAAATTGTCCTCACTACTTACAGTGCTATGGTATTACATGTATCTGTTCTATGTGACAAAAATTGTCCTCACTACTCGCAGTGTTATAGTATTACATGTATCTGTTCTATGTGACAAAAATTGTCCTCACTACTCGCAGTGTTATAGTATTACATGTATCTGTTCTATGTGACAAAAATTGTCCTCACTACTCGCAGTGTTATAGTATTACATGTATCTGTTCTATGTGACAAAAATTGTCCTCACTACTTACAGTGCTATAGTATTACATGTATCTGTTTTATGTGACAAAAATTGTCCTCACTACTTACAGTGCTATGGTATTACATGTATCTGTTCTATGTGACAAATTGTCCTCGCTACTAGCAGTGCTATAGTATTACATGTATCTGTTCTATGTGACAAAAATTGTCCTCACTACTTACAGTGTTATAGTATTACATGTATCTGTTCTATGTGACAAAAATTGTCCTCACTACTCGCAGTGCTATATATAGTATTACATGTATCTGTTCTATGTGACAAAAATTGTCCTCACTACTTACAGTGCTATGGTATTACATGTATCTGTTCTATGTGACAAAAATTGTCCTCACTACTTACAGTGCTATAGTATTACATGTATTTGTTCTATGTGACAAAAATTGTCCTCGCTACTTACAGTGCTATGGTATTACATGTATCTGTTATATGTGACAAAAATTGTCCTCACTACTCGCAATGCTATAGTATTACATGTATCTGTTCTATGTGACAAAAATTGTCCTCGCTACTAGCAGTGCTATAGTATTACATGTATTTGTTCTATGTGACAAAAATTGTCCTCACTACTCGCAGTGTTATAGTATTACATGTATCTGTTTTATGTGACAAAAATTGTCCTCAATACTAGCAGTGTTATAGTATTACATGTATCTGTTCTATGTGACAAAATTGTCCTCACTACTGGCAGTGTTATAGTATTACATGTATCTGTTCTATGTGACAAAAATTGTCCTCGCTACTTACAGTGCTATGGTATTACATGTATCTGTTTTATGTGACAAAAATTGTCCTCGCTACTTACAGTGTTATAGTATTACATGTATCTGTTCTATGTGACAAAAATTGTCCTCGCTACTTACAGTGCTATGGTATTACATGTATCTGTTTTATGTGACAAAAATTGTCCTCCCTACTAGCAGTGTTATAGTATTACATGTATCTGTTTTATGTGACAAAAATTGTCCTCACTACTCGCAGTGTTATAGTATTACATGTATCTGTTCTATGTGACAAAAATTGTCCTCACTACTAGCAGTGTTATAGTATTACATGTATTTGTTCTATGTGACAAAAATTGTCCTCACTACTCGCAGTGTTATAGTATTACATGTATCTGTTCTATGTGACAAAAATTATCCTCACTATTAGCAGTGTTATAGTATTACATGTATCTGTTCTATGTGACAAAAATTGTCCTCACTACTCGCAGTGTTATAGTATTACATGTATCTGTTCTATGTGACAAAAATTGTCCTCACTACTTACAGTGCTACAGTATTACATGTATCTGTTCTATGTGACAAAAATTGTCCTCACTACTCGTAGTGTTATAGTATTACATGTATCTGTTCTATGTGACAAATTGTCCTCGCTACTAGCAGTGTTATAGTATTACATGTATCTGTTCTATGTGACAAAAATTGTCCTCACTACTCGCAGTGCTATAGTATTACATGTATCTGTTCTATGTGACAAAAATTGTCCTCACTACTTACAGTGTTATAGTATTACATGTATCTGTTCTATGTGACAAAAATTATCCTCACTACTCGCAGTGCTATATATAGTATTACATGTATCTGTTCTATGTGACAAAAATTGTCCTCACTACTTACAGTGCTATAGTATTACATGTATTTGTTCTATGTGACAAAAATTGTCCTCGCTACTTACAGTGCTATGGTATTACATGTATCTGTTATATGTGACAAAAATTGTCCTCACTACTCGCAATGCTATAGTATTACATGTATCTGTTCTATGTGACAAAAATTGTCCTCGCTACTAGCAGTGCTATAGTATTACATGTATTTGTTCTATGTGACAAAAATTGTCCTCACTACTCGCAGTGTTTTAGTATTACATGTATCTGTTTTATGTGACAAAAATTGTCCTCAATACTAGCAGTGTTATAGTATTACATGTATCTGTTCTATGTGACAAAAATTGTCCTCACTACTAGCAGTGTTATAGTATTACATGTATTTGTTCTATGTGACAAAAATTGTCCTCACTACTCGCAGTGTTATAGTATTACATGTATCTGTTCTATTTGACAAAAATTGTCCTCACTACTCTCAGTGCTATAGTATTACATGTATCTGTTCTATGTGACAAAAATTGTCCTCGCTACTCGCAGTGCTATATATAGTATTACATGTATCTGTTCTATGTGACAAAAATTGTCCTCGCTACTTACAGTGCTATGGTATTACATGTATCTGTTTTATGTGACAAAAATTGTCCTCACTACTAGCAGTGTTATAGTATTACATGTATTTGTTCTATGTGACAAAAATTGTCCTCACTACTCGCAGTGTTATAGTATTACATGTATCTGTTCTATTTGACAAAAATTGTCCTCACTACTCGCAGTGCTATAGTATTACATGTATCTGTTCTATGTGACAAAAATTGTCCTCGCTACTCGCAGTGTTATAGTATTACATGTATCTGTTCTATGTGACAAAAATTGTCCTCGCTACTCGCAGTGTTATAGTATTACATGTATCTGTTTTATGTGACAAAAATTGTCCTCACTACTAGCAGTGTTATAGTATTATATGTATTTGTTCTATGTGACAAAAATTGTCCTCACTACTTACAGTGTTATAGTATTACATGTATCTGTTTTATGTGACAAAAATTGTCCTTGCTACTCGCAGTGCTATAGTATTACATGTATCTGTTCTATGTGACAAAAATTGTCCTCGCTAATCGCAGTGCTATAGTATTACATGTATCTGTTCTATGTGACAAAAATTGTCCTCGCTACTCGCAGTGCTATAGTATTACATGTATCTGTTTTATGTGACAAAAATTGTCCTTGCTACTCGCAGTGCTATAGTATTACATGTATCTGTTCTATGTGACAAAAATTGTCCTCGTTACTCGCAGTGCTATATATATAGTATTACATGTATCTGTTCTATGTGACAAAAATTGTCCTCACTACTCGCAGTGTTATAGTATTACATGTATCTGTTCTATGTGACAAAAATTGTCCTCGCTACTAGCAGTGTTATAGTATTAAATGTATCTGTTCTATGTGACAAAAATTGTCCTCGCTACTAGCAGTGCTATAGTATTACATGTATTTGTTCTATGTGACAAAAATTGTCCTCACTACTCTTAGTGTTATAGTATTACATGTATCTGTTCTATGTGACAAAAATTGTCCTCACTACTCGCAGTGTTATAGTATTACATGTATCTGTTCTATGTGACAAAAATTGTCCTCACTACTCGCAGTGCTATAGTATTACATGTATCTGTTCTATGTGACAAAAATTGTCCTCACTACTTGCAGTGCTATAGTATTACATGTATCTGTTCTATGTGACAAAAATTATCCTCACTACTCGCAGTGTTATAGTATTACAAGTATCTGTTCAATGTGACCAAAATTGTCCTCACTACTTACAGTGCTATGGTATTACATGTATCTGTTCTATGTGACAAAATGTCCTCGCTACTAGCAGTGCTATAGTATTACATGTATCTGTTCTATGTGACAAAAATTGTCCTCGCTACTAGCAGTGTTATAGTATTACATGTATTTGTTCTATGTGACAAAAATTGTCCTCGCTACTAGCAGTGTTATAGTATTACATGTATCTGTTCTATGTGACAAAAATTGTCCTCACTACTCTTAGTGTTATAGTATTACATGTATCTGTTCTATGTGACAAAAATTGTCCTCACTACTTACAGTGCTATGGTATTACATGTATCTGTTCTATGTGACAAAAATTGTCCTCACTACTTACAGTGCTATAGTATTACATGTATCTGTTCTATGTGACAAAAATTGTCCTCACTACTCGCAGTGCTATAGTATTACATGTATCTGTTCTATGTGACAAAAATTGTCCTCACTACTTACAGTGTTATAGTATTACATGTATCTGTTCTATGTGACAAAAATTGTCCTCACTACTTACAGTGTTATAGTATTACATGTATCTGTTTTATGTGACAAAAATTGTCCTCGCTACTTACAGTGCTATAGTATTACATGTATTTGTTCTATGTGACAAAAATTGTCCTCACTACTTACAGTGCTATAGTATTACATGTATCTGTTCTATGTGACAAAAATTGTCCTCACTACTTGCAGTGCTATAGTATTACATGTATCTGTTCTATGTGACAAAAATTATCCTCACTACTCGCAGTGTTATAGTATTACAAGTATCTGTTCAATGTGACCAAAATTGTCCTCACTACTTACAGTGCTATGGTATTACATGTATCTGTTCTATGTGACAAAATGTCCTCGCTACTAGCAGTGCTATAGTATTACATGTATCTGTTCTATGTGACAAAAATTGTCCTCGCTACTAGCAGTGTTATAGTATTACATGTATTTGTTCTATGTGACAAAAATTGTCCTCGCTACTAGCAGTGTTATAGTATTACATGTATCTGTTCTATGTGACAAAAATTGTCCTCACTACTCTTAGTGTTATAGTATTACATGTATCTGTTCTATGTGACAAAAATTGTCCTCACTACTTACAGTGCTATGGTATTACATGTATCTGTTCTATGTGACAAAAATTGTCCTCACTACTTACAGTGCTATAGTATTACATGTATCTGTTCTATGTGACAAAAATTGTCCTCACTACTCGCAGTGCTATAGTATTACATGTATCTGTTCTATGTGACAAAAATTGTCCTCACTACTTACAGTGTTATAGTATTACATGTATCTGTTCTATGTGACAAAAATTGTCCTCACTACTTACAGTGTTATAGTATTACATGTATCTGTTTTATGTGACAAAAATTGTCCTCGCTACTTACAGTGCTATTTTATTACATGTATTTGTTCTATGTGACAAAAATTGTCCTCACTACTTACAGTGCTATAGTATTACATGTATCTGTTCTATATGACAAAAATTATCCTCACTACTAGCAGTGTTATAGTATTACATGTATCTGTTCTATGTGACAAAAATTGTCCTCACTACTCGCAGTGTTATAGTATTACATGTATCTGTTCAATGTGACAAAAATTGTCCTCACTACTTACAGTGCTATGGTATTACATGTATCTGTTCTATGTGACAAATTGTCCTCGCTACTAGCAGTGCTATAGTATTACATGTATCTGTTCTATGTGACAAAAATTGTCCTCGCTACTAGCAGTGTTATAGTATTACATGTATTTGTTCTATGTGACAAAAATTGTCCTCGCTACTAGCAGTGTTATAGTATTACATGTATCTGTTCTATGTGACAAAAATTGTCCTCGCTACTAGCAGTGTTATAGTATTACATGTATCTGTTCTATGTGACAAAAATTGTCCTCACTACTTACAGTGCTATGGTATTACATGTATCTGTTCTATGTGACAAAAATTATCCTCACTACTTACAGTGCTATGGTATTACATGTATCTGTTCTATGTGACAAAAATTGTCCTCGCTAATCGCAGTGCTATAGTATTACATGTATCTGTTCTATGTGACAAAAATTGTCCTCGCTACTCGCAGTGCTATAGTATTACATGTATCTGTTTTATGTGACAAAAATTGTCCTTGCTACTCGCAGTGCTATAGTATTACATGTATCTGTTCTATGTGACAAAAATTGTCCTCGTTACTCGCAGTGCTATATATATAGTATTACATGTATCTGTTCTATGTGACAAAAATTGTCCTCACTACTCGCAGTGTTATAGTATTACATGTATCTGTTCTATGTGACAAAAATTGTCCTCGCTACTAGCAGTGTTATAGTATTACATGTATCTGTTCTATGTGACAAAAATTGTCCTCGCTACTAGCAGTGCTATAGTATTACATGTATTTGTTCTATGTGACAAAAATTGTCCTCACTACTCTTAGTGTTATAGTATTACATGTATCTGTTCTATGTGACAAAATTGTCCTCACTACTCGCAGTGTTATAGTATTACATGTATCTGTTCTATGTGACAAAAATTGTCCTCACTACTCGCAGTGCTATAGTATTACATGTATCTGTTCTATGTGACAAAAATTGTCCTCGCTAATCGCAGTGCTATAGTATTACATGTATCTGTTCTATGTGACAAAAATTGTCCTCGCTACTCGCAGTGCTATAGTATTACATGTATCTGTTTTATGTGACAAAAATTGTCCTTGCTACTCGCAGTGCTATAGTATTACATGTATCTGTTCTATGTGACAAAAATTGTCCTCGTTACTCGCAGTGCTATATATATAGTATTACATGTATCTGTTCTATGTGACAAAAATTGTCCTCACTACTCGCAGTGTTATAGTATTACATGTATCTGTTCTATGTGACAAAAATTGTCCTCGCTACTAGCAGTGCTATAGTATTACATGTATCTGTTCTATGTGACAAAAATTGTCCTCACTACTCGCAGTGCTATAGTATTACATGTATCTGTTCTATGTGACAAAAATTGTCCTCACTACTTGCAGTGCTATAGTATTACATGTATCTGTTCTATGTGACAAAAATTATCCTCACTACTCGCAGTGTTATAGTATTACAAGTATCTGTTCAATGTGACCAAAATTGTCCTCACTACTTACAGTGCTATGGTATTACATGTATCTGTTCTATGTGACAAAATGTCCTCGCTACTAGCAGTGCTATAGTATTACATGTATCTGTTCTATGTGACAAAAATTGTCCTCGCTACTAGCAGTGTTATAGTATTACATGTATTTGTTCTATGTGACAAAAATTGTCCTCGCTACTAGCAGTGTTATAGTATTACATGTATCTGTTCTATGTGACAAAAATTGTCCTCACTACTCTTAGTGTTATAGTATTACATGTATCTGTTCTATGTGACAAAAATTGTCCTCACTACTTACAGTGCTATGGTATTACATGTATCTGTTCTATGTGACAAAAATTGTCCTCACTACTTACAGTGCTATAGTATTACATGTATCTGTTCTATGTGACAAAAATTGTCCTCACTACTCGCAGTGCTATAGTATTACATGTATCTGTTCTATGTGACAAAAATTGTCCTCACTACTTACAGTGTTATAGTATTACATGTATCTGTTCTATGTGACAAAAATTGTCCTCACTACTTACAGTGTTATAGTATTACATGTATCTGTTTTATGTGACAAAAATTGTCCTCCCTACTTACAGTGCTATGGTATTACATGTATTTGTTCTATGTGACAAAAATTGTCCTCACTACTTACAGTGCTATAGTATTACATGTATCTGTTCTATGTGACAAAAATTATCCTCACTACTAGCAGTGTTATAGTATTACATGTATCTGTTCTATGTGACAAAAATTGTCCTCACTACTCGCAGTGTTATAGTATTACATGTATCTGTTCAATGTGACAAAAATTGTCCTCGCTACTAGCAGTGTTATAGTATTACATGTATCTGTTCTATGTGACAAAAATTGTCCTCACTACTTACAGTGCTATGGTATTACATGTATCTGTTCTATGTGACAAAAATTATCCTCACTACTTACAGTGCTATGGTATTACATGTATCTGTTCTATGTGACAAAAATTGTCCTCGCTAATCGCAGTGCTATAGTATTACATGTATCTGTTCTATGTGACAAAAATTGTCCTCGCTACTCGCAGTGCTATAGTATTACATGTATCTGTTTTATGTGACAAAAATTGTCCTTGCTACTCGCAGTGCTATAGTATTACATGTATCTGTTCTATGTGACAAAAATTGTCCTCGTTACTCGCAGTGCTATATATATAGTATTACATGTATCTGTTCTATGTGACAAAAATTGTCCTCACTACTCGCAGTGTTATAGTATTACATGTATCTGTTCTATGTGACAAAAATTGTCCTCGCTACTAGCAGTGTTATAGTATTACATGTATCTGTTCTATGTGACAAAAATTGTCCTCGCTACTAGCAGTGCTATAGTATTACATGTATTTGTTCTATGTGACAAAAATTGTCCTCACTACTCTTAGTGTTATAGTATTACATGTATCTGTTCTATGTGACAAAATTGTCCTCACTACTCGCAGTGTTATAGTATTACATGTATCTGTTCTATGTGACAAAAATTGTCCTCACTACTCGCAGTGCTATAGTATTACATGTATCTGTTCTATGTGACAAAAATTGTCCTCACTACTTGCAGTGCTATAGTATTACATGTATCTGTTCTATGTGACAAAAATTATCCTCACTACTAGCAGTGTTATAGTATTACATGTATCTGTTCTATGTGACAAAAATTGTTCTCACTACTCGCAGTGTTATAGTATTACATGTATCTGTTCAATGTGACAAAAATTGTCCTCACTACTTACAGTGCTATGGTATTACATGTATCTGTTCTATGTGACAAATTGTCCTCGCTACTAGCAGTGCTATAGTATTACATGTATCTGTTCTATGTGACAAAAATTGTCCTCGCTACTAGCAGTGTTATAGTATTACATGTATTTGTTCTATGTGACAAAAATTGTCCTCGCTACTAGCAGTGTTATAGTATTACATGTATCTGTTCTATGTGACAAAATTGTCCTCGCTACTAGCAGTGTTATAGTATTACATGTATCTGTTCTATGTGACAAAAATTGTCCTCACTACTTACAGTGCTATGGTATTACATGTATCTGTTCTATGTGACAAAAATTGTCCTCACTACTTACAGTGCTATAGTATTACATGTATCTGTTCTATGTGACAAAAATTGTCCTCACTACTCGCAGTGCTATAGTATTACATGTATCTGTTCTATGTGACAAAAATTGTCCTCACTACTTACAGTGTTATAGTATTACATGTATCTGTTCTATGTGACAAAAATTGTCCTCACTACTTACAGTGTTATAGTATTACATGTATCTGTTTTATGTGACAAAAATTGTCCTCGCTACTTACAGTGCTATGGTATTACATGTATTTGTTCTATGTGACAAAAATTGTCCTCACTACTTACAGTGCTATAGTATTACATGTATTTGTTCTATGTGACAAAAATTGTCCTCGCTACTTACAGTGCTATGGTATTACATGTATCTGTTATATGTGACAAAAATTGTCCTCACTACTCGCAGTGCTATAGTATTACATGTATTTGTTCTATGTGACAAAAATTGCCCTCGCTACTTACAGTGCTATGGTATTACATGTATCTGTTATATGTGACAAAAATTGTCCTCACTACTCGCAATGCTATAGTATTACATGTATCTGTTCTATGTGACAAAAATTGTCCTCGCTACTAGCAGTGCTATAGTATTACATGTATTTGTTCTATGTGACAAAAATTGTCCTCACTACTCGCAGTGTTATAGTATTACATGTATCTGTTTTATGTGACAAAAATTGTCCTCAATACTAGCAGTGTTATAGTATTACATGTATCTGTTCTATGTGACAAAAATTGTCCTCACTACTTACAGTGCTATGGTATTACATGTATCTGTTCTATGTGACAAAAATTGTCCTCACTACTAGCAGTGTTATAGTATTACATGTATCTGTTCTATGTGACAAAAATTGTCCTCGCTACTTACAGTGCTATGGTATTACATGTATCTGTTTTATGTGACAAAAATTGTCCTCACTACTTACAGTGTTATAGTATTACATGTATCTGTTCTATGTGACAAAAATTGTCCTCGCTACTTACAGTGCTATGGTATTACATGTATCTGTTTTATGTGACAAAAATTGTCCTCACTACTAGCAGTGTTATAGTATTACATGTATTTGTTCTATGTGACAAAAATTGTCCTCACTACTCGCAGTGTTATAGTATTACATGTATCTGTTCTATTTGACAAAAAGTGTCCTCACTACTAGCAGTGCTATAGTATTACATGTATCTGTTCTATGTGACAAAGATTGTCCTCACTACTCGCAGTGCTATAGTATTACATGTATCTGTTCTATGCGACAAAAATTGTCCTCGCTACTCGCAGTGCTATATATAGTATTACATGTATCTGTTCTATGTGACAAAAATTGTCCTCACTACTCGCAGTGTTATAGTATTACATGTATCTGTTCTATGTGACAAAAATTGTCCTCGCTACTCGCAGTGTTATTAATTATTTAGAGTTAAATAAATTAAAAATCTTTAAATGGAAACTTATTCACTTCATATTACCATGCAAAGAATTGTTAAAACAATGGAGAATAGTAAATAATAGTGACTGTCTGGTATGTAAAGAAAAAGAAAATTACAAACATTTTTACTTTGATTGTAAATATTACAAAAAATATTGGCAAGATGTGAAAAAAATGACAAGAAATCTTTATATAGGAGATCATGTTTTTAACCTGGAATCTCTGGTTTTTGGCTACAAAATATATGACCAGGCATATTTTGATCTTAACCTGCTTAGAACCTTAATATTTTTTTTCTATATATAAAGCCTATTATATTTCAAATCAAAAACAAAAAAAAGTAGATACCTTGTATATTTAATTTTTTTAAGGATGAGGTAAATAATGTGTTTGATACAAATATTTTTAGACAAGTCAAAACAGGAAATTTCATATAAGCAAAGCACATGTATACCTAAACAGCCGATATATTGTATAGTATCCGGGATTCGATAGTAACCTCGATTTCGATAGGTCGGTATGCTTAGCTGTCATTCGGAACACCGTGACGTCCCCAACCGGAAATCATCGATAGTAAAGCGTCTGTAGTTACTGACTTGAGAATACTACAAAAGTTCAACAAAAATGCCATTCAGAGAGGTAAACAATAAAATTACTACAAGCAACTGCCCAAAATGCCTTTTTCACTATTCCCATTTCTGTCTCCACATAATTGTTATTTTTCTTAGCAAATACAACAACGTACTCGACTCCAAATCCCTGTATTTGTCGTCTGTTACATTGTCTGCAAATATCTAAAAATAGAAGCATAGGGACTTCCATACTAGGGAAAAAAACTATCGAAAGCCAGTAGTGACACATTACACCATGTTTTAAAAAATGATTAAAAAGTATTTGATTAATTTTTTAACATTTAAAATTCTATTAAAAAAATGTGATATATACTCCCTTCCTATGGTACCGCGGGTTCTATGATACCGCGGTATTTATTTTGTCTGTTCCTATGCACTGCAGAACGTCTGGTCATTCTGTCCAAATGCCTTGAATTTTTGTAAGTACACGTATTTTTATCTTTTCCTTAGAAATAGCGGACATTTTTATTTTACCCTGATACCATGCTTTGTAAAATGTCCAATAATTAAACCATAGTTGTCATAATTCGTCTGCTATTTTTTTAGAAATGTCGTCCGTTTGTTTACGTTTCATTTCAACCCGATTTGGGATTTTTGGTTCTATTTTTAGTTACTTTCTAGACCGAAAAAGTTGATGGAAAAATTAAGCTATGAAAACATATTAACCAACATAACGTTACATCAAATTGACTCAACTTCGTTACATTTGTTATTTCAAAGAAACTTTACTTTATTAAATGTGATAAATTATCAAGATTTTCTTTATGGTATAAGTTTGCCAGATATTCACCTTGATTTAGTATTCATAAACGATGTCTTGATTTATCAAACATTGTGTCCCATAACATTAATTTTGCAATTACCACGATATCATAGGAAACCATTTATGGAAGGTACATCAGCGTTGTCATAGAGAAAAGTGGCGACGTATTTTTAAACAAATTCAAAGAATAAAATGAATTGTGGGGGAAAATAGGTTTCTATATCGGGGAATAAAATATAACATTTTTGGATTAATTCTGAAAATTAGTTACGCTACACAGACGTTAAACATTAAGTACTGCGGTACCATAGAACCCCGGGCTATTTATAGCTATTCACCCAGAAATTAAGAAAAAGAAAGACATTCAATTACAAGTTGTCAACTATAAGAAATTATATATCTATCTGCTGATTAAAAAATAAAATAAAAATTATATATGGTAAAATTTCTGTTAAATTTTCATGTAAAAAAAATATATCTTTTTTTGTTGACAGTTTTTAATCAAAGTTTTTCTGACCGTTTCTGTGTTTTAATGAATTTAATTTTGAACAAATATTATGGTAAAGACATTGTATAATGAAACATTAGGTGGACCACAGCAAATTGTTTTCCTGGCTTACCATAAATCGAAACTATCAACGGAGATATCTCCCCTATTGAATCGAGGTTACCCTGTTTCTGGTTCAGTTGAGATTATTACCAAATTTGAAAGGTATCGTCACGGTATGTGTTTTCGTGTGTCATCTGTTTTCGTTTTATCCATTTTATTTTGATTTCCACAGTGAACGCATTATTTTTGACGTGTCCTCAGGTTTCTATTTATGGAACGTAAACAGGACTACAACGTGACATCTGTGAAAAATGTTAAAGTTTGCTTTTAAAGACATAAGTACCAAAAACAGTGAACCTACCTACTGAACCATACTTTTTGTAATGCTAAAAATTTACTTCATTTATAAAGTAGCTGTAAAAAAATCTAGAAGGGCTGTATAAAATTTAACTGTCGTCTGCCTCTCTTCCTGTCATGTAACTGTCATGGGGTCACTGATCGTACTTGTAAGCAAAAGAGCTGACTGAAATGTGCCTGTTTCTTATATAAAATACATGTCACTTTGCAGTGCATTGTGGTTTCAGCTCTAAAAAAACATCAAAAATAAACACAATTTTGAAAGTGGTCATTTTCAAACATTCTGTTATTTTATTTAGATGTAGTATGATTTGTAGATGGCCAGAACCATGAAATTTTAAAACCAGCCATATCCGGATTATATATTCGTTTCCATCCCGTATATCGGCCTTGTTTTTACTTTGCACGAAAACAGATGACGCCATTTTACTGACAACAAAAGTTGCCAGATAAGAATAAGAAGAATAAGAAAACTTTATTTGAATTCGGTTTTTGTATAGCAATAAACACAAGCTCTCAGGAGCTTTTTACCGAATATACATATATAGTAGCACAAGATACATACAAATATTAACATAATCACATAAACACACATATAAAGCACATACAGTTAGCAAATGCAACATAAAAAGCACAAAAATAAAAGACATACTAAAACATGCTGAAGCAATATCAAGCAAACATAAAATAACTAAGCAGCATTAAAACTTGGAAAAAGCACTAGAAATAAAACAGAAAGCTGAATATGTTATCTGCATGCAGAACAACGACATACTGAGCCATTCCAGGACTGAATCAAACTTTTAAAGTGGTTGAAACTGTTTTCAGTTCTGAAATGGTTCGCAAGGTCGTTCCAGAGTTGCAGCTGCAAACATGAATGATTTTTTGCCATACCTTGTAGTTCTAACTTGAGGTACATCTAATATGTTCGAATACCTGAAAGCATATTTAGAATTCTTCACATTAACTAAATCATGAAGGCATACAGGAGCTAATTTGTTAACGATTTTATATGTCTCCAAGGCCATTGTCCTAATACGTCTGATCTGTAAGGAGGGCACTAGAGCTTTTTCAAGAAGGTTGATATATGAACTGGTGTAGTCATCGTATACAAAGCGAAGTGCTCTTTCCTGCACTTTCTCTAATTTTTTTGAATTTTTATCGGTACAAAAATGCCAAGCCAAAGGGCAGAAGTTAAAGTTACTGAGAATGAAAGTGTGGAATATAGTTAATTTGCTTAATCTGTCTAAATATCGGTATGTTTTCATTGATTTTCTTTTCAATTTGGTTACAAAATTTCTTTGCTTTCTGAATTTTTCCCAATTTTTGTTGCTCTGACATTTTGTAAATTGAGAATATAGCATTTGTTTTCTGTATACAGCTCTTCTGAGCTCCTGATTCATACATGGTAATGTTTTTTTTCTTTGATACCGGTATCTAGATTTAATTGGAGCATGTTTGTTTAACACATTGATAAAATCTTTTTCATATTCATTATAAACAGAATCTACTTCATGACATGTTTGATTGATCTTAATTTGTTCTTTATCATCATTGAAATTTTCAATATCAAAAGTCTTGTAACTTCTATAATACCTGAGCTTTTTTGGTTCGTGAAGAACTTCACCTTTGATAACAGTACTTATAATGTTATGGCAGCAGTCAGATAATCGAGAGTATATTAAAATACAAGAATGGCTTTAAAAACAATCTTATGTACAAAGAAATATTTAACTAGCCATTCTTTGAAAATTCCAATCGTCATATGAATGAAGGGTTAACACTGTTAATCGCTATATCGGAAAATCGATAATAGCACGAAAACTGATAACACGATGCTACTGTAAGCCATTTATTTATTTCTTATCAGAATTCTTTGAAAAATTGATATGTTTTAATTTAATACATGTGTTTTAATATAATGTTAACTTTTCTTTATTTAAGTCTCGTATACTATCACAAATATTATCCGTTACGCTATCGAATCCCGGACACGCCAGGATATCACATGACTTCAGAATTCTTGTAATGTCACGTGATTTCACATGTGGAGGGGGAAAAAAATCAATAAGAGGAAACTTGTCTTCATCACTTATATTGTAGTAAACTCAATACTTACATGTCACAAATAAAACATTTTACAGCGGACAGAAATAATCCTTTCACTCATAGATATCATATTCTAACAATTAGAAAATAAAGCGAACTACCATCAAAATAGGAAAAAGCAACACCGCAATCGTGCAGGTAATCCACGTGCATGAACAATTAACCTTTCGACCGTGATCGGTTTGAAAGTGTCAAATATCCGGATATTGTCAACAAAAAGCATGTGAAATCACCATAGACAGCTATTATATGTTTATTACATGTCAGAATTACAATATATACTGGATATTAACTGTATAAGTGTACTAACAACATTTATTTTTTACTAAGCTTCACTAAATAGCAAATCCCTTACTATTTAATGATTAACAACTAGGGATACTAGGTAAAAGCTGTATATCTAGTAAATTGTTAACAGCAATTAGTGCAATAAAATCTGTGATTAAATTTTTTTTAAATAATCACACAGAACATCACATAACTAGAGAAAAAAAAAAATCATGTTGAAAAGTAAATTTCTCTAAATCTTGTTCAATTTTCACACTTCTCAACCCGTGTGAGAAGAAATCGATAATCAACGTGTGGATCACTTTGTTCTCAGTCGCTGATTGGTCAATCAGTTACGCAATTATGTCTCAACCCGTGGGTGAGATAAGAATTTCACGCTACTTTTCCCGTAAAAATGTTACGTTTCGCAAAATGTCATTGTGTCAATAAAATCGTTTAATTAACCGTAACTAACCGTAATTAACCGTACCGCCATCAAGAACCCCTCATTTAGAATATTGCCCCTTCTCCATCATTGCTTGAAAAACATTCCTTAACGGGTGCGACGTCAATTGAAGTATACGTCAGTGACGTCATTGAACGTCGATTTGAGAAAGTGAAAAACGGCCATATACTTTGTTAAATTAGTGAGTAAAAGAATCAAGCACATTTTTAGTGGTTCATTAGAGAAACAATCTCTAACATTGTTTCCCGTTTATTATGATAATTTTTCAAATCTCGATAATTAAATTTTTACATTTTAAAGTTCTCGGTAAACCTCGAACTTTAAAATGTGAAAATTTAACTATCTTGATTTGAGAAATTATCGTAATAAACGGGAAACAATGTTAGAGACTATATAAACATCATTCTAATTTGATAATCGGTTCATTATGACGTTGCGCAAGGTGTTGCGTTTTTAACGAATTTCAGAATAATTTGTAATCATAATAAAAATATACAGTATCCCTGCCTGTAAATATCTACAATTTATATATCATGATATTCGCTGAATATAGCAGATTAAGTTTAATAACATTTTCTTCCAATTAAATAAAGTATAATTAAGATTTATGAATATTAAACAGTCATACACGTATTTTAAGTGCCTGTCACGCGTAACATTTTACAACCTTTATTCCTATATCTGTGTAACAAAAGTATAGAACCCGTCGTCGGGTTTTCGTGAAATGTTGTACAACACTTTCATATGACGGCATAATAGAAGGGTCGACGTCATTTTAGATTTGGACGCCAACTACGCCATGTCCGATAAAAAATCTACAATGTAAAATTCTGTCACAATTGATGTACTATGAGTGACAAATTGAAAGCAGATGACAAATAAGTGATCAAAAAGTTTTCAGTAAGTAACCAAAATATTATGTAATAATCCGTTTGTGATGACAAATTATTCAGCATAACTATTGGTCAAGTATTTATTTTATTAGAGCATTTTAAAGAAGTCAGTTAAAATTGTCCAATGTGTGAATTTAATCCGTCTTGACGTTAAGTATCGAAATTCACGCGTATGAAAAATACCGTATCTGATAATGGAAAAATAAATAAAATGACTGAGATGCATCTTTTTTATCATATATCATAATATTACAATGACTTTTGATTTTCACAAGAAATAGGAAAACTGCATAACAAAATGTCCGTTATACAGAAATGTCCAATGTTACATTTTTCAACCAGAAACGTCATTCAATGTCTTCGCATGATAGTATTAAATCCGACATAGCATGTTGAATTGTCCACGTACAATCAAAAGAAAATAATTCTCAAAATACGTTTTTGATCTACATTGCATAGTTGAAATTTCTTTGGAATTGACTGTAAAAAGAAAAAAATTACAACGAAAAATGCTTGTCCCATACAAATGTCCAATAGTCTCATTTTTGACGTCAAACGTCATTAAAATTTAAAATCTAAAACCATATGGTAAAAATTATACGATCATAAAAAAATAATTCACACAACAGAAAAAAATATGAAAACATTTTAGAAATACGTTTTTTATAGTAATTTCAAATTTGTAATTCTTTTTCGATGCACTTCAAAAAACAAAAAAATATACCCGAAAATGCTTGTCCCAAAAAAAGTCCAATATTGCACGCTGAACTGTGAACGTCGTCAAATATCAAAATGTCTTGACGTAATGAAAACAAAAATACCTCACCGATCTTCAAACAATTTGCAAATAAAACCCCCTTTTACTAACTTAAATGAGTGATAAATGAATAAATAATAATAAAATAAATAAATAAATAAATAAATAAATAAATAAATAAAATGTTTACATACGTGTACTTTATTTTCAGAAATGAAATTATCAACAAATCTTGATCAGTATACGCAAAAACGAAAAGACAAAAACAAAAACAATCTTATAATGAAAGAAAGAAAAACTCAAAAGCGGAAAATAAAGCAACACGGAAAAAATCAAATTCTAAATGGGACGTCTATTAAAGGAATCAGGGAGAGAAAAAGAAAATTGAAGCCATAGGAAATGCTATATTTATTTTTATGTGTTTTTCTTTCTTTTGGGGGGGGGGGGGGGGGGGGGGGGGGCAAATTTGGAAAACAAATCTTCCGAAGTTTGAATTCTTTATTCAGAAACAAGCAATGTATAAGTAAAAATGTTCTTTGATATATTTACTTCACATATTTTCAAAAGGCTGTTTATTTTTGATTTCACATTTAAAATAAAACAATGTATTTTTATATTCTCTTGAAACGAGGAAAGGTAAATAAGACGTTTATAATGCAAGTGTAAATTATGACATCCCAAACACACACAACAATAACCTTCATATGGTCCTATATAAAATGGATTGAAAATTACGCTAAAAAACAAACAAAGCTTCAACCTTTAATTCTTATTCTAAACCATACGTTTATAACGTTCTTTTAACGTTACGTTTGATAATGCAACACCTTGCGCGACGTCTTTAGTTATTATTATTTAATTTGGTAGAAAATTTTGTCTCGTTATGTGTATTTAATATCTATTTATGTTAAACTGACAAATTCTCTGTACCACTGTTTAAACTATGGTTTTATGAGAAATAAAGAATCTTGATTCTTGAAAAAAAAAAAAGTTTACCAGTTGAAGCCCATGGTCAGCGGTTCTCCTTTGGGTACTCCGGCTTCTTCCACCACTAAAACTGGTCGCCATGATATAGCTGAAATATTGCAGAACGTGGGATTAAACACAATAAAACCAAATCAAATCTTACGAAAATAGCTGTTTTGAAAAAAAAGAACATTATTATATTACATGTTGTTTCTTATTACAACCAATTATTAATTATGCACTTTATCTTAGGAAAAAGCAGAGTTTGAAGATACCTAAGGATTAATCAGAATCAGTAAATCGAAGGACAGTCAACACCATTGCCAAAAGAAAAAGGACAACGATCTCCAAAATATACACAAAAAACTGAAGATCGTTGTCCTTTTTCTTTTGGCAATGGTGTTGACTGTCCTTCGATTTACTGATTCTGATTAATCCTTAGGTATCTTCAAACTCTGCTTTTTCCTACTAAAAACCGAGATGATTGTTTGGGTCATTCTCCGGCAACTTTTCCAAATACCGAGTTGTGTCAATATGAAAGGAAAGTTTGTCGCAAATGTTTCATTTTTTACCGTAACAATATCTTAAACGCACATGTTCTTAATTTTTCTTCAACATCAACCATAAAAACCGATATGAATATAAACGAATAATTTGTTCTGTTGTTATATGTGGAATTACTTATGATAATTTTTTTCTTATCTTCTGATTTAAGTTTGTTGATTTTCTGTAATATTAATGGGACACAATTGTAATCTTTACCTTCACAATTGGCAAAGTTGTTAGAGAATGACCCGTTTATTGCTTAGCATCAATTGAGCATTTCTGCACCACAATTCAAGACAATATAATACAATAAATCAGGTAACGAGAAGGTTATTGGATGGAGAAGCATATGACTTTCTAAAAAAAAAATATCCATATGTTAAATTAGTACCCGATTGCACGCCTAAGCTTACGTTTTGCAAGATTTATTGCAAATGTTTAAATTTCCTCTAAAGGAAGGTGTTCTGTATGATTGTTTTTGGAGATCTAGATATATGTACTTTATATCTAAACGTTTCATAAACGTTGCAGTTTGTATGTTTGTTTGTTTTGTGCTTTGTTTTATTATTATTGATTTTACACAATTCATATAATCTGGAAACGTATAAACCCACATAGAGCAGTGGGTGGCATTGGATATCTAAATAATATAACCTGTTGCATTATCAAACAATCACAAAAGAGTATACTCTCTTCTGTCAACTATATGATATCAGGGCCGTAAATTGGTTCAAGTTTAAGAGGAGGCAGTGAAATAGACGGGGGGTCCGGGGCCGCCTAGGCCCCCTGAAGCTGAATAGTTTTTTATGCTTTTTCCTGCTTTTTTGGCTTTTCCCGAGCTATTTTGACTTGGTTTCAGAGAAACACTTTTCTAACCTAAAAAATTTAAATCCACACTGCATAGCTCATAATTTCAATTATTGAATTAAAAATATTACAACGTTGTAATATTTGGTGTGATGGTTGGTTTATCATTATGCTTTGTCAAAGGCTAGTGCAACTTTCTGTGACCTGAAGAATCCCAACGCTTCAGAACTTCCACACATTCATTATGGCCAACATCATCATTTCTGTGTATGTGAAGCATTGCCATACCACACAATCTATTTTCGGTCATTGTTGACCTGTTCCAAGTTTTAAGTTGCCGTAATGCAGAACACGATCTCTCACAACTACAAGACCCTACAGACAATGCTAACAGAAGCAATAGTATTTGTATTATATTTGGATATAACTGCGTAATGTGTAATCGCTTGTTCTATGGTACATTTGGAAGCAAGTAGAATCCATAAAGCATTGGCTTAATGTCGTCCGGAAATCTGTCGTTTAGATGTTTGATGATGTGATCAACCAGTGGGATAAAATATTTATCCTGAAATGCTGTTCCACAGTTTCAGCTGATGCATTTGCCCTACGGCGTTGGCGTCCAGATGTTCGCGGTTTATTGATCGTAAATTTGTTCTTATTGGCGATTGTACATGCTCTATTGAAAAGTCCATCAAATGCTTCCTCGGAATGTTCTCGTATCTCGAGAAAAGATGTAGCTAATGTTCGAGATTGAACGTGTGCTTTCCACAAGATCACAGTTTTCAGACTGAAGTTCTATGAACAAAGGTCTTAAATATCCTAGTAGGAACTGGGTTACGACTGCGACCACTAATATTTCAAAATTAAGTAAAGTCAGTTTATAGGATGTTGCATATGAGTTGCCGACGGTTTGGTTTTGAATTTCATCAAGTATATCAAGAACCTTGTCATAGTGTTTCAACAGCCCATATGGAATATTTCGCATTTGGAAGCTCTTGAATAAATATCGTCTTGACACCGGGCACTTCTCCAGACATCGTAGAACATCCGTCATAACCTTGTCCTCTTAAACGTGTCAAATCGAAACCCCATTCACGGAGTTTATTTAGTATGCATGTTGATATCGTCTCTGCATTCGTTTTAACAAGCTTTACAACACCACAGAAATCTTCCGTCACATAGCTTACATCGTTTTCGGTATAACAATACCGAATGCAGATTGAAAGCTGCACTTGATTCGAGCAGTCTGCGCATTCGTCTGCCATTACACTGAAGAGATTGTTTTTTTTTCCTTTTTGTTTCTTTTCTGTTTTTTTTTCTTCATTTTCATTTTATTTTTTTTGTCAGACCGCAATAGGAGCCAACTGCCTACATGCCTCCACATAATTTACGGCCCTGGATATACTATTTGCTTAAAGTTGGCCAGTTGTCCTGAAAAGATAGTTCTTGTGTATGTTTGATGCATGTATCCATCAGTAGGTTCTTGAATTTATAATAAGATATACTGTGATGTTATAACTTCATTCCACATCTCTGAAAGGGCCACTATCATTACAGAGATACAATTCAGTTGTTTTCGATCATGTTTTGCTTAGATAACGAGCAAATACAGAACTATATATTTCTTCGAAACATTTTTCAAACAAATTGATTTTCAAGTTCATATTACCTTTATAATTTACATTTACCATTTTGTTTTGTACGGACAGGTTGCTACTACTGATGTTAATGAGATTTTCTTTATTTGCTTTATACATTTGTATTCTCAATTTATGCTTTTTCTTAATGTCCAGTGACCTTACGACACTGGGTACACTTGCACGATTGGATCTTAGCATTGTCGAGTTGATCTTAATAACAGGTTGATGAGGAAGCTCCCAGTCACTTGCCTGTTGACATCAATAATGAACCTGTGAACGTCTGTATGTCTGAAAACAAGAATACATCCTTACATCCACCCTTGAAATTGGAAATCAGTCATGTCCAGTTATCATCAGCTTACTTTATGTAATTTAGTCAATGATAGGCGTGCGTTGGTGACATACTACCCTGTCTAGCTATGTGTTGCTAAGTGTGGCTCCTCCGACACGTCTGGACAATTTGGTCCTCGCCATCTCCCATCTTTGCATTGGAGAATATTTTCATTAACCATGCCTTTACCACCACTCAACAGAAAACTTTATGACGTAAGCCAATGTTCCTCACTTTTTTGTCTCGCTTTACTCGACGAAACTAACTGCTGATGCTGACCAAAGTCTCACCCATATGTGTCTGTCTGTCATTCTAGTTTCTTGCACCATTGGACTTCATGATATGACATACATGTACTGTCTGTATCAATGAAAACAATGAGAGCATATCAACATACCATAATTAAGATCTATTTAGTCCACACCCTCTTTATCATAGTGCACCATGCTTTTCTTCTCACTTTGTACATTAAATTGCACATCTAAATCGTGGTCACGAATCCCTTAGGATGGTGTGTTGCATCATGATTACATTGTTGCACTAGGCAATCCTTGCATCCCTCAACTCTTGATATTCACACAAGTATACTATGAAACCCCTCCTTGGTGTATGATGACCTTTACGTGCTGTAGAGATTTCCTGAGGATTTCCTAATCAACAGGATGGTAGTGGTATCGGTAGGAGTGACTAGGGTTTGTAACGCTGACATCAGATTTCTTGGAGGAATGTGTGTAGAGAGCCCACGCTGAGTGCCCTGCAGTAACAAGTTCTGATTCATCATTTTTCAATGTTTCAGCATATTGCATCCCTAACTTTGAAGATATGTGTAAAAACACCGATGTTCGTTTTCCATGATGTCATTCGAATGAGTTATCTGGGCAAATTGGGGTTTCTCGAATATTAAGTAATTGTAGAAGTTGCTCTCCTAGCATTCTCTAATTATACCACATAAAACATCGCACAGTTTTTTCAGTTGAAGTACTTTATTTGAAGATGACTGGAAATGAGTGATTTTCACGTTATATGCGAATGCGAGTAAGAGATCATACATATTCTCAAACTCACTCTGAAAATGTATAATCTGGTCAGAAAATAATTCGAATTGGCATTCGAAACGGCAGATAATCTAGTCAGTCTGGGAGAACACTGAAAAAGTGGGAACCTCTGTTACTTGGTGTCTCGACCCATATCAGCTTAATGATATTTGCGTACATATTGTATTTGTTCTCTCACACGCACAGTAACAAAGATATGCTCGAATATTTTAATACAGGTCCTTGGATTAATTTGTCAAAATATTCAAAATATATCTATGCCAAACAGTAAATGACGATTCATATTAGATGTTTTGCTTGGTCTTGCTAAACCGCCCAAAACTATCCTTATCGAACTTGGTTTTTTCAGACACTGCAAAATAAAATAAAAACAGCTATATGTTTATATATAAAAATAACAATAAGCTTGATATATCAATATAATTGAACGACACCGGTGGCGTAATGGTAAGCGAGTACCGCCTCGAGTACGGTAGACCGAGTGTTCAAGCCCAGGTCGGGTCAAACCAAAGACCATAACATTGGTTTATGTTGCTTCTACGCTAAGCACGCAACATTAAAGAAAAAGAGCAAATACTGGTTGGCTCAGTATCAGGATAATGTGTCGAAGTGGGGTGACATGTCTACCCACGGACCTTTGTTTCAGTGAGCCAGCACTATAAAAACTCAGCGTGTTGGTCTAGAACAAAGCGGAACTGATCATCATCTCATTGAAAAATAACTTGTTTTCGTTAAGTAACAATCCCTCACTCACTCAATATAATTGATTCAGTGGTTGTTAATGTGCCCAGAATATTCATACTCGTCTTAAATATTAGGCATCTTTTCGTCACAAAAAAAAAAGAAAAAAAGACAACGACGGAATTAATTGGTATATATATTTGATAGTTGTTGATTACATTTGAAAGTTTAAAATTATAGAATTATACATTGTACATGTATCTTGTTTTCTCTTTGTTTATCTAATGTCATTTTATTAATAAGGTTTTTGAATTGAATGTACTGGTTGGTTTATAGTATTTCTTACCTGCTTTTTCAATGTTCATACAATTTTGTTGTTTAATTTAATTTAATTTACTAATTTTAAAGCTACTTGTGTATACCAGTAGTTTGATTTAGGTGCTCGTAATTGTTTAGCTATATCCTCAAGCATGTACTATGCAGTTTTTCGTCTTGTAAACTGACTATGCTTTGCTAATGCCAAAATGCCTACACGGTCAATATATGTTTCCTATTAGTACTAATTTTATGCTTTCCATTTAAAAACAGTTACCTCTGCTTCTCTTTCTAGGCATAATTTTGCTACCTACTTCTGGTAATTGCCCACCCCAATTTGTCTACCTCACTGGTTCCGCTGCCTATAGTTTCAAGTAATTTGTGTTATTCACTCAATAATAAGACAATAATTACAAGATTTCGAGAGATATTCGAATAAAGGGACGATCCATATTTTAAAAACATAAAAAACAAAACATTAGCTAAAAACACTTAAGGTAAAGGGTAAAGGTCAACTCCAAAAATCAGATAAATAGATTAATGACATATGTTGTTATTTCCTAATTCATGCATGCAATATGTACATCATATTCAGTACAAATATTTGCTAAATAACCAAAGGGATCTTTTTCATTTTAGATTTTATTATGAAATCTCTCAATTGTTGAGTTAAGACGAAGTTAATATTATTCCCATATCGCTTACTCGGCGTGAATGTCTATAAATGTCAAATTACTGTAATTTAGCCTTGATGAATAATTACACTGACTGACTGCACCTTTATTGTTGTGTCTTATCGTCAAACAAAATATTAGCATGATTACGTAATGCATACGTGTATGTATATTTTACTATGGTATGCAACTTAAACTAGGCCACTGAGGTATGTATTTACGCTTTAGTTGTTATTATTTACAATAACCATATATAGCATGACCACGTCATGTGTCAAACAGCAAATCAAATTCAAGTGTAACTGATACCTCTACTAAAAACGTTATATTTCGTGTTAAAAACGAATAATCGTATTTACAAATAGATAAAGAAAATTACACTGCTTGTAGTACGACAGAAAATTAGGAAAAAACACGATTTACGTGTAGTATCATTTTCAGCAAAATATAGTATCCAAATAAGAAATATAAAAATTGCGTTTGTGTAACTATATCCACAACAAGCATCTTTTGATGAAGGCTAATATAACACGATTTGACATTTAAGTTGAAAAATCTCAGTAACCGCTGAAAATATCCAGCTAAGTAGAAATTATGCACTAGATTACTATTCCCTCTACTTTCAACAGCTTTCTATAAGCTATTAAACATACGTAAATTGTTATCAAATGACTTTGAAATTTAGGTCAAAACGATTTTTTTCGCCCAAATAAAAATGTCACCCAAACCCATATAAAATATACCAAAAATTTCACCCAAACCACCCGTGTGTGTGTGTGTGTGTGTGTGTGTGTGTGTGTGTGTGTGCTTTTAATGTATGCTTAAGCTACTGCTGTGTTGTAATTGCTTTCGTATTTTAGTTTGGTTTTAAATTTAATGGAAATATTTTTAAATATCACAGTGCTTTTTAGAAATATTGTGTGCATGTTTTGTTTTATTGTATGTACATGTATATGCATATTCGTACATGTATGTCAGATTCAAAAAGCTCACTAGAGCTTGTGCTATTATTGTTTGATTCTTTCCGACTTGAAATAAACTTATTGTATTGTATTGTATTGTATTGTATTGTATTGTATTACAAGTAAGAGAACATACAAAGCAAGTGAGATCACATAAAAGCAAACATAAGCACAACTTATGCAAATAAAGGCACAGATAAAGAAGAAAGACTATACTGGCCTGATATGTACTAACCTCGTTGAGATTAAACTTCCGAAGAAATTTTCTGTCAGTATCTCCATCCTAATATTGTCACAAGCCCTATCAATTTTTTTCACGAAATTTCAAATTTGACCCCCGGTGCATTCCGATGTATTTTCTGGCATGGACGGATTGTTTCAGATAAGGTGCAGGTGATATTTCATATATAGACACATTTCCTAGATTAAATTAAATCTGCAAAAATAATGCATGAGTGTATGTCTTTTGGTGATCCAAGTTGTGGGAAATCGTAAATGTTTTGTTTGAGAGCAAGTTTAAGTAATTTTCCAATTTATTATGGTTAGGCTAAAGATATTAACCGTGCACTTGTCACAAAATTGGGTCAAATTACCATAAACTCGCTTATTAGTACAGTGGCGTGTACCTGGCATTAGAGGCCACATTTACAATAACATTGCTGGGGGTTTTATTGTACAATATACAATACACGATTTCTTAATTTGCAATACTACTATAAATATTTCGACAGTCTCCGAAAAATGCAATGTCTCCAATGGGATTGGATCCCAGGACCTACCACATTGTTAGCCACAGCACTATCAGCTGAGTTAATGGAGATCGCCACTAACACAGTTAGCAGAGGTGATTACGAACCTATTACAATTCCTATTACCTTAGTACAGCAGGACCTATCACATTGTAAGCCACAGCTGAGTTAATGGAGATCTCCAGTAACACAGTTAGCAGAGGTGATTACGAACCTATTACAGTTCCTATTACCTTAGTACAGCAGGACCTATCACATTGTAAGCCACAGCTGAGTTAATGGGGTTCTCCACTAACACAGTTAGCAGAGGTGATTACGAACCTATTACAGTTCCTATTACCTTAGTACAGCAGGACCTATCACATTGTAAGCCACAGCTGAGTTAATGGAGATCTCCAGTAACACAGTTAGCAGAGGTGATTACGAACCTATTACAGTTCCTATTACCTTAGTACAGCAGGACCTATCACATTGTAAGCCACAGCTGAGATAATGGGGTTCTCCACTAACACAGTTAGCAGAGGTGATTACGAACCTATTACAGTTCCTATTACATTAGTACAGCAGGACCTATCACATTGTAAGCCACAGCTGAGTTAATGGAGATCTCCAGTAACACAGTTAGCAGAGGTGATTACGAACCTATTACAGTTCCTATTACCTTAGGTAGTGAAGCATACCAGTTACAATATAATATGCCTTATCCAGTTATATAATAGCGACCATTCGAAACGTGTGATATATTCTTCCCAAATTAAAACGGTTATCTCCCTTGGATCGATGGTTGTTACAATTAGAAAACAAACGTGGAATAGTAGAAATGTGTGCTCCTGGTGTTTTTACACACACTTATTGTAGTTGTTGCGTATTGATTCTAACTAGCAAAGACGAATACACAAATATAAATACGACAAAGAAAGTTATAGCAGCTCCCGAGAATGGCGATAATATTTACAATCCTTCTGTTGTGGAGCGCACCGCTTTTGAGCATTAAAATCAATGACCAATCAAATCGCATGTAGGAATTTTGTACAGCGCTCATCTGTAAACAGTATGGGCGGAGGTTTCATTGCCTGCAAATCCTGTGAAACATTGCTTAAAAGTTGCAGATAGGTAAAGATGATGACAAAAAGGAATAGAAATAGAAATTTATTATGCTTCAAAGTGATACCAATATTATGGCGAATCAGGTCAAAACACAAATATAAAACTATTTTGAAAAAGTGGGGGTATGAAAATTTGCCATGGGAGATTCCTTCCTCCCTTGTGGTTTTCTTAGAAGTATCAGTCGAGGGATAAAAATAATTCGTAGCAAGCCCCTGTGCTACCAGCAACAAAACTAATAGAACATTTCAGGATATTTGGCAAAAGAAATTATCCTTGCTGCTGACTGTTGTATAATGCCAGCGACAACAAAATAACGTGTGAATATTTACTATTTTTCTTCTAGACATATCTAAATATACGATATACGCAATGACTCAATAAAAAAACTTCTTTACTAGGTGAGTGAGTCTCTAGTTTTTTTAATTTTTTCATTAAAATTTATTATTATGTTTCAGAAATATTTGGAAGGAGAATAATGTATGACTTAATAGACTGCAAGAAACAATCACATGATACAACTAGCTCTACAGAACATCAAATTTTAGATCAGTGCAAAACAAAAAGATCTGAAAACTTCTTCAAATGTTGTGAAGGATATACTTTAAATTATAGGAGATCACCTACTGGAGATGAGTTGCAGTCTTTTGATGTTTTTGGTAAACATTTAACAACCAGTGATATATTTCAAAACTATGATAGGAAAGACGCATGTGATAAACCTTATAAATGTGATATATGTGATGAAGTCAGATTTCTAACTTACAGAATCACATTAGAACACATACTGGTAGGGCTGTTCCATTTAAAAATACATAATACGAAGGGACGGCACTTGGACAGTACTGGATGGCCAGCCATAATATGTTCTTTTTTTTTCTTTTGCCTTTAACTCATCTGACCCAAATGGTCGTATGAGCTATTGTCAACATTTTGTATCCGTGATCTGTACACTTTTCACATTTTAATCTTCTCCAAAATCACTTGGCCAATTGGATCCAAGCTTAGCATTGATGTTCATTGGAATGTGCTCTCTCATTAAAAACTGTGTGATTTGTTTTTTTTTATCAGAAATCCACGAAAGAACATGAGGCCTAATGTGATCATAAAGGGTGTCGCCTGTTTTTATAGGGAACTCGGTATTTATTTTTAAACCAAATTTCATGATTTTTTTCTTAATGTCCTGATACTAATGTCTAACATATTTAATGGCTTTTACAATTTGAAAGATTTAAGGGGTCAACATGGGGCCAACAAAGCCAAAATTTAATTTTTTTATTTTAAGTCTGATTTTGATAGTTTATCTTCTCTAGATTCCATATGGAATTTCCTGAATGCATCTGGAAACATATTTAACTGAGCTCTTATGATTTTCGAGATTAAAGCGGTCAAAGACACGAACACGCAATTGTCAAAATGATAAAAAAAAAAATTAATTGAAGTCCACACCTCCTTGGGCAGGCCCTGCATGTATATTTGTCATACATTTTGCTATAGGAGTTAAATGAATATGCAACTTGGCTAATACTATCTGTGATTTTCCCCCTGCAAACTCATCCAGAAATCTCAAGTTGAACAGATAAAACACCTAGATTTGTACCTTGCATGTATATGTATATACCTTTAATTTTGCTTACAAGTTCATCACAGGTAATGATGAGCAGATTTTTACAATTTTATTGAATTCTCCTTTAGTGCTCATTTAATCAAACTGTTTTTTTTGGAAATACATGTAACTGGACATTTAAGATCAACTTCGCCTTGAAATAGTTTAATAAGGTACTATGAAAAATAGCTAAAATTACATTTCACCTAAATTAAAATGAAGATGTACATGAATGATCCTTGGGTGGTCTTGTTTGACCTGTAACATGAATGCTTTCAGGGGCGTAGCTACGTTATTATATATATAAATTAGGTTCAAGTAGGCACGTGCCTATACATAAATCTGACAAAATATAAATCACTGCTTCGTTTTCCTACTGGATTCATACGCATGTAGAAATGTTCCATAATTAAATCTATAAAGTGTATAATGTAAATGTACAGATTTTAAATACAAAACGTATAATAAGGCACCGACGGTTCAACGAAATAACAGCTGTCTTTAATTAAGAATTAATATTCGACCAACGTAGCGTAACTATGTAGTTTTTCAAAGCTTCATTGTAAGGTGAATAATATTTGTATATACCCAAGAAGGTATGCAATATGATAGCAGATCTTTAAAATGATATATATTTTTAATTGCATGCAAAATATTTGAAAGCCATTGTAATAAAACCGTAGATATCAGATTTAAATGTAAGTAGGTCCTCAGTTTTGATCGTATCACGCGATCTTTAAACCACCAATGTATCATATTAATTATACAAGTCATTTAAAGTAGTGTCAGTTAAAACATATCCATTGCTATGTACTATTAAAATATCCTCGATTTGAAATGTTTTAAGATAGAAAAGGTGGGACTTCTCTTGTATTATTAAAACAATTCTGCTGTTCTGTTCTGAATATTAGAATAAAAAGAAGAAAAAACAAAACACAAGATACCACACCGTCGGAAAAATTCTAAAATCAAATATCAAAATCGTAGAAAGAAACAAAATCGATACCCCTAACACACAAAATACATGACCAACAATTCTTAACATGAGACATCTTAAGATTTGGTGTACTGCATTTACGATATAGATTAGTTTTAATTGTAGGACTTTTGTCCTGTACGTCAATGTTTTTTTAGCTCACCTTGTGAAAGGCCATGTGAGCTTTTGTCATCACTTGGCGTCCGTCGTCCATCGTCTGTCGTCCGTCGTCCGATAACTTTTCACATTTTAATCTTCTCCTCTGAAACCCCTCATCCAAATGAATTGAAACTTGGTAGGAAGCATCTATGGAAGATCCTCCCTAAAGATTGCTCATTTAGTACCGATCTGTTAACAAACATGGCCGCCACAGGCAATTCTTGTTTCTGATTGGCTGATTTCTAAAATATCGTCTCCTCTAAAACCGATTTGCCAAATGAATAGAAATTTGGTAGGAAGCATCCTTGAAAGGTCATCTATAAAGATTGCTCATTTAGTTCCGATCCATTAGCAAACATGGCCGCCATAGGCAATTGTTGTTTCTGATTGCTTAACTTCTAAAAAAATCTTCTCCTCTGAAACAGCTTGGCCAAATGAAGCGACACTTGGTAGGAAGCCTCCTTGGAAGACCCTCTATAAAGATTGTCATTTACTTCCGATCCGTTAACAAACATTGGCGCCATAGAAAATTATTGTTTATGATTGGCTGATTTCTGAAGTATCGTCTCCTTTAAAACGCTTTGCAAAATGAATAGAAACTTGGTAGGAAGCATCTTTGGAAGGTCCTCTATAAAGAGTGCTCATTTAGTTCCGACCCGTTAACAAATATGGCCGCCACAGGCAATTCTTGTTTCTGATTGCTTAATTTCTAAAAAAAAATCTTCTCCTCTGAAACCGCTTGGCCAAATGAATCGGAACTTGGTAGGAAGTCTCCTTGGAAGGTCCTCTGTAAACATTGCTCATTTATTTCCGATCCGTTTGCAAACATGGCCACCATAGGCAATTCTTGATTCTGATTGGCCGATTTTTAAAAATCTTCTCCTCTGCAACCGACTTGCCAAATAAACCGAAACTTGGTAGGAAGCATCTACATGTATTGCAGATCCACTATGAAGATTGCTCATTTCGTTCCGATCCGTTAACAAACATGGCCTCCACAGGCAATTCTTGTTTCTGATTGGTTGATTTCTAGAGAATATTCTCCTCTGTAACCGATTGGCCAAATGAATCGAAATTTGGTAGAAAGCATCCTTGGAAGGTCCTCTATGAAGATTACTTATTTATTTACGATCCGTTAACAAACATGGCCGCCACAGGCAATTGTTGTTTCTCATTGGTTGATTACTAAAAAATCGTCTCCTCTGAAACCGCTTGGCCAAATGAGTCAAAACTTGGTAGGAAGTATCCTTGGAAAGTCCGCCATGAGGATGGCTAATTTAGTTCAGATCCATTAACAAACATGGCCGCCAAAGGCAATTCTTGTTTCTGATTGGTTGATATGTAAAAAATATTTTTCTCTGAATCCGCTTTGCGAAATGAATCAAAACTTGGTAGGAAGCATCCCTGGAAGGTTATCTATACAGATTGCACTTGTAGTTCCCATGCGTTCATAGACATGTCCGCCACAGGACATTCTTTTTTCTGATTGGTCGATTTCTAAGAATCTGCTTCTCTGTAATTGTTTAGCCAAATGAACCGAAACTTGGTGAGAAGCACATATGGAAGGTTCTGTATTAAGTTTCCTCAAAGCAGAATGAAAGGTGAGTGACACAGGCTCAGCCCACTGAGCCTCTAGTTTTTACATCTGCTTACATTGGTGTGTCTAATTTGTCTGCGTGTTCAATATTATGATTAGACTCTTGATCAAGGTTTTGTAACAACAATAAAGATTGAATTGCATTAGAAAAGTCATTCCCTTTTATTGGTAACGTATCGGTGTTCAAATGATTAGCGTGCTAGCCTTCTTAACTCTCCGTGTAGCACGCACCATTCAAGTTAAAGACCAAAGACTGGTTGGCCCGGAATCAGGATAATGTGTCAGAGAGGAACGGCATGTATATTCTGCGGACTCTTCTTTCGGTGAGCTAGCACTAGAAAGATCCAAGTTAATACACTGATCTAGTACAAAGCTGACATTATCATATTCATCATCATTGCATTGAATCTAACTTGTTCTCGCCATGGCAGGGCTAAGCAATTGCTAATTCATTTAGTTTATGATGATTTTATTTGTTAAATTAACAAAAGGGATAGGACAAAAGTTTTACCAACTTATGAAGTCTTCTCCCATTTATAAATAAATTCACATAGTATAATGATCATTCTGAGCATGCATATAATACATATAGAAATATATTGTAAATAATTAACGAATTAATAAAAAGGTTGTGTTGGATGGATGCGAGGTTGGAGAGTAGATAATTATCGAGTAATTATACTACAAGGAATCTTTTTGAAGATTTAATCAAATTGAAAACGTGTTTGATGATATTGGTATTTTCTTCGTATTTTAAATCATCGGACCCACAGGTTGGTAGATTCAAATCGCTTGTCTGTACTCAATTTTAGTTGCTCATCATAATAAGTCTTATTTCAGTATAGTTAGGACAGGTAAGCAAATAATGGAATGCATCTTCCCGTGGAGCTCCACATGAACAAGCAGCATCATTTACCGTACTATATTAACCTTTGATAGATCGTAATTTAGAAAGGAATACGAGTTACGAAGTTGAGTAAGAATAATGTTAAGTTTTCTGGGACCATAATAGAAATGTTTCGGGATACGTTTTGTGTTATCTGACTGTTCCTTTCGAATGGCTTTTTTGAATTTAGTTAATGTGTCAAGATTACGATCAAATTGATCTAGCCGGTTCCAGAGTTTAGCAGTAGATGGAATAAAAGATTCAGTTGTAATCGAGAGTCTACAAAAAGGTATTATTAAATCCGAACCATTTCTTAAGGGGTAAATAGTTGTGCTTTGTACAGTAGGAGGAATAAGTTCTCTAAGATAATTTTGTGCATGTCCATTCTTTATATTATAAAATAACTGGAGTTTTCTATTATGCCTTCTACTAGATAGAGTAGTCCACCCTGTTTCTGAGTATAATTTATCTGTTTTTGTGAAAATTGGTAATCCAGTTACAATCCTTGCAGCATCTAGTTGCAATTTTTCAAGTTTGGTTGAATAACACACTCCACAATTATCCCATATTTCACAGGCATATTCAAAAATTGGGCGGATATATACTAAGTACAGTTTTTCTAGATTTTGTCTACTTAACCTATGTTTTAATTTTCGCAGAATACCTACATGTCCTGATACGCTTAAGATTATATTTTCAATGTGGTTATTCCATTTAGCATCGCTTGACAAGGTTACACCCAAGTGTTTATGGCTCATTGTTATAGGGATATTGTTTCCATTAAATGTGAAATTAAAATTATATCTAACGTCTGTATTGGAAAATAACATGATCTCAGTTTTGTCTGGATTAAAAGACATTAACCATTTTGTGGACCAGGTATTTAGTTCACACAAGTCATGATTTATAACATTTTCAATTTCAACAACATTCTGACTTGAATAACCTAAAGAAATATCATCTGCAAAGAGTCTACTGAGAGAGAGGAGCTTCTCTCCAATATCATTTATATAAGTTAAAAATAGCAAAGGGTCTAAAACTGACCCTTGGGGGACTCCAGCAGAAACTTCACAAACAGTTGATGATGCTGCCCTGTTTATCACTTTTTGTTTTCTTTGATACACATACTTTTCAAACCATTTGATTAAAGGACCTTTCATACCATAAGAATTCATTTTATGTATAAAACCCCTGTGCCAAACTTTATCGAAAGCTTTGGAAAAGTCACAGAATAAAAAACAACTAAATTCTGTTTTATCTAGTGAATTGAGTATAGAGTTGTATAGTTCTAACAACTGGTGAATAGTAGATTGTTCCGGAAGAAAGCCAGACTGATACTCATATATAAGTTTGTTTCTAATAAGATAATTATAAACATTTTTTATAAACTACTCTCTCCATAATTTTACCAACACAACTTATCAAAGATATCGGACGGTAATTTGAAGGCAAAGAGGCATCACCTTTTTTTAAAATAGCTATCACGTGTGCAATTTTTCAGTTTGAAGGATACTTGCCTTGTCGTAAAGATTTGCTAAAGATAATTTGAAGTGGTTCGGCAATTTTTTCTGGGGCTATTTTGAGCATTTCATGGCTGATTTTGTCAGGACCGGACGCTTTTTTTAGGTCTAATATTTGAATGAAATCTACAATTTCACTAGCAGTCACAAAAATGTCGGTAATTGAGTCATTAGTTTTACTTTCAAAGGGGGGTACTGGTATATTTTCTTCCTCCAACTTAGATACTAAACTAAAATAGTTATCTAATAGTTCACATTTGTTGTCGTCGTCATATACCATTTCATCTAAATGTTCATCATTAATTGTGTTTCGAAGCGGAGGGATACAGTTACTTCCCTTGTTAGATTTGATTAGCATTTTCATTATTTTCCAATAAGTTTTAGGGTTCGTCGAATTAGCTAATAATATATTGTCTAAGTCACTTTCAAAATTTTCTTTTGCTTTCTTTTTCATATTATTGACCTTGTTCCTTTGTTTTTTATATTTTAAAGTATCACTTTCCCTCCCAAATTTGAAAACATTTTTTTCTCAGGCGATCGCGTAGTCGAATTTCTTTTCTAATTTCGTTATTAAACCATGGTTTGTCATAACCCCGTACAGTTATAGTTTTCGTTGGAATACATTGCCTTGCTATGCCCCAAAATAATTTTGTAAATTCTTCAACCATGTCATCTACGTCGTTTAAAAAGCCTATCATTTCATTCCAGTTAATTTCGTTCATTTTGTTATTAAAGAGTTCTAAATCTATATTCTCATACTGCCAAATTTCTCTGGTAAATGAACCCTAATTCATTGTGTCTTGTACCTCCAATACATTAACTACTGTAAATTCAGAAATTATTACGATGTTTTTATTATTGCGAAGGATGTGACTGATGTGAAATCGCAATGATTAAACCTCGCATTTCGGAATCATAAGTATCCATTTGTACTGGAGGACTTCATGCTTCGCAATAATAAAAATTGCAATCTGTGAAAATTTTCGAAAATCGCAAGAATTTCCGAATTTACAGTATTTCACACTACAAAGGACTATTTTATTAACTCCTACTGAAGACCGTTTTGTTATCTCCTACAGCAGACCGTTTCGTTAAATCCTACAGAAGACCATTTTATTAACTCATATTGGAGACCATTTTGTTAACTCCTACAGAAGACCATTTTGCTTACTCCTGCAAAAGACCGTTTTGTTAAATCCTACTGGAGACCATATTGTTAACTCCTACAGAAGACCATGTTGATAACTCTTACAAAAGAGCGTTTTGTTAACTCCTACAGAGGACTGTTTTTTTAACTGCTACAGAAGACCGTTTTGTTAACTCCTACCAAAGAGCATTTTGTTAACTCCTACAGAAGACCGTTTTGTTAACTCTTACAAAAGACCGTTGCGTTAACTCCTACATAAGACAATATTGGTAACTCTTACAAAAGACTGCTTTGTTAACTCCTACATAAGACAATATTGGTAACTCTTACAAAAGACTGCCTTGTTAACTCCTATATAAGACAATATTGGTAACTTTTACAAAAGACTGCCTTGTTAACTCCTACATAAGACAATATTGGTAACTCTTACAAAAGACTGCCTTGTTAACTCCTACATAAGACAATATTGGTAACTCTTACAAAAGACTGCTTTGTTAACTCCTACATAAGACAACAGAAGACAATTTTGTTAACTCCTACAGGAGACCATTTTGTTAACTCCTACAGAAGACCATTTTGCTAACTTTTACAAAAGATCGTTTTGCTAACTCCTACAGAGGACTGTTTTTTTAATTCCTACAGAGGACCATTTTGTTAACTCCTACCAAAGAGCATTTCGTTAACTCCTACAGAAGACCGTTTTGTTAACTCCTACAGAAGACCGTTTTGTTAACTCCTACAGAAGACATTTTTGTTAACTCCTACAGAAGACCGTTTTATTAACTCCTTCAGAGGACCACAGGCACTCGTGGCACGGAATTACTAACTGTTAGCATATTTATTGTCAATAAAATTTCTTTATTTCTTTATTATTTCATTTCTTTTTCCTTATTTTAACTTGTTCGTGTCAATATTCATACAATCTTATGTTAACAGCAGTTTGCATGTGTTGGCCCTATATATACTAATAATCCACAAGGTAAGAAACTCCGCAAGTTTAAAAATCGTACACCTGCTCGCTTCGAGTACATTTATTGCACCTTATTTCCATTATGTCATCCAAACTAGGATATGTATCCATTTCTAAAAGACGCATCACTTCGCCCCTGTTATTGTTTTGTGCATGCGATAAATCAGTTCTCCAGAATTTAAGATTTTCACACATTTATTGCCAAATTTTTCGTATAGTACCCTTCGTTGATGGAAGTAGATATACCAACGATTTAAATTCAACGGACCGTTACGACCACTTAATTCTAAATGTATTACTTCAACCATAGGGTCAGAAAAGTTCCAATCTCTTCTCCGGATTTTATTTTGGCGCAATATTTTGAAATTATGACAAAGAGGAAAAGAAACTTTCATTCCACAGATATAGTTACATGGCAACATATTTAATTAAGTTTGTAGTTATCATTAACAGGTGATGAGACATACTGATGCTTAGTGGTTTTCGGGGTATATTTTGAATATTTGATGTGACAATTTTAGGGGGGTTGGGGGGAGAGGGGCGTAGGATATTGTCTTGGCTTCATTTGTAATTTCAGAAGCTTAGGTTCTGGGGCAAGGGGGGCTATTTGTTCTTGCCTCCTCCACCATTATTATGGGACAAAATTAAGAAAACGCATGAATGAAACAAACATTTTACAGTTTATTCAAGCTTTATATTATATGGTATGCTTTGAAGCCAAATGTTTTGTTTATTATATTTTTTGTTTGCTTTCTTGGCAGTTTCAGAAACTTCTCACCTTCATGTCCATTCCGGCGTTCACCAAACTGTCTGATCCACTATTAAAACTCCAACCTCCTCACCACACACATCCTGTCTGGTCCACTCCAACATGATATTTGCCCTCTTTATTAAGAGTGAGTGAGTCATTGTTGTTTAATGCCTAATGAGCAATTTATCAGGTATATCATGGTGAGAACAAGTCACATATTTGATTTCAATGAAATGATGTTGGTGTCTTCTTTGTACTATACTAATATGCTTAGTTGGATTTCTATAATGCTAGCTCACTTAAACAACAGTCCACAGGTAGACAGGTCGCTACACTCTGACACAAGTCCACAGGTAGACAGGTAGCTACACTCTGACACAACAGTCCACAGGTAGACAGGTCGCTACACCCTGACACAACAGTCCACAGGTAGACAGGTAGCTACACTCTGACACAACAGTCCACAGGTAGACAGGTCGCTACACCCTGACACAACAGTCCACAGGTAGACAGGTCACTACACTCTGACACAACAGTCCACAGGTAGCTACACTCTGACACAACAGTCCACAGGTAGACAGGTCGCTACACCCTGACACAACAGTCCACATGTAGACAGGTAGCTACACCATGACACAACAGTGCACAGGTAGACAGGTCGCTACACTCTGATACAACAGTCCACAGGTAGACAGTTAGCTACACCATGACACAACAGTCCACAGGTAGACAGGTTGCTACACCCTGACACAACAGTCCACAGGTAGACAGGTAGCTACACTCTGACACAACACTCTACATACAGGTAGCTACACCCTGACACAACAGTCCACAGGTAGACAGGTAGCTACACTCTCACACAACACTCTACAGGTAGACGGGTAGCTACACCATGACAACAGTTCACAGGTAGACAGGTAGCTACACCCTGACAAACGTCCACAGGTAGACAGGTAGCTACACCCTGACACAACAGTACATAGGTAGACAGGTAGCTACACCCTGACACAACAGTCCACAGGTAGACAGGTAGCTACACCCTGACACAACACTCTACAGGTAGACAGGTAGCTACACCATGACACAACAGTTCACAGGTAAACAGGTAGCTACACCCTGACACAAAAGTCCACAGGTAGACAGGTAGCTACACCCTGACACAACAGTCCACAGGTAGACAGGTTGCTACACTCTGACACAACAGTCCACAGGTAGACAGGTAGCTACACTCTGACACAACAGTCTACAGGTAGACAGGTAGCTACACCATGACACAACAGTCCACAGGTAGACAGGTTGCTACACTCTGACACAACAGTCCACAGGTAGACAGGTAGCTACACTCTAACACAACAGTCTACAGGTAGACAGGTAGCTACACTCTGACACAACAGTCCACATGTAGACAGGTAGCTACACTCTGACACATTATCCTGATTCAGAACCAAACTGTTTTTGCTCTTACTCCTTAATGGTGTTTACTTAGTGGAGAAACAACAAATACCAATTTTATAGATAGTTTTTAGTTTTTTACCCGACCGGGCTCGAACTCACAATCTATCTACCACATTCCATGGGGAGCTTGCACCACCGATACGGTTTACTTATTATAAGATACCAAATATTTAATCAATGGGACATGGGATTCCTTGGATTATTTCCAGATATATTTGATGTAAAAAAAATTAGGGACATGGGATATCAGTCATAGGGACTTGTTTTTATGTGCAATACAATGCGATACAATACAACAAGCTTATTTCAAGTCGAAAAGAATCAAACAATTATAACACAAGATCTAGTCAGCTTTTAAATCCGACATAAGAATATGCATATACAATAATAAAACAAAACATTCACGCAATATTTCTAAAAAGCACTGTCATATTTAAAAATCTTTCCATGAAATTTAAGACCAAGCTAAAATATCAAAGCAATTAAAACACATCAGTAGCACAAGCATGATTTAAAAGCATATATATTGATGTGAGTAAACAAAAAGTATGGATATAAATAAGACACATAGAAACTAGTAACATTTAAGATTATACATTTTAATCTATGTCATAACAAATATTATTAAAAAATTCCTCCCCTACTATACTGTTGGATTAGTATAGTAGAGGAGTCATTGTTTTGTGAAGTTTTTAATATGACATAAAAACAAGTCCTTATGATACCAGGTATCACATGGACACCATACCCTTCCTCTCTCTGAATTTTACAAAGCATCAATTTAGCAGTTTGTCACTTTGTGTTCCATCTAGTCTAGATTTTGATCAGTCCTATTATTTATATTCAATTTGGGTTCTATGTTCAAGTCTAACACATTAAAATAAAACTGAAAATAGAAATTTTGAGTGTTGGCCCCACTTTGACCCCTTTTTAATTTTTGAAACATTAAGAGATGTTCATAATACATGGGAATGGGAACCGTAGAGCAAAAGGGGGAGGAGCGCAACAAACATGATTAAACCCACGCTGTATATGAAGTGTTATTGGATGGTCCCTTACACATTTCTTTCATAGATTGGAAATACAATACTGCCGCTAACACAGTACTTAGTTTTTAACAAAGGAATCCGTGGGAAAATAAATGAAAGGTTTTTCTTAGAAACTACAAAAATAATCTGATTTTCATTTGAATGATAATCAGATGAGCCTGAGTTCAATGTTCTAACAAAATAAGGGCCGTCGTGGTCGTGGACGTATGGTAGTTAGATTTATAACTACTTTATGTAATAAGTACCTATCACCACTATAATATTATGAGTTCAAATCCTACTTATTGTGAGGTGTACTCAATATAACATCATGTGATAAAGTTTGTCAGTGACTTATGGTAGGTCGGTGGTTTTCTCAGGGTACTCCGGTTTCCTCCACAAGTAAAACTGACTGCCACTTTATAACTGAACTATTGTTGAAAGAGACGTTAATATCGCGGGCTCAGTTGTTAGTGTATCGTAATAACAATTTTAAAAAAATGCAATGAACATGTAGTTTTAATTTGTTTCCTAACAAAATAGGGCGTTGTGGTGATCGTATGGTAGTTGGATTTACAATTACCTATACAATTAGTGCCAATCACCACTCAAGCTGCGAGTTCGCATCCCGCTCATGGCGAGGTGTACTTGATACAACTTTATGTGATTAAGTTTGTCAGTGACTTACGACAGGTCGATATATTGGAGAGACAAATCATTTAAAAGTGTTTGGGAGCAATAAACCATAGAGTGTAAACAGGGTAGCCTAAGTCAGGTAATATCACCTATATCTGAGGTACTGTAAATAAACCATAGAGTGTAAACAGGGTAGCCTAAGTCAGGTAATATCACCTATATCTGAGGTACTGTAAATAAAACATAGAGTGTAAACAGGGTAGCCTAAGTTAGGTAATATCACCTATATCTGAGGTACTGTAAATAAACCATAGAGTGTAAACAGGGTAGCCTAAGTCAGGTAATATCACCTATATCTGAGGTACTGTAAATAAACCATAGTGTAAACAGGGTAGCCTAAGTCAGGTAATATCACCTATATCTGAGGTACTGTAAATAAAACATAGAGTGTAAACAGGGTAGCCTAAGTTAGGTAATATCACCTATATCTGGTGTACTGTAAATAAACCATAGAGTGTAAACAGGGTAGCCTAAGTCAGGTAATATCACCTATATCTGAGGTACTGTAAATAAACCATAGAGTGTAAACAGGGTAGCCTAAGTCAGGTAATATCACCTATATCTGAGGTACTGTAAATAAAACATAGAGTGTAAACAGGGTAGCCTAAGTTAGGTAATATCACCTATATCTGGTGTACTGTAAATAAACCATAGAGTGTAAACAGGGTAGCCTAAGTCAGGTAATATCACCTATATCTGAGGTACTGTAAATAAACCATAGAGTGTAAACAGGGTAGCCTAAGTCAGGTAATATCACCTATATCTGAGGTACTGTAAATAAACCATAGAGTGTAAACAGGGTAGCCTAAGTCAGGTAATATCACCTATATCTGAGGTACTGTAAATAAACCATAGAGTGTAAACAGGGTAGCCTAAGTCAGGTAATATCACCTATATCTGAGGTACTGTAAATAAACCATAGAGTGTAAACAGGGTAGCCTAAGTCAGGTAATATCACCTATATCTGAGGTACTGTAAATAAACCATAGAGTGTAAACAGGGTAGCCTAAGTCAGGTAATATCACCTATATCTGAGGTACTGTAAATAAACCATAGAGTGTAAACAGGGTAGCCTAAGTCAGGTAATATCACCTATATCTGAGGTACTGTAAATAAACCATAGAGTGTAAACAGGGTAGCCTAAGTCAGGTAATATCACCTATATCTGAGGTACTGTAAATAAACCATAGAGTGTAAACAGGGTAGCCTAAGTCAGGTAATATCACCTATATCTGAGGTACTGTAAATAAACCATAGAGTGTAAACAGGGTAGCCTAAGTCAGGTAATATCACCTATATCTGAGGTACTGTAAATAAACCATAGAGTGTAAACAGGGTAGCCTAAGTCAGGTAATATCACCTATATCTGAGGTACTGTAAATAAACCATAGAGTGTAAACAGGGTAGCCTAAGTCAGGTAATATCACCTATATCTGAGGTACTGTAAATAAACCATAGAGTGTAAACAGGGTAGCCTAAGTCAGGTAATATCACCTATATCTGAGGTACTGTAAATAAACCATAGAGTGTAAACAGGGTAGCCTAAGTCAGGTAATATCACCTATATCTGAGGTACTGTAAATAAACCATAGAGTGTAAACAGGGTAGCCTAAGTCAGGTAATATCACCTATATCTGAGGTACTGTAAATAAACCATAGAGTGTAAACAGGGTAGCCTAAGTCAGGTAATATCACCTATATCTGAGGTACTGTAAATAAACCATAGAGTGTAAACAGGGTAGCCTAAGTCAGGTAATATCACCTATATCTGAGGTACTGTAAATAAACCATAGAGTGTAAACAGGGTAGCCTAAGTCAGGTAATATCACCTATATCTGAGGTACTGTAAATAAACCATAGAGTGTAAACAGAGTAGCCTAAGTCAGGTAATATCACCTATATCTGAGGTACTGTAAATAAACCATAGAGTGTAAACAGGGTAGCCTAAGTCAGGTAATATCACCTATATCTGAGGTACTGTAAATAAACCATAGAGTGTAAACAGGGTAGCCTAAGTCAGGTAATATCACCTATATCTGAGGTACTGTAAATAAACCATAGAGTGTAAACAGGGTAGCCTAAGTCAGGTAATATCACCTATATCTGAGGTACTGTAAATAAACCATAGAGTGTAAACAGGGTAGCCTAAGTCAGGTAATATCACCTATATCTGAGGTACTGTAAATAAACCATAGAGTGTAAACAGGGTAGCCTAAGTCAGGTAATATCACCTATATCTGAGGTACTGTAAATAAACCATAGAGTGTAAACAGAGTAGCCTAAGTCAGGTAATATCACCTATATCTGAGGTACTGTAAATAAACCATAGAGTGTAAACAGGGTAGCCTAAGTCAGGTAATATCACCTATATCTGAGGTACTGTAAATAAACCATAGAGTGTAAACAGGGTAGCCTAAGTCGGGTAATATCACCTATATCTGAGGTACTGTAAATTTATATAATAAAGATATATGATAGACAATGTCAGTGCCAAATTACAGGCTAATGGGCAGGTGATGCCCTCGGGATTATTAGTCCTAAGTGGAAGTATGTGTTTTTAGAATATGCTTTTCCCATTAATATTTGAATGAATAACACACTGTGATGTGTACAGAGATTTGGTAGTTGGATTACAACTATCTGTGCAATCAGTGCCTGTCGCCACTAAAGTTTTGGGTTCGAATCCTAATGTGTACATATAATCGTATAAATGGTGCATTCGACTTGTATACGTTTACTAAAATATATTTATAAAAAAATATTTGTATTTACATGCAATACACAGGAATATTTTATGTGCGTTCAAATGATATCATAGCATTCTTAATGGAGAAGGGTTGCGCTATAATGCTGTCATAACATGCTTAATGAAAGATCAAAATACGAATGAACCTGTTGTTATGTAGACTCTGTCATAAAAGAATGTATAAAGCCTTTATAAATATTTGTGACAAGAGCCTATCGTATCATTTGAAGTACATATTGTGAAGATAATCTCTGCAAGTCTTATGCGGCTTCTGGCCATAAATCTATAAGCCCCGTTATCATATCAATTCGGTCCCTCACCCCCCCCCCCACACCTCACCCTAAATTATTTGTATGAGTAAGATAATAAGTTTGAGATTTAGACATGTAATACAATCAACATAATCTATAAAATATGTCTGACTGAATGAGACAATTTATCACCATAGACGATATCATTCACCTTACAATAACACTTTTTAAATGTTTATTTACACTTCGTTGGTTCTACATAGTTTGATGTATATTTGATACTACATTGAAAGGTTAACAAATAGATACCTTGACGAAATCAGTAAATGTAGTCATATTAAATTAGTGTCAACAAGTCCAATAAACAAAGTAAACATTAAAATTAAAATTAAAACAAATCATGAAAATGTTTTAAATGATGTTTTGTATTCTTATCAATTACACAAAAAAGTTAAATAATATTACAAATAGGTTTTGTGTATTTTTGCGTATATTGATGTTCAGCATTTAGCTCTATTAAATTAAATCAAATCTGTATTTAATTATGTTTGTGATGTACACTACATTTACCGCATAAACACGATGTTCGGTTCGTCTTTACCTCCAGTTGTTTGTTGGAGGGCTCATGTCTTATTTACTTTATGTGTGTTAGCCTCGGTATAACGGTGTCCAACACATATTGTGTAGTGTCCTTTGTTTTGTCTGTCATTGTCTTGTGTCTAATTTACCCAATGTTGCCAGTTTCTCTGGATTGTACATTCTGTATTGCCCCTTCGCTTTTCTCTAATGTTTATCATTTTTTAATAGTTTGCTATATTACTTTAAACGTTCAACATTACCATTTACACTATAATGGCGAGATGTACTCGATAAAACAATATGTAATAAAGTTTACCAATCACTTACGACAGGTCGGTGGTTTTCTTCCACCAATTAAATTGACTCCACGGTGCAACTGAAATATTGTTGAAAGAGGCGTTAAACACAATAACACTAACATTATTCCCATTACACTATATACCCATACAAACAAACCATTCTCACCACTTACCATTGAGTACTGGATACCAAAGTTACAGTGTAGAGTTTTAGCATAGCGTATCCATGGTAACGACTTATTAGAGTTTGAGTCAACTTAGTTTTATGATAGCGTATTCATGTTCACAACTTACAATAGTTTGAGATGAGGTATCCATGGTAGCAAGTTATCAAGAGTGCGATAACGTATCCATGGTAACGGCATATCCGAATTTTTGAGAACGAGGTTTCAAACCGGTCTTTTTCGTGCAGGTGAGTGAGTGATTGTTGTTCAATAACAAATCACTAATATTTCAGTTGTATCATGGCTAGAACAAGTTACATGTTTGCTAACGAATCGAAACAAAATGAGCAATCCTTATAGAAGACATTCCATAGATACTTCCTACCAAGTCTTGGATCATTGGGATAAGTGGTTTCAAAGGAGAAGATTCAAATGTGAAAAGTTAATGGACGACAAAAGAATACAAACATTACCTATTGCCACTAACGTTGTGAGTTTGAATTCCGCCCATGGTAAGGTATACTCGATGCAAAATTATGCGATAATTTTTGACAGTGACATTCGGCAGGTCGGTGGTGTTCTTTAAGTGCTACTGTTTCTCCCACTAATTAAAAATGACCACCATAATATAGCTGAACTATTGTTTAAAGTGACATTAATCACCATAAACCTAACCCGTTAATCCTTGTTATATACTCATTCAGTATCTTATAGTTTATTCGTAGTCATGGTATAACTTTAAAGGTTAAGCAGGTAAATTATGAATGCTTATGAGAAAATAAATAATTTCCTTTTAATTCTATATAATATTTAATGTATTACTTAAAAAATATATGTTCCCTCGAGAATAATCATTGCACACAATAGAGTGTCTTACACATGAAATCTGTATCATCTAAACTACAGAATAGCTTAATGAAACCAAACGTATCAATGACTTAAATATTCTATGGGGAAACGTTTAAAGATAGTAAATGGGTAATAAGATGTAAATGGGAGACGGACAGAAAATACAATGAACAAAACGACAAACAGTGATCTACAAAACATTAAACCAAATGTTTAAATCATAGGAGATTATTGAGAGAAAAGTCGAAGAACAGACAATGCAATGGCCAAATGATAAAGGACAGACAATACAATGGTCAAATGATAAAGGACAGACAATACAATGGCCAAATGATAAAGGACAGACAATACAATGGAGAAATGATAAAGGACAGACAATGCAATGGTCAAATGATAAAGGACAGACAATACAATGGCCAAATGATAAAGGACAGACAATACAATGGAGAAATGATAAAGGACAGACAATACAATGGTCAAATGATAAAGGACAGACAATACAATGGCCAAATGATAAAGGACAGACAATACAATGGAGAAATGATAAAGGACAGACAATACAATGGTCAAATGATAAAGGACAGACAATGCAATGGCCAAATGATAAAGGACAGACAATGCAATGGCCAAATGATAATGGAAAGACAATGCAATGGCCAAATGATAAAGGACAGACAATACAATGGAGAAATGATAAAGGACAGACAATGCAATGGCCAAATGATAAAGGACAGACAATACAATGGCCAAATGATAAAGGACAGACAATACAATGGCCAAATGATAAAGGACAGACAATACAATAAAGAAATGATAAAGGACAGACAATGCAATGGCCAAATGATAAAGGACAGACAATACAATGGAGAAATGATAAAGGACAGACAATGCAATGGCCAAATGATAAAGGACAGACAATACAATGGCCAAATGATAAAGGACAGACAATACAATGGAGAAATGATAAAGGACAGACAATGCAATGGCCAAATGATAAAGGACAGACAATACAATGGAGAAATGATAAAGGACAGACAATGCAATGGCCAAATGATAAAGGACAGACAATACAATGGCCAAATGATAAAGGACAGACAATACAATGGAGAAATGATAAAGGACAGACAATACAATGGTCAAATGATAAAGGACAGACAATGCAATGGCTAAATGATAAAGGACAGACAATGCAATGGCCAAATGATAAAGGACAGACAATGCAATGGCCAAATGATAAAGGACAGACAATACAATAGAGAAATGATAAAGGACAGACAATACAATGGTCAAATGATAAAGGACAGACAATGCAATGGCCAAATGATAAAGGACAGACAATGCAATGGCCAAATGATAAAGGACAGACAATGCAATGGAGAAATGATAAAGGACAGACAATGCAATGGCCAAATGATAAAGGACAGACAATGCAATGGCCAAATGATAAAGGACAGACAATACAATGGCCAAATGATAAAGGACAGACAATACAATGGCCAAATGATAAAGGACAGACAATGCAATGGCCAAATGGTAAAGAACAGACAATACAATGGCCAAATGATAAAGGACAGACAATACAATGGCCAAATGATAAAGGACAGACAATGCAATGGCCAAATGATAAAGGACAGACAATACAATGGAGAATTGATAAAGGACAGACAATGCAATGGAGAAATGATAAAGGACAGACAATACAATGGCCAAATGATAAAGGCCAGACAATGCAATGGAGAAATGATAAAGGACAGACAATACAATGGAGAATTTATAAAGGACAGACAATGCAATGGAGAAATGATAAAGGACAGACAATGCAATGATAAAGGACAAACAATGCAACAGCCAAATGATAAAGGACAGACAATACAATGGAGAAATGATAAAGGACAGACAATGCAATGGAGAAATGATAAAGGACAGACAATACAATGGCCAAATGATAAAGGCCAGACAATGCAATGGAGAAATGATAAAGGACAGACAATGCAATGGCCAAATGATAAAGGACAGACAATGCAATGGCCAAATGATAAAGGACAGACAATACAATGGCCAAATGATAAAGGACAGACAATACAATGGCCAAATGATAAAGGACAAACAATGCAATGGCCAAATGATAAAGGAAAGACAATACAATGGCCAATTGTAATGCTCTTTCTCCGTGCAAAAGTGATACCTGTTAATCCTCAAATCCACGGAGATGTAATGTGCCCTCTGTTTGTGCTTAACTTTATTTTTGAGCCAGTTTGTACATGCAGCCGATATCATTGTTTTCTTGAAATTTCATCTACGTATATACATTTGTTAATAAAATATGTTGATATTGTAAATGCAGAACTGATAGAAAGTACACTGAAACAAACAATAATGTGTAGCTGTTTTAATGATTTTTTATGGCTCTCAAAATATAAAAAATGTAGCGTGCATCTAATATTTATTGATTGCTTCATTTGATTAATGTTCATATTAAAAATAAATATAGATAGCAATTCTTCTCTTCAAAAATAGGTTTACGATTTACAACTTACGACTTACGTGTACCTTCCACCACTCTTAACTTTGCGATCACTTTTTATCATAAGTCGTAAATCCTAACTATTAGTGAAACGGTCGTAACTCTTAAAAGTACACTTACGTCTACGTTTACGACCTTTAGTGAAACGGTCGCCTGGTCTGTACAATGATCTAAGACGCCCAGGGAAACACACTTAGGGGCCCCTGTTATCGTACACTTCATTTGTCTAGGAAAAACATAAATAAGTAATTGTCAACTCCCTGAAAACACTTTAAAAAATACAAAAATGTACAACATAATATCATATCATTAAATACATTAACTAACTGTATGTTCCTGTTTATGTTTTATTTAACAAGTAGTTTTGACTCTTATCTATGTATATATTCCAACATCCATTGCATAAACCTATGAGGGAACTAAGTTTATCACTCAGTAATAATCATAATTTTAATTAAAAATTTTCAACAAATATTTCTATATTGAGAAACTATTACATACAAATTAACAGTTTGAGGGGGGAGCAGTCGTGGCATTGATCATATGGTAGTTGGATTTACAACTACCTATGCAATCAGTGCCTATCACCACTGACGATGTGAGTGCGATCAGGGTAAGTTGTACAGCATTATGTGATAAAGTTTGTCAATGATTAGCGGCAGGTTGTTGGTTTTCTCCGGGACCTCTAAAACTGACATCCACGATATAACTGAACTATAGTTGAAAGTGGCTCTGCCAAATGTATAACATTTATTGATTGGGTGCTCTCCAAGCATCAATCAGATCATTTCTTTCTAGATATTTTCTTTCCCCCCACTCTCGTTCAGTTTTCCAATTTTGATTCAGTATCAATAGAACATTGTGTTTCTTGTAAACACACGATTTCAATTTTCTTTTTTCGACACTAACAACTGCTATGCCATTAACATTTAATGTAACAATACAAAGAGACATATTATTTACAAATTGACAGTAAAAGGTCACAATGTGGAACTCACCTCACACAGGTGACTACAATTAAATATAGGTATATTTACAAATATGACAACAATATATATACAATAAATCACAATCCTCATATTGTTAGAGTAAATTACAGACAAATCAATTGATATTATATTAGATACAAATAACATAATTGTTATAAAATAAAAAATGCTAACAAAATTATATTGAAGAGATCACGATTTGGGACACCTCGCTTAAAAGCACTAATAATATATACCAGTGATTTTGTCATTGATAGGTTAGGAATTAGGACGTTAGCCACGTGCAAGCAAAGTACATGCTGTATATGAATCACGCAAAAAATTATATTTACTAGAAATGTCAATGATTAAATATTGCCATGAGTATATTTTGTTCCAGTGGTACTATAGCTTCCAAATGAATTGGGATTTTTTTATTGTTGATTATCGGTTGAACCTGGGATTGATGTTGAACTTCTGATACCTTTTTTATTTTTCTATTTTGAGTGGTAATTTTACATAATCCAGTATTATGTCACTTATAACACTAGCTCCTGCTTCACTAATGTCATTTAACTTATAGATTACTCTGTTTGGTACATATTTTGGAGTGAACTCTGACCACAAGTCAATAAACTTCATCTTATTGTTTTTCAGATACAATTTTTTATGCAACACCTCTGCTAGCATTTGGATATTTAAGTTTCACATACTCAATATTCGTACATCAAACCTTCCAAATTTACTCATAATAGGAATAAGGGGAACACCATTCATGAGTTACATATATCGGGTTCCTATTCTGATATACGTATCCTTAATCAGACCGATGCATAGAGAGTGTTGTATCATATCGACGAATGTTTGCATAAAAGCACATATTACCCGATTGGAAAATTCACACAGTGTATCTTTTATTGTTATATTTGAAACTTGCTTTTCTACATCAACAAGTTTTATATATCGCTTTCTAATCTTGATCCCTTTGTTAATAAAATGTGTTTAGTGCCAGGGTCGAAAACTGTGACAATAAATTCCCTCTGTTATTCTTATGGACTGTATTAAACCTTTATCCACATGTTTTTCAATTTCTACTAGGACTTCAGTATACTAGACCCTTTGTAAAGCTTTTACCAATGAGTGAGTGAGTGATTGTTGCTTAACCCCAATTCAGCAATTTTTCAGCTATATCATGGCGAGAACAAAATAATTTTCAATGAGATGATGATGAGGTCCGTTTTGTTCTAAACAAACACGCCGAGATGTATTTTTATATTGCTAGCTTACTGAAGCTACAGTCCGCTGATGGAAATGTCGCTTCACTCGGACACATTATTCTGATTCCGAGCCAACCAGACTTTGCTCTTTCTTCTTGAGGCTGCATGCCTAGCGAAGAAGCAATGAATACCAAATTTATAGTCTTTGGTTTGACCCCAACCTGGGTTCGAACCCACGATATACCGCACTCGAGGTGAGCATGCCAACCATTACGCCACAGATGTGGTTGTTGTACTAATGTGTACTGACAAATGTCTCTGGATTTGACTTTTATTGTGTTCGTTTGTTTTAGATGCCACCATTTTGTAAACAATGAACTCACAGTTTACAGAGTGAGAAGAAATTTTCCAAAAGTCACCACATTGTCAACACAATTATAGCATGTCAAGGGCACATAATCCAGTTAATTGAAATTTCACATATTTTAAAAAAATGCAAGGCAAAAGTGTAAACTGCATAAAAAAGCAATATTTCTCATTTCAATTGAGAATACAATGGATAAAATAAATATCTCAAAATGTTGGTTGTCCCCTGTGTAAGATAAACTGAATTAAAATCCAACAAACTCTAAAACTATCAACACCGATATCATGATGACATAGCAATTTGTTTTAAAATAACAAGGTATATATCAGAGTTAGTGTGCATGCCAGGTTTCTGGAATAGCCTTCATCAGGTATGCTCAAAATCACACTCGGGGCAGAACTTAGCATTTTGTATTGGACATGTGACAAAAGTTTGGAAAGTTCAGAGATTGTGAGTATTGATGTACAGAAGATGTTGAACAAGAAATAGGTTGCTACTGTAGGTTGACATCCTCTGTCTCTCTTGGTTGTTGCTATAGTAACCAGATGATGATTTTTAAAGATTTCCATGACCATCATCAGACATCTTTTCTTCTGCTTCATTCTTTTACCTTGCTACGGAAAAATACAAAAATACAATTTAACGATAACCACTGTATAATGATGTTCATTCCTAGTATGATTAACCATGTAATTATAACCACTGTATAATGGTGTTCATTCCTAGTATGATTAACCATGTAATTATAACCACTGTATAATGGTGTTCATTCCTAGTATGATTAACCATGTAATTATAACCACTGTATAATGGTGTTCATTCATACTATGATTAACCATGTAATTATAACCGCTCTATAATGGTGTTCATTCCTAGTATGATTAACCATGTAATTATAACCACTGTATAATGGTGTTCATTCCTAGTATGATTAACCATGTAATTATAACCACTGTATAATGGTGTTCATTCCTAGTATGATTAACCATGTAATTATAACCACTGTATAATGGTGTTCATTCCTAGTATGATTAACCATGTAATTATAACCGCTGTATAATGGTGTTCATTCCTAGTATGATTAACCATGTAATTATAACCACTGTATACTGGTGTTCATCCCTAGTATGATTAACCATGTAGTTATAACCACTGTATAATGGTGTTCATTCCTAGTATGATTAACCATGTAATTATAACCGCTGTATAATGGTGTTCATTCCTAGTATGATTAACCTTGTAATTATAACCACTGTATAATGGTGTTAATTCCTAGTATGATTAACCATGTAATTATAACCACTGTATACTGGTGTTCATTCCTAGTATGATTAACCATGTAATTATAATCACTGTATAATGGTGTTCATACCTAGTATGATTAACCATGTAATTATAACCACTGTATAATGGTGTTCATACCTAGTATGATTAACCATGTAATTATAACCACTGTATAATGGTGTTCATTCCTAGTATGATTAACCATATAATTATAACCACTATATACTGGTGTTCATACCTAGTATGATTAACCATGTAATTATAACCACTGTATAATGGTGTTCACTCCTAGTATGATTAACCATGTAATTATAACCACTGTATAATGGTGTTCACTTCTAGTATGATTAACCATGTAATTATAACCACTGTATAATGATGTTCACTTCTAGTATGATTAACCATGTAATTATAACCACTGTATAATGGTGTTCATACCTAGTATGATTAACCATGTAATTATAACCACTGTATAATGGTGTTCATTCCTAGTATGATTAGCCATGTAATTATAACCACTGTATAATGGTGTTCATTCCTAGTATGATTAACTATGTAATTATAACCACTGTATAATGGTGTTCATTCCTAGTATGATTAACCATGTAATTATAACCACTATATAATGGTGTTCATTCCTAGTATGATTAACCATGTAATTATAACCACTGTATAATGGTGTGCATACCTAGTATGATTAACCATGTAATTATAACCACTGTATAATGGTGTTCATTTCTAGTATGATTAACTATATAATTATAACCACTGTATTATGGTGTTCATTCCTAGTATGATTAACCATGTAATTATAACCACTGTATAATGGTGTTCATTCCTAGTATGATTAACCATGTAATTATAACCACTGTATAACGGTGTTCATACCTAGTATGATTAAACATGTAATTATAACCACTGTATAATGGTGTTCATCCCTAGTATGATTAACCATGTAATTATAACCACTGTATAACGGTGTTCATACCTAGTATGATTAACCATGTAATTATAACCACTGTATAATGGTAATCATTCCTAGTATGATTAACCATATAATTATAACCACTGTATAATGGTGTTCATACCTAGTATGATTAACCATGTAATTATTACCACTGTATAATGGTGTTCATTCCTAGTATGATTAGCCATGTAATTATAACCACTGTATAATGGTGTTCATTCGTAGTATGATTAACCATGTAATTATAACCACTGTATAATGGTGTTCATACCTAGTATGATTAACAATGTAATTATAGCCACCATATAATGGTGTTCATTCCTAGTATGATTAACCATGTAATTATAACCACTATATAATGGTGTTCATACCTAGTATGATTAACCATGTAATTATAAACACTGTATAATGGTGTTCATTCCTAGTATGATTAACCATGTAATTATAACCACTATATAATGGTGTTCATACCTAGTATGATTAACCATCTAATTATAACCACTGTATACTGGTGTTCATTCCTAGTATGATTAACCCTGTAATTATAACCACTGTATAATGGTGTTCATACCTAGTATGATTAACCATGTAATTATAACCACTGTATAATGGTGTTCATTCCTAGTATGTTTAACCATGTAATTATAGCCACTGTATAATGGTGTTCATTCCTAGTATGATTAACCATGTAATTATAACCACTGTATAATGGTGTTCATACCTAGTATGATTAACCATGTAATTATAACCACTATATAATGGTGTTCATTCCTAGTATGATTAACCATGTAATTATAACCACTGTATAATGGTGTTCATACCTAGTATGATTAACAATGTAATTATAGCCACCATATAATGGTGTTCATTCCTAGTATGATTAACCATGTAATTATAACCACTGTATAATGGTGTTCATTCCTAGTATGATTAACCATGTAATTATAACCACTATATAATGGTGTTCATACCTAGTATGATTAACCATGTAATTATAACCACTGTATACTGGTGTTCATTCCTAGTATGATTAACCATGTAATTATAACCACTGTATAATGGTGTTCATACCTAGTATGATTAACAATGTAATTATAGCCACCATATAATGGTGTTCATTCCTAGTATGATTAACCATGTAATTATAACCACTATATAATGGTGTTCATACCTAGTATGATTAACCATGTAATTATAACCACTGTATACTGGTGTTCATTCCTAGTATGATTAACCATGTAATTATAAACACTGTATAATGGTGTTCGTTCCTAGTATGATTAACCATGTAATTATAACCACTGTATACTGGTGTTCATACCTAGTATGATTAACCCTGTAATTATAGCCACTGTATAATGGTGTTCATTCCTAGTATGATTAACCATGTAATTATAACCACTGTATACTGGTGTTCATTCCTAGTATGATTAACCATGTAATTATAACCACTGTATAATGGTGTTCATACCTAGTATGATTAACCATGTAATTATAACCACTATATAATGGTGTTCATACCTAGTATGATTAACCATGTAATTATAAACACTGTATAATGGTGTTCATTCCTAGTATGATTAACCATGTAATTATAACCACTGTATAATGGTGTTCATACCTAGTATGATTAACCATCTAATTATAACCACTGTATACTGGTGTTCATTCCTAGTATGATTAACCCTGTAATTATAACCGCTGTATAATGGTGTTCATACCTAGTATGATTAACCATGTAATTATAACCACTGTATAATGGTGTTCATTCCTAGTATGATTAACCATGTAATTATAGCCACTGTATAATGGTGTTCATTCCTAGTATGATTAACCATGTAATTATAACCACTGTATAATGGTGTTCATACCTAGTATGATTAACCATGTAATTATAACCACTATATAATGGTGTTCATTCCTAGTATGATTAACCATGTAATTATAACCACTGTATAATGGTGTTCATACCTAGTATGATTAACAATGTAATTATAGCCACCATATAATGGTGTTCATTCCTAGTATGATTAACCATGTAATTATAACCGCTCTATACTGGTGTTCATTCCTAGTATGATTAACCATGTAATTATAACCACTGTATAATGGTGTTCATTCCTAGTATGATTAACCATGTAATTATAACCACTGTATAACGGTGTTCATAACTAGTATGATTAACCATGTAATTATAACCACTGTATAATGGTGTTCATTCCTAGTATGATTAACCATGTAATTATAACCACTGTATAATGGTGTTCATTCCTAGTATGATTAACCATGTAATTATAATCACTGTATAATGGTGTTCATACCTAGTATGATTAACCATGTAATTATAACCACTGTATAATGGTGTTCATTCCTAGTATGATTAACCATGTAATTATAACCACTGTATAATGGTGTTCATACCTAGTATGATTAACCATGTAATTATAACCACTGTATAACGGTGTTCATTCCTAGTATGATTAACCATGTAATTATAACCACTGTATAATGGTGTTCATACCTAGTATGATTAACCATGTAATTATAACCACTGTATAATGGTGTTCATTCCTAGTATGATTAACCATGTAATTATAACCACTGTATAATGGTGTTCATTCCTAGTATGATTAACCATGTAATTATAATCACTGTATAATGGTGTTCATACCTAGTATGATTAACCATGTAATTATAACCACTGTATAATGGTGTTCATTCCTAGTATGATTAACCATGTAATTATAACCACTGTATAATGGTGTTCATACCTAGTATGATTAACCATGTAATTATAACCACTGTATAATGGTGTTCATTCCTAGTATGATTAGCCATGTAATTATAACCACTGTATAATGGTGTTCATTCCTAGTATGATTAACCATGTAATGATAACCACTGTATAATGGTGTGCATACCTAGTATGATTAACCATGTAATTATAACCACTGTATAATGGTGTTCATTCCTAGTATGATTAACCATGTTATTATAACCATTGTATAATGGTGTTCATTCCTAGTATGATAAACATGTAATTATAACCACTGTATAATGGTGTTCATACCTAGTATGATTAACCATGTAATTATAACCACTGTATAATGGTGTTCATTCCTAGTATGATTAACCATGTAATTATAACCACTGTATACTGGTGTTCATTCCTAGTATGATTAACTATGTAATTATAACCACTTTATAATGGTGTTCCTTCCTAGTATGATTAACCATGTAATTATAACCACTGTATAATGGTGTTCATACCTAGTATGATTAACCATGTAATTATAACCACTGTATAATGGTGCTAATTCCTAGTATGATTAACCATGTAATAATAACCACTGTATAATGGTGTCCATTCCTAGTATGATTAACCATGTAATAATAAACACTGTATAATGGTGTCCATTCCTAGTATGATTAACCATGTAATTATAACCACTGTATAATGGTGTTCATTCCTAGTATGATTAACCATGTAATTATAACCACTGTATAATGGTGTTCATTCCTAGTATGATTAACCATGTTATTATAACCACTGTATAATGGTGTTCATTCCTAGTATGATAAACATGTAATTATAACCACTGTATAATGGTGTTCATACCTAGTATGATTAACCATGTAATTATAACCACTGTATAATGGTGTTCATTCCTAGTATGATTAACCATGTAATTATAACCACTGTATACTGGTGTTCATTCCTAGTATGATTAACTATGTAATTATAACCACTTTATAATGGTGTTCCTTCCTAGTATGATTAACCATGTAATTATAACCACTGTATAATGGTGTTCATACCTAGTATGATTAACCATGTAATTATAACCACTGTATAATGGTGCTAATTCCTAGTATGATTAACCATGTACTAATAACCACTGTATAATGGTGTCAATTCCTAGTATGATTAACCATGTAATAATAAACACTGTATAATGGTGTCCATTCCTAGTATGATTAACCATGTAATTATAAACACTGTATAATGGTGTTCATTCCTAGTATGATTAACCATGTAATTATAACCACTGTATAATGGTGTTCATTCCTAGTATGATTAACCATGTAATTATAACCACTGTATAATGGTGTTCATTCCTAGTATGATTAACCATATAATTATACACACTGTATAATGGTGTTCATTCCTAGTATGCTTAACCATGTAATTATAACCACTATATAATGGTGTTCATTCCTAGTATGATTAACCATGTAATTATAACCACTGTATAATGGTGTTCATACCTAGTATGATTAACCATGTAATTATAACCACTGTATAATGGTGTTCATTCCTAGTATGATTAACCATGTAATTATAACCACTATATAATGGTGTTCATACCTAGTATGATTAACCATGTAATTATAACCACTGTATAATGGTGTTCATACCTAGTATGATTAACTATGTAATTATAACCACTTTATAATGGTGTTCCTTCCTAGTATGATTAACCATGTAATTATAACCACTGTATAATGGTGTTCATACCTAGTATGATTAACCATGTAATTATAACCACTGTATAATGGTGCTAATTCCTAGTATGATTAACCATGTAATAATAAACACTGTATAATGGTGTCCATTCCTAGTATGATTAACCATGTAATAATAAACACTGTATAATGGTGTCCATTCCTAGTATGATTAACCATGTAATTATAAACACTGTATAATGGTGTTCATTCCTAGTATGATTAACCATGTAATTATAACCACTGTATAATGGTGTTCATTCCTAGTATGATTAACCATATAATTATACACACTGTATAATGGTGTTCATTCCTAGTATGCTTAACCATGTAATTATAACCACTATATAATGGTGTTCATTCCTAGTATGATTAACCATGTAATGATAACCACTGTATAATGGTGTTCATTCCTAGTATGATTAACCATGTAATGATAACCACTGCATAATGGTGTGCATACCTAGTATGATTAACCATGTAATTATAACCACTGTATAATGGTGTTCATTCCTAGTATGATTAACCATGTAATTATAACCACTGTATAATGGTGTTCATTCCTAGTATGATAAACATGTAATTATAACCACTGTATAATGGTGTTCATACCTAGTATGATTAACCATGTAATTATAACCACTGTATAATGGTGTTCATTCCTAGTATGATTAACCATGTAATTATAACCACTGTATACTGGTGTTCATTCCTAGTATGATTAACTATGTAATTATAACCACTTAATAATGGTGTTCCTTCCTAGTATGATTAACCATGTAATTATAACCACTGTATAATGGTGTTCATACCTAGTATGATTAACCATGTAATTATAACCACTGTATAATGGTGCTAATTCCTAGTATGATTAACCATGTAATAATAACCACTGTATAATGGTGTCCATTCCTAGTATGATTAACCATGTAATAATAAACACTGTATAATGGTGTCCATTCCTAGTATGATTAACCATGTAATTATAAACACTGTATAATGGTGTTCATTCCTAGTATGATTAACCATGTAATTATAACCACTGTATAATGGTGTTCATTCCTAGTATGATTAACCATGTAATTATAACCACTGTATAATGGTGTTCATTCCTAGTATGATTAACCATATAATTATACACACTGTATAATGGTGTTCATTCCTAGTATGCTTAACCATGTAATTATAACCACTATATAATGGTGTTCATTCCTAGTATGATTAACCATGTAATGATAACCACTGTATAATGGTGTGCATACCTAGTATGATTAACCATGTAATTATAACCACTGTATAATGGTGTTCATTCCTAGTATGATTAACCATGTTATTATAACCACTGTATAATGGTGTTCATTCCTAGTATGATAAACATGTAATTATAACCACTGTATAATGGTGTTCATACCTAGTATGATTAACCATGTAATTATAACCACTGTATAATGGTGTTCATTCCTAGTATGATTAACCATGTAATTATAACCACTGTATACTGGTGTTCATTCCTAGTATGATTAACTATGTAATTATAACCACTTTATAATGGTGTTCCTTCCTATTATGATTAACCATGTAATTATAACCACTGTATAATGGTGTTCATACCTAGTATGATTAACCATGTAATTTTAACCACTGTATAATGGTGCTAATTCCTAGTATGATTAACCATGTAATAATAACCACTGTATAATGGTGTCCATTCCTAGTATGATTAACCATGTAATAATAAACACTGTATAATGGTGTCCATTCCTAGTATGATTAACCATGTAATTATAAACACTGTATAATGGTGTTCATTCCTAGTATGATTAACCATGTAATTATAACCACTGTATAATGGTGTTCATTCCTAGTATGATTAACCATGTAATTATAACCACTGTATAATGGTGTTCATTCCTAGTATGATTAACCATATAATTATACACACTGTATAATGGTGTTCATTCCTAGTATGCTTAACCATGTAATTATAACCACTATATAATGGTGTTCATTCCTAGTATGATTAACCATGTAATTATAACCACTGTATAATGGTGTTCATACCTAGTATGATTAACCATGTAATTATAACCACTGTATAATGGTGTTCATTCCTAGTATGATTAACCATGTAATTATAACCACTGTATAATGGTGTTCATACCTAGTATGATTAACCATGTAATTATAACCACTGTATAATGGTGTTCATACCTAGTATGATTAACTATGTAATTATAACCACTTTATAATGGTGTTCCTTCCTAGTATGATTAACCATGTAATTATAACCACTGTATAATGGTGTTCATACCTAGTATGATTAACCATGTAATTATAACCACTGTATAATGGTGCTAATTCCTAGTATGATTAACCATGTAATTATAAACACTGTATAATGGTGTTCATTCCTAGTATGATTAACCATGTAATTATAACCACTGTATAATGGTGCTAATTCCTAGTATGATTAACCATGTAATAATAAACACTGTATAATGGTGTCCATTCCTAGTATGATTAACCATGTAATAATAAACACTGTATAATGGTGTCCATTCCTAGTATGATTAACCATGTAATTATAAACACTGTATAATGGTGTTCATTCCTAGTATGATTAACCATGTAATTATAACCACTGTATAATGGTGTTCATTCCTAGTATGATTAACCATGTAATTATAACCACTGTATAATGGTGTTCATTCCTAGTATGATTAACCATGTAATTATAACCACTGTATAATGGTGTTCATCCCTAGTATGATTAACCATGTAATTATAACCACTCTATAATGGTGTTCATCCCTAGTATGACTAAGCATGTAATTATAACCACTGTATAATGGTGTCCATTCCTAGTATGATTAACCATGTAATTATAAACACTCTATAATGGTGTTCATTCCTAGTATGATTAACCATGTAATTATAACCACTGTATAATGGTGTTCACTCCTAGTATGATTAACCATGTAATTATAACCACTGTATAATGGTGTTCATTCCTAGTATGATTAACCATGTAATTATAACCACTGTATAATGGTGTTCATTCCTAGTATGATTAACCATGTAATTATAACCACTGTATAATGGTGTTCATTCCTAGTATGATTAACCATGTAATTATAACCACTATATACTGGTGTTCATTCCTAGTATGATTAACCATGTAATTATAAACACTGTATACTGGTGTTCATTTCTAGTATGATTAACCATGTAATTATAACCACTGTATACTGGTGTTCATTCCTAGTATGATTAATCATGTAATTATAAAGACTGCATAATGGTGTTCATTCCTAGTATGATTAACCATGTAATTATAACCACTGTATAATGGTGTTCATTCCTAGTATGATTAACCATGTAATTATAAACACTGTATAATGGTGTCCATTCCTAGTATGATTAACCATGTAATTATAAACACTCTATAATGGTGTTCATTCCTAGTATGATTAACCATGTAATTATAACCACTGTATAATGGTGTTCACTCCTAGTATGATTAACCATGTAATTATAACCACTGTATAATGGTGTTCATACCTAGTATGATTAACCATGTAATTATAACCACTGTATAATGGTGTTCATTCCTAGTATGATTAACCATGTAATTATAACCACTGTATAATGGTGTTCATTCCTAGTATGATTAACCATGTAATTATAACCACTATATACTGGTGTTCATTCCTAATATGATTAACCATGTAATTATAAACACTGTATACTGGTGTTCATTTCTAGTATGATTAACCATGTAATTATAACCACTGTATACTGGTGTTCATTCCTAGTATGATTAACCATGTAATTATAACCACTGTATAATGGTGTTCATACCTAGTATGATTAACCATGTAATTATAACCACTGTATAATGGTGTTCATTTCTAGTATGAATAACCATGTAATCATAACCACTGTATAATGGTGTTCATTCCTAGTATGATTAACCATGTTATTATAACCACTGTATAATGGTGTTCATATCTAGTATGATTAACCATGTAATTATAACCACTGTATAATGGTGTTCATTTCTAGTATGATTAACCATGTAATTATAACCACTGTATACTGGTGTTCATTCCTAGTATGATTAACCATGTAATTATAACCACTGTATAATGGTGTTCATACCTAGTATGATTAACCATGTAATTATAACCACTGTATAATGGTGTTCATTTCTAGTATGAATAACCATGTAATCATAACCACTGTATAATGGTGTTCATTCCTAGTATGATTAACCATGTAATTATAACCACTGTATAATGGTGTTCATTTCTAGTATGATTAACCATGTAATTATAACCACTGTATAATGGTGTTCATACCTAGTATGATTAATAAATGTAATTCTTTAAATACTATTTTTAAATCATGTTTTTTTTTGTAATAACTGAAATTATTTAATGATCCTCTACAGTGTAATAAATCTTTCCCTAAAATGCCACGTCTGAAAAAAAACCTTATAAAGTCGTAGGAAAAGGCAAAATCAATATCCTTGACACACAAATTACATGATTGCTCACTTTGCTGGATAGGTACAGGAGATTCAATTAAAATGGACAGGGTTAAATTAGATTTATTGGCCCAAATTGCCCCTGTTGTTGAAATGATGCGTATGTGAGTAAAATGTCAACCCAATACAAATATTCATTAGTTATTCCTGGAACAAATTATTAAACTATAAACACATACCCCATAGTCGTGACAAATAAAACCGTAGATATCTAATTTAGTGTGCACAAATCATTTCTGTAGTAAACTTCATCTGATACGACCATATTCACAGATTATGGTATTTCACAACATACATTATGTCACTACATTATGTTTGTGTCAACATAATATATGGTAGCTGGATTTACAACTACCTATGCAATGAGTGGTTATCATCACAAAAGTTGTGAGTTCGAATCTTGTTAATGGTGAGGTGTACTTGATACAACATTATGTGATAAATTTTGTCTGTGACTTGCGGCAGTTTGATAGTTTTCTGTGGATACTAACTGCCACGATAAAAAAAAATGTCATGGAAAGTGGCTTTAACATCACACATCCTTAACTTAACATGTAAAATATCATATGTATAGATTGGAGAAAAGCAAGTTTTACTTGTACAAGCTACTGAATGTTGTATAAATGTTGGTCTTTGCTTTAACAGAATTACCTATATTTCTTTCTTAAAAAATGGACTCCTCTTGTATCAGCAGATTGAAATGCCTTCATCAGCATGAGTATCGTTTTGACTTTACTTGAACTTCTCCACTCTTCCATAACACCAAAGGTCTGCTCGTACATACTCTTTGGATACTTGTAAAGAATCCTCTCAATTGCTGCCATACACAATTCTAGTTCAACTCCAAGGTGGATAGCACAGTTCCCGACTTCTTTTGATAAGTCCTGCAAGACATCATCCTTAGGGATTTCTTGTAGTGCACTATTTGCATAATCTAGAAAATAAAAGCAACGGAAATTGTAGTTCCTTAATATTTCTTTCCTATCCTCCAAACAGATCAAAAGTTAAATATGTCCTGCAATGGTAGCCATTTTTGACAATAATAAGAAACAGAGATAATTGTATTTACCTCCAGCCTAATATTTGACCTCAAAACAACTCATTGTCATAACGCAAAACAAGCCTATTCAATATTAGAATATTTTCAATTTTATATGGAACCTTTTCGGATTTATGGTAGTGTTTCCATCGTATGCCCGTCAAACATACTTTTTGTATTAATGGTAGTGTGTCAGTCAGACATAGTTTTTGTATTGATGGTAGTGTGTCAGTCAGATATATTTTTGCATTGATGGTAGTGTGTCAGTCAGACATACTTTTTGTATTGATGGTAGTGTGTCAGTCAGACATACTTTTTGTATTGATGGTAGTGTGTCAGTCAGATATACTTTTTGTATTGATGGTAGTGTGTCAGTCAGACATACTTTTTGTATTGATGGTAGTGTGTCAGTCAGATATACTTTTTGTATTGATGGTAGTGTGCCAGTCAGACATACTTGCTGTATTGTTGGCAGTGTGTCAGTCAGATATACTTTTTGTATTGAAGGTAGTGTGCCAGTCAGACATACTTGCTGTATTGTTGGCAGTGTGTCAGTCAGATATACTTGTTGTATTGATGGTAGTGTGTCAGTCAGATATACTTTTTGTATTGATGGTAGAGTGTCAGTCAGACACACTATTTATACTGATGGTAGTGTGTCAGTCAGACATACTTTTTGTAATCATGGTAGTTTGTCAGTCAGACATACTTTTTTGTAATCATGGTAGTGTGTTAGTCAGACATACTTTTTGTATTGATGGTAGTGTGTCAGTCAGACATACTTTTTGTATTGATGGTAGTGTGTCAATCAGATATAGTTTTTGTATTGATGGTAGAGTGTCAGTCAGACATACTATTTATATTGATGGTAGGTGTCAGTCAGACATATTTTTTGTAATCATGGTAGTTTGTCAGTCAGACATACTTTTTTGTATTGATGATAGTGTGTTAGTCAGACATACATTTTGTAATCATGGTAGTGTGTCAGTCAGACATACTTTTTTGTATTGATGGTAGTGTGTCAGTCAGACATACTTTTTTGTATTGATGGTAGTGTGTCAGTCAGACATACTTTTTTGTATTGATGGTAGTGTGTCAGTCAGACATACATTTTGTAATCATGGTAGTGTGTCTGTCAGATATACTTTTTGTATTGATGGTAGTGTGTTAGTCAGACATACTTGTTGTATTGATGGTAGTGTGTCAGTCAGACATACTTTTTGTATTGATGGTAGTGTGTTAGTCAGAAATACTTTTGTATTGATGGTAGTGTGTTAGTCAGACATACTTTTTGTATTGATGGTGGTGTGTTAGTCAGACATACTTTTTGTATTGATGGTAGTGTGTTAGTCAGACATACTTGTTGTATTGATGGTAGTGTGTCAGTTAGACATACTTGTTGTATTGATGGTAGTCTGTCAGTCAGACATACTTATTGTATTAATGGTAGTGTGTCAGTCAGACATACTTGTTGTATTGATGGTAGTGTGTCAGTCAGATATACTTGTTGTATTGATGATATTGTGTTAGTCAGATATACTTTTTGTAATCATGGTAGTGTGTCAGTCAGACATACTTTTTTTTATTGATGGTAGTGTGACAGTCAGACATACTATTTATATTGATGGTAGTGTGTTAGTCAGACATACATTTTGTAATCATGGTAGTTTGTCAGTCAGACATACTTTTTTGTATTGATGATAGTGTGTTAGTCAGACATATTTTTTGTATTGATGGTAGTGTGTCAGTCAGATATAGTTTTTGTATTGATGGTAGAGTGTCAGTCAGACATACTATTTATATTGATGGTAGTGTGTCAGTCAAGACATATTTTTTGTAATCATGGTAGTTTGTCAGTCAGACATACTTTTTTGTATTGATGATAGTGTGTTAGTCAGACATACATTTTGTAATCATGGTAGTATGTCAGTTAGACATACATTTTTGTATTGATGGTAGTGTGTCAGTCAGACATACTTTTTGTATTAATGATAGTGTGTCAGTCAGACATACTTTTTTTTATTGATGGTAGAGTGTCAGTCAGACATACTATTTATATTGACGGTATTGTCTCCGTTAGAGATACTTTTTTGTATTGATGGTATTGTGTCAGTCAGAAATACTTTTGTATTGATGGTATGTGTCAGTTAGACATACATTTTTGTATTGATGGTAGTGTGTCAGTCAGACATATTTTTTGTATTGATGGTAGAGTGTCAGTCAGACATACTATTTATATTGATGGTAGTGTGTCAGTCAAGACATATTTTTTTGTAATCATGGTAGTTTGTCAGTCAGACATACTTTTTTATTGATGGTAGAGTGTCAGTTAGATATAGTTTTTGTATTGGTGGTAGAGTGTCAGTCAGACATACTATTTATATTGATGGTAGTGTGTCAGTCAGACATATTTTCTGTAATCATGGTAGTTTGTCAGTCAGACATACTTTTTTGTAATGATGGTAGTGTGACAGTCAGACATACTTTTTTGTATTGATGGTAGTGTGTCAGTCAGATATACCTTTTATACTGATGGTAGTGTGTCGGTCAGATATACTTTTTGTATTGATGGTAGTGTGTCAGTCAGACATACTTTTTTATTGATGGTAGAGTGTCAGTCAGAAATACTTTTGTATTGATGGTAGTGTGTCAGTTAGACATACATTTTTGTATTGATGGTAGTGTGACAGTCAGATATACTATTTATATTGATGGTAGTGTGTCAGTTAGACATACATTTTTGTATTGATGGTAGTGTGACAGTCAGATATACTATTTATATTAATAGTAGTGTGTCAGTTAGACATACATTTTTGTATTGATGGTAGTGTGTCAGTCAGATATACTTTTGGTATTGATGGTAGTGTGTCAGTCAGACATACTTTTTGTATTGATGGTAGTGTGTCAGTCAGACATACATTTTGTATTAATGGTAGTGTGTCAGTTAGACATACATTTTTGTATTGATGGTAGTGTGACAGTCAGACATACTTTTTTATTGATGGTAGAGTGTCAGTCAGAAATACTTTTGTATTGATGGTAGTGTGTCAGTTAGACATACATTTTTGTATTGATGGTAGTGTGACAGTCAGATATACTATTTATATTGATGGTAGTGTGTCAGTTAGACATACATTTTTTTATTGATGGTAGTGTGTCAGTCAGACATACTTTTTGTATTAATGATAGTGTGTCAGTCAGACATACATTTTGTATTAATGGTAGTGTGTCAGTTAGACATACATTTTTTTATTGATGGTAGTGTGTCAGTCAGACATACATTTTGTATTGATGGTAGTGTGTCAGTTAGACATACATTTTTGTATTGATGGTAGTGTGTCAGTCAGACATACTTTTTGTATTGATGGTAGTGTGTCAGTCAGACATACTATTTATATTGATGGTATTGTGTCAGTCAGAAATACTTTTGTATTGATGGTATGTGTCAGTTAGACATACATTTTTGTATTGATGGTAGTGTGTCAGTCAGACATACTTTTTGTATTAATGATAGTGTGTCAGTCAGACATACTTTTTTATTGATGGTAGAGTGTCAGTCAGACATACTATTTATATTGATGGTATTGTCTCCGTCAGATATACTTTTTTGTGTTGATGATAGTGTGTCAGTCAGAAATACTTTTGCATTGAAGGTAGTGTGTCAGTCAGACATACTTGTTGTATTAATGGTAGTGTGTCAGTTAGACCTACTTTTTTGTATTAATGGTAGTGTGTCCATCAGACATACATTTTGTAATCATGGTAGTTGGTGAGTTAGATATACTTTTTGTATTAATGGTAGTGTGTGCATCAGACATACTTTTTTGTAATGATGGTAGTGTGTCCATCAGATATTCTTTTTTGTAAAGATGGTAGTGTGTCCATCAGACATATTTTTTTGTAATCATAGGAGTTTGTCAGTCAGACATACTTTTGCATTGATGGTAGTGTGTCAGTGAGATATACTTTTCAAAATGAATAATTAATTTATAATCAGTGAAGATCGCTAAGACTTTACATACCATAAACTGTTAAGTCCTCAATGAATAGCTGAAATAAATAATATGTTATAATGTATTAATAATATAGTAATGAGACAAGTATATATAGCAGACATGTACATATAATATGTCATTGTTTTGAAACAGGTGAATATTTCAAACTACAGAATAAACATATTTTGTAACAACAAATATCAATTCCAGTCATTTGGTTTGAGTTACTACCTACCTCATAAAGAACCAGTCATTTGTGACGTGAGATACTACCTACCTCATAAAGAACCACTTACCTGGGACTGAGTTACTACCTACCTCATAAAGAACCAGTCATCTGTGACGTGAGATACTACCTACCTCATAAAGAACCACTTACCTGGGACTTGAGTTACTACCTACCTCATAAAGAACCAGTCATCTGTGACGTGAGATACTACCTACCTCATAAAGAACCACTTACCTGGGACTTGAGTTACTACCTACCTCATAAAGAACCAGTCACCTGTGACTTGAGTTACTACCTACCTCATAAAGAACCAGTCATCTGTGATCTGAGATACTACCAGTACCTACCTCATAAAGAACCACTTACCTGGGACTTGAGTTACTACCTACCTCATAAAGAACCAGTCATCTGTGACGTGAGATACTACCTACCTCATAAAGAACCACTTACCTGGGACTTGAGTTACTACCTACCTCATAAAGAACCAGTCATCTGTGACGTGAGATACTACCTACCTCATAAAGAACCACTTACCTGGGACTTGAGTTACTACCTACCTCATAAAGAACCAGTCACCTGTGACTTGAGTTACTACCTACCTCATAAAGAACCAGTCATCTGTGATCTGAGATACTACCAGTACCTACCTCATAAAGAACCACTTACCTGTGACTTGAGTTACTACATACCTCATAAAGAACCAGTCACCTGTGACTTCAGTTACTACCTACCTCATAAAGAACCAGTCATCTGTGACCTGAGATACTACCAGTACCTGCCTCATAAAGAACTAGTTACATGTGACTTGAGTTACTATCTACCTCATAAAGAACCAGTCATCTGTGACGTGAGATACTACCTACCTCATAAAGAACCACTTACCTGGGACTTGAGTTACTACCTACCTCATAAAGAACCAGTCATCTGTGACGTGAGATACTACCTACCTCATAAAGAACCACTTACCTGGGACTTGAGTTACTACCTACCTCATAAAGAACCAGTCATCTGTGACGTGAGATACTACCTACCTCATAAAGAACCACTTACCTGGGACCTGAGTTACTACCTACCTCATAAAGAACCAGTCATCTGTGACGTGAGATACTACCTACCTCATAAAGAACCACTTACCTGGGACTTGAGTTACTACCTACCTCATAAAGAACCAGTCACCTGTGACTTCAGTTACTACCTACCTCATAAAGAACCAGTCATCTGTGACCTGAGATACTACCAGTACCTGCCTCATAAAGAACTAGTTACATGTGACTTGAGTTACTATCTACCTCATAAAGAACCAGTCACCTGTGATGTGAGATACTACCTACCTCATAAAGAACCACTTACCTGTGACTTAGAGTTACTACCTACCTCATAAAGAACCAGTCACCTGTGACGTGAGATACTACCTACCTCATAAAGAACCACTTACCTGTGACTTACGAGTTACTACCTACCTCATAAAGAACCAGTCACCTGTGACTTGAGATACCTCCTACCTCATAAAGAACAAGTCACCTGTGACTTCAGTTACTACCTACCTCAAAAAGAACCAGTCATCTGTGACCTGAGATACTACCAGTACCTGCCTCATAAAGAAACAGTCACCTGTAACTTGAGATACTACCTACCTCATAAAGAACCACTTACCTGTGACTTGAGTTACTATCTACATGTACCTCATAAAGAACCAGTCTCCTGTGACTTGTGATACTACCTATCTCATAAAGAACCAGTCACCTGTGATGTGATATACTACCTACCTCATAAAGAACCAGTCACCTGTGACATGAGATACTACCTACCTCATAAAGAACCACTTACCTGTGACTTGAGTTACTACCTACTTCATAAAGAATCAGTCACCTGTGATTTGAGATACTACCTACCTCATAAAGAACCAGTCACCTGTGACTTGATTAATCGACTATCTTCCAAAGAACCAGTCACATCCTTTTGCCTACCATACAGATAAACAGCTACCTATGACTACAGTTATCACCTACCATACAGTTAAACAGTTTTTCCTTTGAATAGTTATTACCTACCGTACACTTCATCAACCATCTATGACTACAGTTATTAACTACCATACCGATAAACAGTCACCTATGACTACAGTTATTACCTATCATACAGTTAAACAGTTATCTATGACTACAGTTATTACCTACCATACAGTTAAACAGTCACCTATGACTATAGTTATTACCTAATATACAGTCTAACAGTCACATATGACTACAGTTATTACCTATCATACAGTTAAACAGTTATCTATGACTACAGTTATTACCTACCATACAGTTAAACAGTCACCTATGACTACAGTTATTACCTACTATAGAGTTAAACAGTCACCTATAACTACAATTATTACCTACCATACAGTTAAACAGTCACCTATGACCAGTTATTACCTATCATACAGTTAAACAGTTACCTATGTATACAGTTATTACCTACCACACAGTCCAACAGTCACTTATGACTACAGTTATTACCTATCATACGGTTAAACAGTCACCTATGACTACAGTTATTACCTACCATACAGTTAAACAGTTACCTATGTATACAGTTATTACCTACCACAATCCAACAGTCACTTATGACTACAGTTATTACCTAACATACAGTTAAACAGTACCTAACATACAGTTAAACAGTCACCTATGACTACAGTTATTACCTAACATACAGTTAAACAGTCACCTATGACTACAGTTATTACCTAACATACAGTTAAACAGTCACCTATGACTACAGTTATTACCTAACATACAGTTAAACAGTCACCTATGACTACAGTTATTACCTACTATACAGTTAAACAGTCACCTATGACTACAGTTATTACCTACTATACAGTTAAACAGTCACCTATGACTACAGTTATTACCTACCATACAGTTAAACAGTCACCTATGACTACAGTTATTACCTACCATACAGTTAAACAGTCACCTATGACTACAGTTATTACCTATCATACAGTTAAACAGTCACCTATGACTACAGTTATTACCTAACATACAGTTAAACAGTTACCTATGACTACAGTTATTACCTACCATACAGTTAAACAGTCACCTAAGACTACAGTTATTACCTACCATACAGTTAAACAGTCACATATGACTACAGTTATTACCTACTATACAGTTAAACAGTCACCTATGACTACAGTTATTACCTAACATACAGTTAAACAGTCACCTATGACTACAGTTATTACCTACTATACAGTTAAACAGTCACCTATGACTACAGTTATTACCTACCATACAGTTAAACAGTCACCTATGACTACAGTTATTACCTATCATACAGTTAAACAGTCACCTATGACTACAGTTATTACCTAACATACAGTTAAACAGTTACCTATGACTACAGTTATTACCTACCATACAGTTAAACAGTCACCTAAGACTACAGTTATTACCTACCATACAGTTAAACAGTCACATATGACTACAGTTATTACCTACTATACAGTTAAACAGTCACCTATGACTACAGTTATTACCTACTATACAGTTAAACAGTCACCTATAACTACAATTATTACCTACCATACAGTTAAACAGTCACCTATGACCAGTTATTACCTATCATACAGTTAAACAGTTACCTATGTATACAGTTATTACCTACCACACAGTCCAACAGTCACTTATGACTACAGTTATTACCTATCATACGGTTAAACAGTCACCTATGACTACAGTTATTACCTACCATACAGTTAAACAGTTACCTATGTATACAGTTATTACCTACCACAATCCAACAGTCACTTATGACTACAGTTATTACCTACCATACAGTGAAACAGTCATTTATGACTACAGTTATTACCTACCACATAGTTAAACAGTCACCTATGACTACAGTTATTACATATCATACAGTTAAACAGTTACCTATGACTACAATTATTACCTACTTTACAGTTAAACAGTCACCTATGACTACAGTTATTACCTACCATACAGTTAAACAGTCACCTATGACTACAGTTATTATCTACCATACAGAAACAGTCACACATGACTACAGTTATTACCTATCATACAGTTAAACAGTTACCAATGACTACATTTATTACCTACCATACAGTTAAACAGTGATCTATGACTACAGTTATTATTTAACATACAGTTAAACAGTCACCTATGACTACAGTTACTACCTACCATACAGTTAAACAGTCACCTATGACTACAGTTATTATCTACCATACAGTCAAAAAGTTACATATGACTACAGTTATTACCTAACATACAGTTAAACAGTCACCTATGACTACAGTTATTACCTACTATACAGTTAAACAGTCACCTATGATTACAGTTATTGCCTACCTGACATAGAAAATGAGCATCATGGTCTGCAGCTAAAGCATCATATAACTCCTGAAATGACGACTTAGATCTCTTGTTTCTCCATTCACAAAGAGTAAGAAATTTGGCAACTTTGATTTGAGAGCTATACATGTGTTGATAGTCATCCCAGATAGTCTGTGACAATCTTAACTTGATGACAAGACTGTTGAATTCATCTACTTTTATGAGTTGAGCCAGTCTGAAAAGATGTTTGTCTTCTGGATGTAACGCTAAGTCCTTTGCATCAAGACCTGCATTGAAAATGATGGTATAAGTTATAATATGATACAGCTTAAAGGATAGGTAATATACTTTTGTGTAGAGTTCTGCATTGAAAATGGTAATATCAATCATAATCTGATACAATTAAAAGTTGAGCTAATATACCCTGGTGTAATCTAATACAGGTGAGAGGGGAGGAAATATAGTTTTGTGTAGAAAGTTCTGCATTGAAAATGGTAATATCAGTCAAAATATAATACAGCTAAAAGGGGAGGAAATATACTTTCGCATTGAAAATGATAATATCAGTCAGGGGAGGTAATATATATATGAGATGATGATGAGGTCCGTTTTGTTCTAGACCAACACACTGAGATGGATTTGTATAGTGGTTAGCTCACTGAAACAAGTCAGCCGGTTTACATGTCGCTCCACTCGGACACATCATTCTGATTCTGAGCTAACCAATCTTTGCTCTTAATACTTAATGCTGCACGTTTAGCGGAGAAGCAACAAATACCAATTTTATAGTCTTTGCTTTGAGCCGACTCGGGCTCGAACCAACGATCTACCGCACTCGATGCGAGCACGATAACCATTACACAGTGAAAATGAAATACCATCGGACAAGTCCGGTAAAATGACCGCCGGTCCGATAAAAACCCTTGGATTTCAGGACCGATTGTCAGGTATTGCTCTGTCATTTGATTTCGTCAATTTCGGCTATTACAATTGAGTTGTCAGTTTTCGGCATAGGATTTCATAAAAACTAAAGTGAAACGCCAGATCAAAACTCTTTTATTGTACTTATCATTTTTTGTTCTTCCATGCTATGATGAAGTTCAAGGACATTGACCAAAAAAGTCACAATCTCAGAAACGCTTTAATGAACGAAAATATCAATATTTGAAATATAAGAAAAAGATTCACTCCAGACCGGACACGTAAAAATTATCGGATATCAATTTGGCGCCAAATTTAAACTTGTCTTTTGTGCAAAATACGATAGAGGACTTGATTCAGTCTTTTGGGAAATATTGAAACCTTTGAAATGGACAAATATTACAAACTTTTTCCTGATTAAGACAAATGGTTGAAAAGATATCCACTAAAATTTGTATTTCCCTGTGAATTTAAATAAAATTCTTTGCTTTATTTATATAAAAAAATTAATTCTACAAAATGTTTACTTCAAAGCAGACTTGTTTTAACAAACAATGTTCAGAAAAATATATATACAGTAAATTTGCATTGCTAAAATGAGAAATGGAAAATTGGTAGCCCTTGCTTGAAAGCAACCACTGCAGGAAAAGCTTGATATTGACAGTGAGGAAAGTGACCTTCATGCACTGAATATTATATGTGACACAGACAAGGACAATGATGACTTTTGTGTTCATTTTATGGATGAAGAAGATAATTGGAGAGAAGTTTTCCTTCTCTCGGAGAGAAAATGTTAACACTAAAACTATTTGGAATATATATTGTTATGAAAATTTGTGTTCCCATACCATTCTTCTCCTAGTTGTAGGAGGGTCAGACTTTTTTTTGAAAATGTGTTAAAATATCTTAAAGTACACACCAGTGATCAGATCTCCTGAAGATATTTACAGTGGTGTTTAGTTATTTTAAAATCTGTTAAGCAGTTCAAAAGTTATGACAATTTGAAGTTTGGAAAATGACCACTTATATTTTATAATGGCGGCCATTTTGAATTTTATCTGTCTTTACCAAGAAATAGAATATCAGAAATTGTTTGAAAACAATAATGAAATCTAATGAAACTGTACTTGAAAAATGTAGTTTAGACATTGTTCTAAAAGAAATTGCATAGTTGTAGTCTTTGTTTCATCAGCAACATGTGTTTCCAAACACATTTTTAAAATTATTTTTTACCATGCATTTCAATGGGAAAATTGAAAACGGCACCAAAATTGGATAAATTTTACCATAAAATTGAACGTATAAATAAAAATTTTGAATTTTCTCATCAAACTATGAGATTATTAAAACCTAGCCTACTATCCACTACAGACGAGTTTTACTTTCAGTTTAACTGGTCAGCAACATGTGTTTCAGGGAATAAATAGTTTCAAAATGGCGGTGCCATTTCCAAAGTTTCCATTAAATTTTGGTCGCTTCTGTCCAGTTTATATGTAAAAAAATTGTGACATATGAAGAATTTTCTCCAAACATGTGCATTATTTATTTATTTCAACATGTCACCTTTTAAATATTTCACTTTAAATAATAGTGTTCTAGTGCTTTGTCACTGCGGGGTCGTCTCATTACTCCGACACTCATTAATACTTCGACCATGCATCCCGAACTGTATCATCATATCCTATCTAATCGCAACTCCAAACAACTATAGGATAATTGCACGGAGTGGATATTGAAAATATGATCACGTGTGCCGCAAAACGCATCAGATTAAACGAGTGTGCGAAACTTGCTACGTGCACGAGTTTAATCTGAATGCACTTCGGCACGAGTGATCATATATTTTTAATATTCACGACGTGGAATTGATTATTATATTTATTTCATTGACGAAAATAAAAGATATAGTCGAAAATTTAGATGAACTATGTTTTCAGTATTCCTGCGTGTCAATGTTTACTTAGCAACGTCGCTTAGGACATATGTTTTTGACCATACCATTTAACATGTTCTACTATATTGCTCTGAAATATGGGAACGTTTTATTAGAAACTTTGGACACTTTTCCCTTGTTGAAGGATGCATACGCACAGTCCAGAAAATTATATGAAAACCAGATATCCTCTTGGTATGGTGCTTAACAACAAATTTTGAATAAATTCCTAAGCTTAAACAACTGTCAACTAATCAAAAAGTTTCAAAACAAACAGTCAAGAAAATACTTTTAGAAGCACATAGGCATCAATGGGCCCTAGATAGGAACACATGTTCTGATGGTAAATTGAGAACTTATGTAAAATTTAAAACTGTTTATGGAAGAGAAAACTATCTTTCTTTGATGTTTCTCCTGAACTCAGAATTACTTTAAGTAATTCTGAGTTCAGGAGAAGCCTAACAAAATTTCGAATATCATCACATCATCTCCAATGAGTTCGACCGAATGTGAGTGAAGCAATTTCTGTCTGAAACTGTTGCAATGCACCCGCAGTATTGGTGAAAACGAGGGTGAATGGAAGTGCTGTTTGAATCTGCAGAGTGAAAGAAACAGAATGTTAGTTTTGTACATTGACATTTATCATACATCTACACCCCTTGTCACACTTCTAAGTCATCATTTTAACGCCTTGATAAGTTTTAACATATTTTTGTTAAATTTTTACACTTTTGATACTTTTTAAGTGTTAGGGTCTTGCCCAGGGTCTGCCATTTTTTCCCCAGATTTCGAGAAAGAGCGGTAAACTCCAACTTTTCGTATTAATCACCAGAATATAAACTAACATCAAAGCTTATGTCGCAAATTAAAATCACGAATAGTATATTTAACATTTGCCTTGGTGATGGAAGAGGGAAAACTCAGAAAAAGAAGGCCATTCTGATAACTGACAGCAAAGGTTTTTCCCTTCAACAACAAGTATCCACTGAGAAGTCTATTGACCTTTTGATTATCTCTGAATCAAAACGCAGTATATATGATACAAGCTTTATATGGAAAGCATTGAAATCGAACCTTGTTAAAAAGGACAAAGCCATTATTTTCATCTGGCTGGTAACATGTGATCTTACAACAAAAACCGGAAAGTACATAGAACTGACAAATAATACCAGCAGATATAACAACAAAATTGACGCTATTGCTTCCAAACTTTCAACCATCAAAGCACAAATACAAGCCAGATACCAACATAGTGGCGTAATCATCTTGGAGTGCCCACCAGACACTGTATTGGACATTATAACAAATACCAAGGTCACGAAAAAGCCTCAAAATTCAGAAGTCAAACATTACTGTTGGAAAACCAAATTTTCTATTTAAATAGGCAAATTAAAAAAATCAATCACGAAAAATTCAAAGTCTGCATTAAAATCAAGATTAAAATACATTTAAAGACCAAAGTTGATGAAAACAACAACACAGTGGTGCAAACAAATGCCACCAAGAAGTCAAATTCTAAAACTTCACCAAATTTCACCCGTGACATCTTACGGCAAACAAAGCAACAGTGACAAAGAACTCGGTATTACATCGATTATAAGAATCTATACGACGGTTTGCACCCAGATTCCCTTATTGCAAAGCTCTGGTTGAGATGAATTTGCCAACGAGTTGTCAGTCTTTGCTACTAAATAGCAGCATATGTATTACTATTTTAAACCCTATAAGCAAGGTCTTAGCTTGCCATTCTATAATACAGAAAAGTGATTACTTCATTCTAATAGATCATAGTAAGGATTCAGTTTGCTGTCAAGAGAAAATTTATATTAAATCAAAAGATATAATCTACTAATTATCGTTACTATGTGCATAAAGTCGAAGAACCTTGAGCAACCTGTCATTAAACAAGGATACATCTCACGTCACATCACACTATCTTAAAAAAATAGTTAGCAAGGTCACATCTTGCATATTGAACATTTAATCTTTAAATCTGAAATCATATTTCAGCATAATATCCGCTACATAGCAAGGTTAGCGTTTGCTTGTTAATATAAAGCCATTCAGCATAGATAGAAACTCAGTAAAGGCAAAGTGATATTTTGCTCTAGACCATTTCAATCTGAACATAAGTTCTAGCAAAGACTATAGTTTGCTTCTACAAAAAGGGGTCATAAAATTATCCACTAAATATTAAGATTACTAAGCAAAGTTAAAAGTTTGCTTCAGCAAAACAAATATAAAAAGTAGGGAAATTTTCTACCACATAATCCATTATACTTAGCAAGACTACTGCTTGCTTAACTGAATACACCCATTTATCAACAACTAGCAAGGCTTAGCTTGTTAATATTAATATAAAGCCATTAGCATAGATAGGAACCTAGTAAAGGCAAAGTGACCCTTTGCTCGAGACCATTTCAATCAGAACTGAAGTTCTGGCAAAGAACATTGTGTGCTTCCTCAAAAAGGGATCATAAAAGTATCCATTAAATATTAAGATTACTAAGCAAAGTTAAAAGTTTGCTTCAACATTACAAATATAAAAAGTAGAGACGACTGCATTATACTTGGCAAGACTACTGCTTGCTATCAACTACTGCCAGCTATCAATCAACTAGCAAGGCTCAGCTTGCTAATATTAATATAAACATTAGTATGGATCAACATCAAATAATGGCAAATCCTAAAGATGAAACCATTTCAAAAGAACTCAGAAGAAGTAATAGATCAAGATCAAAACTGTCAACCATCCAAATCGACACAACTCAGACATCTCAGAATGAAGAGGAAAAAAGACATGTCAAAGGCTATAACCTTAACAAGCAGCAGGCATTACAAAAGAAAATAAAGAACTGTATCCCAAACCATATGACCATTACAATGAAACAAGGGAATAATCTGGTAATAGAGACGAGTACTGCAGCTTATGAAGTCTTTAGAACAGAACTGAAAGAGATACTTCGCACAAATACATTCTTAAATTCAAACTACGCTGTAAATTATGAACCAGGATATGATGAACAGAAGTTTATAGTAGAAGAAACTTACAAAGTTTATAAAAAAAAGAATGTAGAAATTCCAAATTTGTGATTAACTCGTATAGAACAAACAGCTCAGTTCTGGTAAATGGATCAGAAATCGAAACTTTCATCCAACATATCCTCCCCAATATACATGAAATCATACAAAAAACGTCAACGCTCCTTGATGAAGTCAACTCTGGTATGGCAAAAACAATGGCCCAGAGAATGAGCTTTAACAACATGAACACAGAGATTGAAAATGCAATATATATCCAAACACCAAATAAAGAAACAAATGATATAAATGGACAATGCCATAATGGACAAACGGAGTCGACAAATGACAAAGAAGTCAATCTAGTCTATAGGTGCCCTATATGTAGAGAAGAGGCTCAGGAAAATACCATCGCCTGTGAGGAATGTAATGAATGTTATCACTACAGCTGTCTTAAGATATCACAATTAGAGATCAACAAAATAGATCCGAACATTCCTTTTATCTGTGAAATATGCAACAAAGAACTGCTTTTTACAGCTCCAGATGCAAATAATGAACAATCAGATCAAAATCTAGGTAAGCCACTGATTGATATGATACAAACTGGAAATAACATGCAAATAAGACGTGACAAAGATTCTCAAGCAGAAGTGTCAACTCTGGACAGTACTCCTAATCCAAAAAGTACTTTCAAGCCTAACCTGGAACCATCAGATCAAAACGCACAAAAGCAGCAGACCCCGAACACACAAAAGGAAATTATCATTGATGTGGAGAAACATAAAGATTGCCAGTTAGAATCAGCAACTATGGATAGCAGTTCAAGTCTACAAGGGGCTACCAGTACTGCTAAAACCGACCCAAGCAATGCCTATCAACAACAAAATACAAAAGGCACATTTCACAAAAGGTTTGGACTACAAAGTACAATTATGAAGAAACTCTCCTGAAACAACTCACAAAAAAAAAAACACCAAAGCAACACAAAAAAGGAATAACACCAAAAGTCAACAAAACAGGAAGAATGATGGAGACTAAATTATATATATAAGCTCAGTAGAACAGATACAGAATCAGAACAAAACTATTGAATTGTTAAACAAAAATATGGAGATAATACAGAATCAAAAATCTATTAATCAGTGTAAAGACAATCAAAATACAGAAAGTACTAGTAACTCAGGAACATTTAATATGAAACAACTAAGAAAGGAAATAGAGTCACAAATTATACCAGAAATACAAAATCAGATGATGGATATGAGGCTAAGACAAGTAGAAAACCAGATGATGCAATTCATGTGTCTTAATACAGCAATTACGACACAAATGATGGTAGTCTCAAAAACCACATGGGAAATCTTCCTAATCCAGAAAATCATCCGATAGACAATCTACAACAAATGTGGAACAACCAACAAAATCAAATGAATCAACAAATAAGAACTCAACCACAGAGTAATCATCAATATCACCAACCAGAGAGTTCTCAACAGCATCCAAATGAACCAACATACATGTATGTTAACAACCAGCATAGGTGGCAAAACCAGAGGGAGGATGAAGACCAGTCAATGAGTCAAAGTAACGTAAACAGTCTATATCAGGGGTTAATCCAGAGGGAGGATGAAGACCAGTCAATGAGTCAAAGAAACGTAAAAAGTCTATATCAGGGGTTAAACCAGAGGGAGGATGAAGACCAGACAATGAGACAAAGTAATGTAAACAGTCTATATCAGGGGTTAAACCAGAGGGAGGATGAAGACCAGACAATAAGACAAAGTAACGTAAGAAGTCAATATCATAATCCTTATTACTCAGGAAGTAATACTACACATCATTCGCAGGTCAATTCCAAAAGAATGAGTAATCACTACAAGACATACAATAGAACCATCCTGCCTATGCCTAGCCAAGACCAACAGGAAAGATATCCAAGACAAAATCATCCTATACCAAGACAACAAGAAGACCAAGGCCACTATTTAAATGCTCAAAACCATCACCAACAGAGATGGCATCCTGATCAACAAATGCAAAATATGGAACATACAACACAAACATCAACTATACAAGTGAGACAAGATCAGCCAAAGAGAAAAAACAAACCTACAAGACCCCACTAACCAAACAAGACATAAATGAAAATAGACAATCGATCTCAGCACCATCATACAGAACAGGTATGTTGATAGGGGATACATCTAGGCAACATTATTCAAGAGAAAGAACGCAGGCAGGTCACAAGAGTTATGAAGACAATAATTCAGGAAAACAACAACAAAATATGACCTTGGAATCTTCAACATATGATTTCAGGGAAAATGTAGAAAATCAAACGTCTCATACAGATGTGGAAGTGAACAATTACTTTTTTAGAGAGAACGTGCCTCCAATGAAAACCGTCAGACAACTTTCAAAAGGAAATAGAACAGGATCTGGACAAAATCCAGAGACAATGCTAGAGATTGTCACGCTTAATATCGAAGGCATTAAAGGCAACTCTCCTTATCTAAAACATCTCTGTGAGGAGAACAGGATACTATGTTTACAAGAGCATTGGTTACATGGCTATGAAATTAATACTATCCAGGGAATACTTTCGGGCTTCGACTTTAATATATCCTGCTTTGACGATGAACAAATTGATATTGAATTACAAAAAAGAAGAGGAAAAAGGGGAGTTATTACTATCTGGCCACAAAAGTTCTCACATAAGATTAAAAAACTGGAAAAAGATGAAAGATTTGTAGTTATTGAAGTCCTAGCAGACAAACATAAGATGATCTTGATTAACAACTACCTACCAACTATGATGACAGGCTCAGAACCTAACTATATAGAACATTTAGATAAACTATCAGCTTTAATAGAAAAATATGAGGATACTCACAATATAGTTATTGCGGGGGATGTGAATGGCTCTTTATCATCAGAAAGAAACAACAATCATAATAAGTTATTGAAACAGTTCTGTAGGAGACATCAACTAAGACATACTATAAACAACACTCATTGCCCAACGTTTCATCATCACAATGGAAAGTCCAACTCACAAATTGATTACATCTTAGAAAATATACAAAGTAATATCCTAATAGATACCAAAATTGAGGATCTACATCAACTAAATGGTTCTGCACATGTTCCAGTTCGAACAAAAACCACATTGGTAATATCTCTTAACAAAAGTCAGGACAAAAAACAGAAACATAAGACAATATTAAAATGGGAAGAAACCAACATTCCACCCTATTAGGACGCAATAGAAAAAGCTGTACTGGAAAACTTGTCGAACAGTTTCGATGTAGATATACAAGCTGAAGACATCATAAACGTGATAGTAACAACCAGCAAAATCAATGTAACAAATAAAACTGTCACTCTAAAAGTACCATCATGGAAGGCCTCACCACCTGTGAAAGAGCTCATCTCATAAAACAAAAGGGCTTTTTATAACTGGAAACAAATTGGGAGACCAAAATATGAAAACAGCATTGAATATATAGAAATGAAAAGGTGTAAAAGACAACTAAGAAACCAAATTAGAAGAGAGGAACATGAATACAAACTGAATTTTTACAACAATTTGATTCAAAAACATTTTTCCGTCTTATTAGAAAAAATAAAACCTCCTCAAATGAAACGGCAGCAATGGTGATAAAAAGGGATCAAAATCAAGACATATCAGACCATAAGGAACAAGCAGACCTGTTTGCACAATTCTATGAATCATTAGCAATACAATCTAAGGGAATGACCATTTAACTTGAATGGGGGGTTATGTTTTTTTTCTAAAAAAAATATTCTGATTCCCAATGTTGCTGAAAAAAATATTCTGATTTTGGTGGAGGAAGAAAAAAATAATCTGATTCAGAGTGTTTGTCATATAACCTAATGCTAAATTCTGGAAAAAAAATTTGCGCTTTGCACGACAAAATATATAAATATTCTAACTCTTGTGTTGTCTGAAAAAAAATATCTGAACGAAACAAAAAAACATACCCCCTCTCCCTTCAAGTTAAATGGTCGGAGGCTAATGAAAAACATTTTGATAATGACCATCTGGAAGATTGTGAAAACCGGTATTCACTCCTCAATAATATTGTACAACATACTGCAAACGAAAGCATAAATACAAAGTTTAATGAGGAAGATATTCACCTCTCAATTGGAAAGTTAAATACTGGTAAAACTTCAGATGGGTGTACACTTACAGCTGAACACTTTAAATTTGCTGGAGAAAGTATTGTACCAAGCATTGTGAATTTATTTAACAAAATCATACAATCTGGAAAAATCCCAAGTCTTCAAGATAGGAATTTTAACACCGATCCATAAGAAAGGAAAAGATCCGACATTGACAACAAACTATAGGGGCATTACTGTAACATATGTATTAGGAAAATGTTTTGAATATGCACTTCTTGAAAAAATGCCTAAGTTGAATAATAATCAATCAGATCTGCAATTCGGATTTACAAGAGGACTATCACCTATCATGGCAGCCTTAATAGTTTCAGAAGTAATTCTACAGGCAAAACGATAAAAATCTAATCTCTATTTGGTAACACTAGACAGTCAAAAGGCATTTGATGTTGTACACCATTTGCTACTTTTGGAGAAACTTTACTATGAAGTTCCAACTGAAATCTGGAAAGTAATTCAAGATCTGTACTCTGACATGTCATCACAAGTGAAATGGAATGGATTTACAAGCAAAAATTTCAATATAAAGCAAGGAGTAAGGCAAGGTGGAGTCCTTTCTACTCATCTGTATAAATCATATATCAATGATCTACCTCTAGAGCTGGAAAAAAGAGGATTAGGTCTTACAATTGGACTGGAATACTGCGGCAGCCCCTTATGTGCTGATGACATAGTACTTATGTCCACAGATGTTGAAGAGATACAAACTATGCTAGACACAGCTTATAAGTACTCCTGCCAGCATAGATACAACATCCATCCACAAGAGCACATTAATTAAAACGGAAAGAAATAAGATGAAAAGTCTGACTGAACCAGTAAAATTAGGTGAAAAGCCAATTACAAACAGTCAATCAAACGGTATATTTAGGAATCATTAGAGTAGATAAGAACGAAACCAACCTAAACATTCAGGAACATATCAGTATTGCACGGAAAACGCTATATTCCCTAATTCCAGTCGGACTGAATGGCAAAAATGGACTCAACCCAGTAACAGCATATACGATCTACCAAGCATATGTATTACCCAGACTTCTGTATGGGCTCGAAGTACTTCCTTTAAATGTATCTCAAATAACGGAACTGAAGCAATATCACACTAAAACTCTGAGATGCTTCCAATCTCTTCCAGTCCGAACAGCAACATCTGCAGTATACCTTCTTCTCGGTGCGCTACCCATAGAAGCAGAACTACATAAGAGACAACTAAGCCTGCTCTACTCAATATTAGCCTCAAAGCTAAAGAACCTGATGGAAAGACAGCTGACTGTCAATAAAAACAACCCGAAAGCTTTTTTTTCGAGAATACAAGATATACTGGACTTGTACAACTTACCACCAATTTATGTGCTTGTTAATGCATTGTCAACTAAACTTCCATGGAAACGAGGTATCAATTTGAACATAGCGGAAAAATGGACTAATAAACTGTCAGAAGAAGTTGAAGGAAAAAGTACAATGAAATTATGTAACAGGGACATATTAAAAATCCACGGTGTTCATCCAGTCTGGAGCTCATTGCCAGCAGTTACACGGGAGGTAAAGAAAGCCCAGATTAAGGCCAGGTTGCTCACAGGTACATACCTGCTTCAATCTGATATGCAAAGATTTACGAAGGAAAAGGATGAACAAAAATATGAACCATGCCAAATTGAACAGGAAAATATGGAGCACTTTCTATTAAGATGTCCAGCTCTTAATGAGAAAAGGAAAATAACACTATCTAAGCTGAAACAAATTTTAATTCAATCAACTGGACAAGACAAATGGACAGAGACTATTGTAGGGAATAAAACATTATTTTCTCTAATTCTTCTCAACCCGTGTGAGAAGAAATCGATAATCAACGTGTGGATCGGTTTGTTCTCAATCGCTGATTGGTCAATTACGCAATAATGTCTCAACCCGTGGGTGAGATAAGAGTTTCACGCTACTTTTCCCGTAAAAATGTTACGTTTCGCAAAATGTCATTGTATCAATAAAATCGTTTAATTAACCGTACCGTCATCAAGAACCCCTCATCTGAAATCTTGTCCCTTCTCCATCATTGCTTCAAAAACATTCCTTAATGGGTGTGGCGTCAATTGAAGTATATGTCAGTGACGTCATTGGACGTCGATTTGAGAAAGTGAAAAATGGCCATATATTTTGTTAAATTAGTGAGAAAAAGAATCAAACAAGGGTTTAGTGGTTCATTAGAGAAACAATCTCTAACATTGTTTCCCGTTTAATACGATAATTTCTCAAATCTCGATAGGTAAATTTTCACATTTTAAAGTTCTCGGTAAACCTCGAACTTTAAAATGTGAAAATTTAACTATCTTGATTTGAGAAATTATCGTAATGCACGGGAAACAATGTTAGAGACTATATAAACATCATTCTAATTGGCAGATGAATTAAATATCAATCAGGAAACAATTAAGGAGATTGAAATGATCAGCAGGAATCTTTGCTATGATCTCCATGTTCAGAGAATATTGATGTATAGAAGGATTAAACTTGCTGGCTGAATGGCATTAATGAACCTGGGCATGGCCAAGTTAGTAAACAGTAATTTTGCTTTACCTTTTAAAAGTATACTTTTATTGGTTTATTGATAATTAATATCAAACTTAATAAAATAATAATGATACATATTACACTAATAAAGCCAACCCCTTTTAAATATACTTAAATATACTTAAAAAGATTTAAGGCACTAAACTATTGTAAGATATATAAATATATATCTGAGTTAACAGATGGATAAGATTAATGACTCTTTATTTTAGGATTGTAAATTTTGTAAATATTTTTTATTTTGCAAATATCTTTTACTTTTTAATACCCAAAGTAATAGTTTTATTCTAATACTAAGAGTAATAGAAAATATTCAGTGGTTCCAATGTGTTTTATCATTTTATATGTTTTTAAGTTTTAAATCCTAAAAACAATAATTTTACCGTGTGATACGGGTGCTCCACAGTGGAGGAAACTACGAAGAGAAGAAAAAGATTGGTTGCGGGTAGTACGGGTCTCTTCAACAAACCCAATTCCTGATCTGATGCAATGGTACGTAGGTGTCGCTCAACTATGAGACGACTTGATAACTTGAAAAGGTAGGCCATGTATTTTTGCTATCCTGAATTTTGAGGAAACTATGACGGGAATCGAAGAAACAAACTAATCAGAGAAAGCATTTTTATTAGATCTACATGAAATAATATTTTCTTTTGTAAACAATATTTTGTTGGGCCGCGCTGAAAAGCTTTAAAAACAATAGCGCTGCATACGAAAAAAAATTCTGACTCCGGAAAAAAAAAAAAAAAAACTTTCAAGTTAAATGGGAAGTCCTGTACTGCATTTGGATCGCTAAAAGCGCCAGAATTGCAAAGACTATCGGTCACTGTCGAAGTATTAAGAGTCGGAGTAATGATTGTCGGAGTAATAAGTGTCGGAGTATTGAGTGTCGGAGTAATGACATTATCCTGTTACTGCAGCTGTCTTCAAATGTAAGACAGAATTACAGAATTTTCCATTGTGTAAATAAAATTGAAAAATGTCTGACCTCCCTACTAGTTGGTTTCATATGAGATGGGTATATGAAATAAGAAAACAGCCCTAATTAAAATCAATAACAATGAAAAAGGCTCTATACAAGTAAAGGAAACTATACAGGCCAGCCATCAACAATGAAATATTTTAAAAATTACGATTTTCTTTTGGTCTGGTAAAAGTTGATTCAGTCTGTTGAAAAAAATTACAATTTCGTATTCACTGCATTACACCACCGATGCGGTCACTGAAATTGGTACCATCGGCTAAAATCTAATACAGCTAAAAGGGTAAGTAATATACTTTTGTGTAAAAGTTCTGCATTGAAAATGGTAATATCAGTCATAATCTGATACAGCTAAAATGGGAGGTAATATACTTTTGTGTAGAAAGTTCTGCATTGAAAATGGTAATATCAGTCAAAATCTGATACAGCTAAAAGGGAAGGTAATATAGGTTATCTGTAGAGAGCTTTACTGACCAATCGTACATTCAGAGATGTATTCACTATAAACTCATAAATGAATTCATTCGTTCATCGTGGATTTTCGATCGACAAATAACACATTACTATAAAATACAACAAAATATTGAGGATTATGCAGGAAGTATTTGCTCATACCAATCTGATTAAAATAACATCTCTAACCTGCTCTACTTTAGGCCAAAAAAATATATATGTGTGTTTACTGTCACATGTCAAAAAAATCTAGGGTCGGTCGGTAGGGAAACATTTTTTTTTTTATTATCGTCAAAACCGGAAATAGTCGTTCCCGGTTCCGGAATCCGATTCCGTTATCTCATTTTCGAAATTTCCGGTAAAATGACAAATCAATGCAGTTTTTCTACCTTCTTTGCTCTCAATTTCGACAAAAAGCTAGCAGTTGAATAAATAAAACATTGCTGCTGGTTAACAACAAAAATGGTTATCTGAATTCTGTGTAAAAATTCATAGGGTCGCTAGCAAAAATTAGGGTAGGTCGGGTGACCGTAAACACACATATTTTTTTTTGGCCTTACTGATCTGTTGTGGTGATGTGGGAGATCGGAGGAAACCTTATTACAGATCATATGCCAGTGCACTTATGTCATGAAAATATAATGACATGATAAACACTGTTATGGACTCTTTCGGTCAACTGGATTGTGGATATCATGCACAGCAATTAAGTAACATTTTCATAATCTTGCAATCACCATGTTATACTGGATGCAAGAACAGTTCCAAAATCCAATATGTTAAACTCACAACAGCAGACAACATCGGTACTTCTAACACTATACACACGACCACTCAATATATTTAACATCATTTGTTTCTACTTAAGGATATTATATAAACCTACCTCGACAATTCTCATCACATTCGACTTGATTCTGAAATATATAATAGAATATAAAATGTACAAAGATGATATTTTAGTAAACAAATAACACAATGAATATGGTAAAATGTAATGCCAAGACATTCCTAATTAGCATATTCTCTCAAGAATATGGTAAGATGTAATCCATCATTTCCCTAGTAGAAATACTCTAAAGAATGTGGTAACCCAAGATCTATCTCACTCGAGGTGAGCTCACAATCCGTCATATTCCTATTATAAATACTGTAAAGAATGTGGTAACCCAAGATCTACCTCACTCATGGTGAGCACACAATCCGTCATATCCCTAGTATAAATACTCTAAGGAATGTGGTAACCCAAGATCTACCTCACTCAAGGTGAGCACACAATCCATCATATCCCTGGTATAAATAATCTAAAGAATGTGGTAACCCAAGATCTACCTCACTCGAGGCAAGCACACAATCCATCATATCCCTGGTATAAATAATCTAAAGAATGTGGTATCCCAAGATCTACCTCACTCGAGGTGAGCACACAATCCGTCATATCCCTGGTATAAATAATCTAAAGAATGTGGTAACCCAAGATCTACCTCACTCGAGGCGAGCACACAATCCATCATATCCCTAGTATAAATACTGTAAAGAATGTGGTATCCCAAGATCTACCTCACTCGAGGTGAGCACACAATCCGTCATATCCCTAGTATAAATACTGTAAAGAATGTGGTAACCCAAGATCTAACTCACTCGAGGCGAGCACACAATCCATCATATTCCTAGGATAAATACTGTAAAGAATGTGGTATCCCAAGATCTACCTCACTCGAGGCGAGCACACAATCCGTCATATCCCTAGTATAAATACTGTAAAGAATGTGGTAACCCAAGATCTACCTCACTCGAGGTGAGCACACAATCCGTCATATCCCTAGTATAAATACTGTAAAGAATGTGGTAACCCAAGATCTACCTCACTCGAGGTGAGCACACAATCCGTCATATCCCTAGTATAAATACTGTAAAGAATGTGGTAACCCAAGATCTACCTCACTCGAGGCGAGCACACAATCCGTCATATCCCTAGTATAAATACTGTAAAGAATGTGGTAACCCAAGATCTACCTCACTCGAGGCGAGCACACAATCCGTCATATCCCTAGTATAAATACTGTAAAGAATGTGGTAACCCAAGATCTACCTCACTCGAGGTGAGCACACAATCCGTCATATCCCTAGTATAAATACTGTAAAGAATGTGGTAACCCAAGATCTACCTCACTCGAGGTGAGCACACAATCCGTCATATCCCTAGTATAAATACTGTAAAGAATGTGGTAACCCAAGATCTACCTCACTCGAGGTGAGCACACAATCCGTCATATCCCTAGTATAAATACTGTAAAGAATGTGGTAACCCAAGATCTACCTCACTCGAGGTGAGCACACAATCCGTCATATCCCTAGTATAAATACTGTAAAGAATGTGGTAACCCAAGATCTACCTCACTCGAGGTGAGCACACAATCCATCATATCCCTAGTATAAATACTGTAAAGAATGTGATAACCCAAGATCTACACACTAACTATTACACCAACGATCATGTTCTTTATAAATTAAAACTATGTATCCAAGTAATAAACGTTAACTTTAAATCTTATTCCAGATAAATAACTGAAGTCTTAGATATAATTGTCTTATTCTTTAATTATATTCACAGTAAGGTATCTTTTGTTACAGATATAATTGTCTAATTTTTTTATATCACAGTAAGGTATCTTTTGTTACAGATATAATTGTCTTATTTTTTATATTCACAGTAAGGTATCTTTTCTCACAGATATAATTGTCATATTTTGTTTATATTCACAGTAAGGTATCTTTTGTTACAGATATAATTGTCTTATTTTTTTATATTCACAGTAAGGTATCTTTTGTTACAGATATAATTGTCTTATTTTTTTATATTCACAGTACGGTATATTTTGTTACAGATATAATTGTCTTATTTTTTTATATTCACAGTAAGGTATCTTTTGCTACAGATATAATTGTCTTATTTTTTTATATTCACAGTAAGGTATCTTTTGCTACAGATATAATTGTCTTATTTTTTTATATTCACAGTACGGTATATTTTGTTACAGATATAATTGTCTTATTTTTTTATATTCACAGCAAGGTATATTTTGTTACAGATATAGTTGTCTTATTTTGTTTATATTCACAGTCAGGTATCTTTTATTACAGATATAATTGTCTTATTTTTTTATATCACAGTAAGGTATATTTTGTTACAGATATAATTGTCTTATTTTTTTATATTCACAGTAAGGTATATTTTGTTACAGATATCATTGTCTTATTTTTTTTATATCACAGTAAGATATATTTTGTTACAGATATAATTGTCTTATTTTTTTATATTCACAGTAAGGTATCTTTTGTCACAGATATAATTGTCTTATTTTTTATATCACAGTAAGGTATCTTTTGTTACAGATATAATTGTCTTATTTTTTTATATTCACAGTAAGATATCTTTTGTTACAGATATAATTGTCTTATTTTTTATATTCACAGTAAGGTATCTTTTGTTACAGATATAATTGTCTTATTTTTTTATATTCACAGTAAGATATCTTTTGTTACAGATATAATTGTCTTATTTTTTATATTCACAGTAAGATATCTTTTGTTACAGATATAATTGTCTTATTTTTTATATTCACAGTAAGGTATGTTTTGTTACAGATATAATTGTCTTATTTTTTTATGTCACAGTAAGGTATATTTTGCTACAGATATAATTGTCTTATTTTTTTATATAACAGTAAGGTATGTTTTGCTACAAATATAATTGTCTTATTTTTTTATATCACAGTAAGGTATCCTTTGTTACAGATATAATTGTCTTATTTCTTTATATCAAAGTAAGGTATCTTTTGATACAGACATAATTGTCTTATTTTTTATATTCACAGTAAGGTATATTTTGTTACAGATATAATTGTCTTATTTTTTATATTCACAGTAAGGTATCTTTTGTTACAGATATAATTGTCTTATTTTTTATATTCACAGTAAGATATCTTTTGTTACAGATATAATTGTCTTATTTTTTATATTCACAGTAAGGTATGTTTTGTTACAGATATAATTGTCTTATTTTTTTATGTCACAGTAAGGTATATTTTGCTACAGATATAATTGTCTTATTTTTTTATATAACAGTAAGGTATGTTTTGCTACAAATATAATTGTCTTATTTTTTTATATCACAGTAAGGTATCCTTTGTTACAGATATAATTGTCTTATTTCTTTATATCAAAGTAAGGTATCTTTTGATACAGACATAATTGTCTTATTTTTTATATTCACAGTAAGGTATATTTTGTTACAGATATAATTGTCTTATTTTTTATATTCACAGTAAGGTATCTTTTGTTACAGATATAATTGTCTTATTTTTTTATATCACAGTAAGGTATATTTTACTACAGATATAATTGTCTTATTTTTAATATTCACAGTAAGGTATCTTTTGTCACAGATAAAATTGTCTTATTTTTTTATATCACAGTAAGGTATGTTTTGTTACAGATATAATTGTCTTATTTTTTTATATCACAGTAAGGTATGTTTTGTTACAGATATAATTGTCTTATTTTTTTATATCACAGTAAGGTATCTTTTGTCACAGATATAATTGTCTTATTTTGTTTATATTCACAGTAAGGTATCTTTTGTTACAGATATAATTGTCGTATTTTTTTTATATTTACAGTAAGGTATCTTTTGTCACAGATATATTTGTCCCATTTTTTTTATATTCACAGTAAGGTATATTTTGCTACAGATATAATTGTCTTATTTTTTTATATCACAGTAAGGTATATTTTGTTACAGATATAATTGTCTTATTTTTTTATATCACAGTAAGGTATATTTTGTTACAGATATAATTGTCTTATTTTTTTATATCACAGTAAGGTATGTTTTGTTACAGATATAATTGTCTTATTTTCTTATATCACAGTAAGGTATCTTTTGCTACAGATATTTTTGTCTTATTTTTTATATTCACAGTAAGGTATCTTTTGTTACAGATATAATTGTCGTATTTTTTTTTATATTCACAGTAAGGTTTCTTTTGTTACAGACATAATTGTCTTATTTTTTTATATTCACAGTAAGGTATCTTTTGTTACAGATATAATTGTCTTATTTTTTTATTTCACAGTAAGGTATCTTTTGTTACAGATATAATTGTCGTATTTTTTTTATATTTACAATAAGGTATCTTTTGTCACAGATTTAATTGTCTTATTTTTTTATATTTACAGTAAGGTATATTTTGTTACAGATATAATTGTCTTATTTTTTTTATATTCACAGTAAGGTATCTTTTGTCACAGATATAATTGTCTTATTTTTTTATATTCACAGTAAGGTATCTTTTGTTACAGATATAATTGTCTTATTTTTTTATATCACAGTAAGGTATATTTTGTTACAGATATAATTGTCTTATTTTTTTATATCACAGTAAGGTATGTTTTGTTACAGATATAATTGTCTTATTTTTTCATATCGCAGTAAGTTAGCTTTTGTTACAGATATAATTGTCTTATTTTTTTATATCACAGTAAGGTATCTTTTGTTACAGATATAATTGTCTTATTTTTTAATATCACAGTAAGGTATCTTTTGCTACAGATATAATTGTCTTATTTTTTTATATCACAGTAAGGTATATTTCTTTTGTTTTTGTTTGAAGGATTTTACCATTTGTACCAATGTTGTTTAAATCTATGGATTGTTCTCTTATTAAAACATCTCTTATCATTTGGCTTTATAATCTTTCAACTTTGAACGTACTTGATGAAGATTATTGTACAAACGTGCTGTTCGCACTAAATTAGGTATGTTTTTTCTTTTTATTATATCCATATGTATGTTTTTGGAAAGTTAAATTGTGCATACATGCATACAAGAAGAGAGGGTTGGAATTCTATTAACCGGTTTAATCCTGATATATTTTCTGTCCAAGCCAGGACATGCAATTCCAACGTCATGTAGGTGGTTTTTTATATGTTCAATGATTTGAGGCGAGAGATGACCAGGGTCTGACATTAACGGTAGTCTGATCTCCCCGGACAACCAAAAATTGTATTCGGACAAGTAAAAGACTTGCTGTACTAGTCCGATCGGACAAGTGAAAAAAACCAAATACCCATCAGTATTGGGTTACACTCCTTTGGTCCGAAGGTCCGATAGTCCGAAATCGATAGTCCAAAGGTCCGATGTAGTTTGGTTAGAGTATTCCGCTGGTGCCCAGCCTCGTCAGAATTTCTTTTCTACCTGTGTTTTTCCACAGTAACGCAATTTGCCAACAATACAAAACAGTATAAAAAAAAGTAAGAAACCGAACCTCTGTTCCAAAGGGGGAATCTAAAGCCGTAAATCTAAGGGAATCGGCAAAATCGAGCAGACGAGCAAAGACAGAGACAACAAGACAACAGAAAAACCAAACATCTACACAAAAGACGACTATCACAGACCCATAAAAACCAGAGTTAGACCAGGTGTGCCGGCAGAGTAAGCGTCTACAGCCTCTTTAGGGACACCCACCGTGATAGCCAGTCAAATCCGGTGCACGATGGGAAATGTGTTTGCTATACCGCTTCGTAGAAAGTCTTCCTCTGTTGTCAATTTCGAGATGAAGATCAAGATATGAAGCGGATCTTGGTGTATCGGTGGTATCCTTAATCTCTAAACAGCAAAATTCATGGAACAAATGCATTTTATCAGATGAAACAAGATGAACTGTGAGCTAATGCTCACTTATGATACCCCCGCTCTTCGGCAAAGAGGAAGTAGGAATTTGACGGGTCAAAAAACGCTTCCCACGACATGGAGTACCTATATGAAGCGTGTGACCAAATATCAGATTTCTGTCATCAATAGTTGCTGAGAACAATGCGACTAAAAATGGGCTTATACAAAATGTATGTCCAATGTGTATAAAAATCAACAAAGTTGGCAAATAGGAAGTAGGAATCTGATGGGTCCAAAAACACTTCCCATGATATAGGGTACCTATATGAAGCTTGTGACCAAATATCAGATCTCTGCCATCAATAGTTGCTGAGAAAAATTTGCATATATATTCAATGTGTATAAAAACCAACTAAGTCTGCAAACAGGAAGTAGGAATCTGACGGGTCCAAAAACGCTTCCCACAATATGACATACCTATATGAAGCTTGTGACCAAATATCAGATTCCTGTCATCAATAGTTGCTTAGAAAAATGTGACGAAAAATGTGCATATACAAATGTATGCTAAATGTGTATAAAAATCAACAAAATCGGCAAACAGGAAGTAGGAATCTGATGGGTCCAAAAACGCTTCCCACGATATGGGGTACCTATATGAAGCTTGTGACCAAATATCAGATTTCTGCCATCAAAAGTTGCTGAGAAAAATGCGACGAAAAATGAGGATATATGTTCAATGTGTATAAAAATCAACAAGTTGGCAAACAGGAAGTAGGAATCTGATGGGTCCAAAAACGCTTCCCACGATATGGGGTACCTATATGACGCTTGTGACCAAATATCAAATTTCTGCCATCAACAGTTACTGAGAAAAATGCGACGAAAAATATCTTGGACGGACAGAGGTAAAACAGTATACCCCCTCCCCCTTCGGGGAGCGGGGGTGTAAAAAGGGGAAAAAGGAATCAGTGGTCAAATACCTGTGACATTTTCAATGCGCCCATAAACTTTCAGCATGAGACTTTATAAATAGTGGACGCTTCTGGGGTGAAAAATATTAGTATTCGGTCAACCGAGGCCAAGTAATGATCCAGATTGGGAAACGATGCAGTGTAACCGTCGAACCGTTGCTGCATATCGTAGTAATACAACAAAATCTTATTATAATGTAGGTATATTGATTAAAAGTAAGAATAAACAGTCGGACAAGGAGCTTTGTGGCCCCTAGCGTAACCTGGACGGACGAACAGACAAACATCTTTAACCATGTACCTCTCACATTGCTTCTGGGAACAGCTTTTCTTTTTTGTGTCGCCTGCGACGAAATCGCTTCGCGCTCGACATAACAGATCAAATTTCGTTAGTGTCGCAGTCAACAACTGAAGTTCAACCGGCTTTGATTTTAAAACTTAATTGATATCTTTGTCAAATGTCGATGTGTTTCAGTGAACTTTGCTCAGCTTCATGATCAAGATATTGTATTCAATACACCATTGATGAAAATAATACCTATTACTTTAACTGATCCTAATTTGTTGTTTTAACTCTATAATGAAAAGTTGTGTATCTTGGTTACCACAGGGACTTGAGTCTTATTTATAAAATTATTTGCTTTTCCGGTATTCTGATTGGTTAATCAGGTGTCAGAAGTTGGATTCCAGCTTACTATTCAGAAGCGATCTTGTCAAAAAATACTGGCTCCGGGACTACCTTTCAAATTAATACTACGCACTGTGCATTTTCATGTCTGAGGCTCTCTGCGGAACTAATTGTGTAGATATTGGATTGGAACTACAAGTATAAAGCGATTGTTTCGGAATTTATCAACATATAAACTCGGCCCAATTCATTTAAACTTTGCATATATTCGGACGTTCTAAGTTTGTGAGTGAATCGGGCCAAGTTAACAAAAAGGCCGAGAAAATAGCGTTTGATACTATAGTATCTTCGTGAGGCGGCAAGCATCAAACAAAAACTAGAGGTACTGTGTGCCTTCGAACTTGAGAAAAGTAAGTCTAATTACCCCCCCCCCCCCCCCCTTGTAACTATTTCACAGCAACCAAATTTCTTCATTCACATCTTCATATGATGTGCTTCACTCGTGAATTTTCATTGAATACCATTTAGGAGTTGCGCTTACAAATTCTATGGACAGATAGGGCAATTCCTATATACCCCCAAACTTTGTTTTCCGGAGGGAGGCTACAAGGTCTATGTGCCCTTGATTTTAATGCATCATGGAGTTAAAATCTGATACAGATACCAGTAGTAGGTCTGGTACCATGGCGCATAGGACCAGGTAATCTTATAGGAATGCTGAGGTATCTATAATCTTGAATGTTGATCATGGGCAAGGATCAAACAAAAAGTAGAGGTACTGTCAGAAAGCTCACAAAGGGTTACCCCCTCATCCTTAGTTGTGAAATGTTTTAATTATTATCATTCCTTGCGTTGATGCAACAACAAGAAAATGTCATCATCCATGATCTTCATATGCTGCTGTTCCCTTGTGCAAGTTTCATCGACTCCATTTAGGGGCTTAAGAGGAGTTGCGCTTACGAGAAATACACCTATACAATCAATTAAGTCCATCCATCTATCTCCCCTTGCTGAAATATTTGAACCCAGCGCCGTAGGCTGTATCAATGTGTCATCTAGCACTGTAGCCTGTGTCCTCGGGTTAGAGTTAGGCTAGGGTTAGCTTTGGAAATAACAAATATGGGTGGGTCCCCTAAAGTAAATGAAGGCCTCACAATGTCACTTTCATTGTTAACTGGCGTCATTTTGCGGAAAGCGGTGCGTTTCCACTCAGTTCCCTCCCAAATCTTTAAGCTCTGCAGTTAACGTGAAAGGGTCTATTGAGATGCCTGGAACTGCTAATACTAGAAATGGCGAGAAAACGAATGCATAATACCGTGCAGAGACAAGTATTATATAGCTAGTTGTGAAATGCAAATTTCGTACGTCTGATCTATCGGGTACAGGCCAAATCGGCACCTGGACATATCGGTACCTTGAAACTTCCCATTTTTCTTCACGCATCGTCTATACCAGCCAATTGTTTTTTCTATGCAATATCATGTAGATGTGAATGTACATGTACTTATACCAACAAATCATTTAATTGTTAGTAAATGTCATCTGTGAAAAGTAATAATACAAACATTTTGAAAGAAATGTGCAAGAGATTACTGAAAAAGGGACATTTTCGGACTATCGGACAATCAGACCTTCAGCCCTTCGGACAATCGGACCTTCGGACTATAGGGCCGTCACTGAGTATTGTATACAGAAATACAATGCGTGTGTTAAAATCGAAAATGTTATTCGGTAATTTTCATTCCGCGTAATTTCCCTGTTCTAAATTTAACTTTTAATAATGTTAACCAATCATATAGCACGGTTTTGTCGTTCTACTTAATCGGCCAATCACATTTTATCAAACTATTTATGGAATGCTTATTTTGGAATAGATCGACAAAATGTTTGTGTTGACAAATTGTGTTTTACCAATCCAGTTGAATTTTAAACATCGAATAAGAAATAAATCGACTTCCACACTCCCCAAGTATAAAAGATTGTTTATGTTTAATTAAATTTGCATGAAGATGATTATATGATGAAGATGGCAACAGATTCATAATCATGTTTCTTCACTGAAATTAATAATGGATGATACCGGAAGTTGACAATTGATGTAAAATTCGGAACCAGATCAAACTTCCGGTATACGCAGATGGTGATGGCTGCTTTTTAATTTGCCCCTGATATTTTATGATTTTTCCTGGTGTTGGTGAAGAATAGTGGTGGAAGATTATCATAAAGGGATATATACCAATTACTGATACTCACGCATACATCAGATTTTAGTGTTTTAGTGTTTTTTTGTTTTTTTTACATTTTAGGAATATCAAAGTCTTTTACGCACGGACTCATTTTCCCGCCATTCAGAAAAATCTATACTTTTATTTTTTAGAGCTAAAACTTTATTTTATAAACTAAGTCATCTCCAACCTGGTTTTACTACAAATAACGTACTTTTAGTAATTTTATATTCCATATTTTATTTTTTAGCTGCGATATACTTCTCCCCCCCCTTTTTATACATTATTTTTGTTTACTTCCTACGGGGAATATTTTCATATTTCTTCTGAGACAATAAGATTTTATATACATAATAGATTGTTTAATAAAACAGCGAAATACTGCAATATATTAATCTGTGTAAACTTGTTCATTTCATTTCAGAATTTGCTAAGAAAAAAAAATTCCCTTAACCGTTCTAAATTCGTTATAACAAGGTCGACTGTGGGACATTCCATGACACACCTTGATTCTTTGGCACAACTCCATTTGCGTTCAATTCTTATACAACATGTCGAAGGTAAAACTACAAAAATATCTTGCTCGACCATTTGAGATATCAACTGGCTCCAAGACAATTACCCCCATCATCTTATCAGATAGCAAAGGGTTCAACTTGAAAGAACAAGTTACAAACATAGTCGAACAGAATATTAAATGGTGGTGCAAACCAGGTCGTGACTCCACCCAAACTCTCAACTGGATTAGACAAAACATCAGTGACCAGATCGGTCATTATGATAACATCGCTTTATATATATGGATAGGCACATGTGATCTTACTAGGAAAAATAAACAATATATTTCATTAGCAAATCATGACAATAGCTCTTTAAATACTATAAAAGAAAATTTTGAGGAGATAACTAAGATACTTCAATCATATCCTGCTTGTACCCTAACATTTCTGGAAATCCCTGTCTATTCAATATATGAACTAAACAAAAACAAAGGCCATAAAGAACCAAATCAATTCAAAGAACAAGATGAGCAACTGATCTCCCAAGTTCGTGCATTGAACGATTTCATTAGAAAATTGAATATTCGGCTTCAGAAGACTTCCCCAAATATTTCTCAAGATATAAACCACAAAAAATCTAGCAATTCAAAAAATAAACATCAACCTCTAAGAGATAGCTACAATTTCAAACTGTATAGAGACGGAATACACCCAGCAAGGGAACTAGCAAGAACATGGCTACGAAAAATAGCAATCAAAATAAGGGATGAATGTTGGGAATAACAGCCTATGGAAACAACTCATTGGACGTCAACCCGTGCACCAGTGTACAAACACACACTCAATAGAATCAACGTGATAAGTCGAGTGCAGCGACCAACATTATGCATAGAGAAAAGAATTTTTCGCTAAATCTTGAGAAAGCCTTGGAGAATAAAATTTTGGCAACAAAGAGAGACATGCAATTCGAATATCACTGTACAGGTGGAGGTATTGTTGGAAGTATGGACGCAATCACCTTTGAACTGGTGAAGAATGATATTCCTCATTATTATGAGATCATAAGCATAGACAATTGTAGAGCTGAAGTCACGGATGATATTGACAAAAATGGACTGATCCTGAGCAAAGTCTTCAAGGTACATGAGAACTACCAACATCAATATACACTTACATTATACAACACTAAGTGTAAATTTCTGGTAAATGGAAAAAGTACAAACTTATTCATAGAAAAAGACCTACCCAATATACATAAGATAATAAAAGATGTGACCTTGAATGGAAATTGCATTAACATCAAGAACTTGAATCAAAAACTTGAGGAGGAACTAACAAAGCTTAAAAGTACCCAAGAACAAATTGGAGTAAAACTTGTTATTCCTGATAATACGGTGGAAAATCACAATGCCAAATGTTTCAAATGTAATCGCAATGTACAATCAAGAGCTCTATTTTGTGATAAAGGGCAGCATTGGGTCCATTATCGATGCTTAAAACTAAATTCTGATGAAATAAGACTTTTAGAAACCCAAGATAGAAATGAGGACTATATTTGCAAATTATGTAGAGATTATAGATACTTCACAATCCAAATCAAGGACTATCCAAAAAGTAGCTGAAGCTAGTGATACAGTAACCTACAAACAATTAACTAGTGCACAAGCGATGCTGGATGAAGAACTGATACTGATTTGTAATACTTGTGGTATTCTCATAAACTCATTAATTGTAAGATGTGAAATCTGTCACCAACCGAATCACGAGGATTGCACTATTTATGGTAGACAAGAGCACATTTGCCCAAATTGTAGGATAGATACAGAGCAGCCAAATGAACCCACACATGTTTCGATCATAGAGGAGTTAGAAAATGACGATGAAACTTTACTCAAATGTACACATTCATGTCCTGACAAAATCACCAATACTCCTGGATACCAAGTTTGAGATATCCAGAATCCTAATAAACAAGTAACACCTGAGTATACAACAGAGAATATTACTAGTATAGTTCAAGATGACTTACCTAAGGTCAACTCTGAAAAGCGAACAAAAGAAATTAGATCAAATGACTTAAATCATAGAGAACAAAAACTATGAAAGAGAGAAGAACTCAAAATCCGTGAAAAACTAAATGAAGAAATGCAAAATGAGAGGATATGGCTTCAAACATACGTCTCTAAACTGGAAACTAGAGTGAATGAGCTAGAACGAACAAATAAAATCTTACAACAAAAGTGTGAACTCCTACCCAATCCAGCAAATGATTCATATTCCCAACATGACAACAATAGAAATTTCCACCTGCCTAGTCCACCGAAGAGATACATAGAAAATGCTATGGAAAAAATGCACGAAAAGGTCTCACATTTTTTAGTACAACAAATGGATAAACAGATAGACAAGATGTACGAGACTATAAACGAACAATCATCAAATCTTGAAAGTCAAATCCCTATGACAACAAATACCCAAACAACCATGAGTCTGGGATAAAATCATAGATAGCACAGAATCTCAACAAACAGAATCTTCTGTAACAATAGTTAATGTACCAACTAATAAAGGCATATCCAAAGACCCAAAGTATTATCATGGAACACCTTTAATATATAAACAAAGACCACCATCGCCCCATTCATCATTCCAACAAAAGGAAATAATTGGCCAGATAAATGGAGTAAAGACACTACAACAAGCAAATCATCATTATGAACATTCTGTCTCAAATCCTCAATCCATTCCAAATAGAAATCTACCAAACAGTCGCCTAACTCAGGACAACCATCCTTTTTATTGAAAAGCCAGACACATCAATACAGAATGTAGTACAGGAAAAGGGAGTTAAGATTATCAAAACTAAAGAAATGAACATTTTATCTTTTAACTGTAAGAATGTCAAAACTATAGGGCCATTCATTCATCATTATTCTGAGGAAATCGATATATTACTTCTTCAAGAACACTGGTTATTTGATCATGAACTCTTCTTGCTAAATGAACTTAATCAAAAATTCTCTGGCATTGGGAAAGCTGTGAACACAGGAGATGACTATACTGCCTATGAAAAATCCCATAGAGGCTATGGTGGAGTCGCGATATTATGGACTAAATCTATAGATCACCTTGTGAATATTATTAGTGATGGCAATTCAAAGATACAATGTATTGAAATAAAAACTGCCAACCCGTTATTGTGCGTCTCAACCTACCTAACAACAAAAGTGGAGAATGACCGATTCGGGGAATACTCAGAATGCATAGATCATCTATATGAAATAATCCAAAAATTCCAAAGCTCCCATGAAATTGTAATCGGAGGAGATTTTAATGAAGATATTTCCTAAAGCAATAACCCAAGAAGAGCAAACAAATTGAAAAGCCTCATTTCTGACTGTGAACTACAAATGAATTTTCATGAACCTACATTTATCAATGTCAAAGGTATAGACGTTTCAGAAATTGATTACTTTCTATACAAAACAAGTGCACAAGTCTCAACTGGAAAATTAAGCACACACATCTCCGTGTCTGACCATCATCCTATTAGACTTAAAATTATTTACGATCTTACAAAGAAATCAGCCGAATTAAATCAACACATACAATCCAAAACCAGATGGGACAAAATGGACCTTGAAATCAGAAGTAAACAAAAATTTACCAAAGTTGAAAGATCTTCTTAATTCAAAAACCCAGTCATTAACTCAAACTATTAGAGACACCATGAACATATTAAACAGCACAGCCGAGAAATGTTCAAACCAAAGAAAATATGGAAAGAATTAATTGAAATTGAACATATGGAATAATAACATCAAAGATGCCATTAAACACAATAAGATAGCTCACAAAGAATGGAAAGAAGCCGGCAAACCAAAATGCCCACAAAACCTGTTAGTCCTCCGCAAAATTGAAACAAGGAAGATATACCGCTTGGAGATTAGAAAGGAGGAAACAAAACGGAAACATGAAGAAAGAGATAAAATCATTAATGCCCAGACCCATAACAAGAAAGTATTCTATCAGATGATAAGGAAGCAAAGAAACAACAGAAATATTATAATAGATGATCTATACGTTGGCAATAACAATTATGATGGCGATAATATACTTAAAGGTTGGCACGAACACTTCCAAAATTTAGCACAACCTGCTGATGACAACAATCAATATAAACAACAATGCCAAACTGACTAACAACATTAAGGACATTTATAAGAACATTCCTCCGAAAATCATAACAATGGAAGAACTGGAAAATGCGATAAAAGCCATCAACACTGGTAAATCTGAGGACATATATGGATTATCAATCGAAAATATTATATATGCAGGCGAATACTTCCAATTATATATGCTAGATTTAATTAACAACATAATTTCACAATATTCCATCCCTGAGCTTATCAAAGTCGGACTTCTCTCGCCCCTCACCCATATATAAAAAGAAGGGAGACAAAAATGACTCCAAAACTATAGAGGAATAGTAGTTCTCCCTATACTATGTAAAATACTAGAACATATAGCAAGAAACAACTTCAGGACATATTGACAAAGCAACAATCTCCATTGCAGCGAGGATTTACAACAAATACATCCCCACTTAATGCCGCCGTCGTCATAGAAGAAGTATATAGAGAGTACTCTGACAGAAAAGCTCCATTTTATTTAGCTTTGCTAGACGCTAAGTCTGCCTTTGATGTGGTCGACATAGATATCTTGATGAGAAAGTTATTTTTATTAGGCGTACAACCATCTACATGGAAAATAATTGATGAACTCCACCAAAACACAGACATGTGTCAAATGTAAACAACAAACTTCTGAAACCTTCTCCAGTCATCAAGGAGGCTTACTAAGTGCCGAATTATATAAATTATACATAGAAGATCTGCCCAAAACCTACGAGAACTCTAAACTTGGATGCCACATTGGAACATTAACTATTAATGCTATAGCATGTACGGATGACATAGCCTTGGTGTGCGATAATCCCTATGACTTACAAATTCATATCAATCAATCCGTAAATTACAGTGATACTCATCGATATAAACTCCAACCACAGAAAAGTGTGATTATTGAAATAAATAATACAAAAAGAAACCAGAGATAGACAACCACCTATAAAAATCAACCAAAACAACATGCTTGAAAAATCAGCTCATTTAGGGATATTAAGATCTAAGGGACCGACCATTTAACTTGAAGGGGGGGGGGTTATGGTTTTTTGTTTCGGACAACACGAGAGTTATAATTTTAATTATTTTCCAGATTTCAACATTAGGTTATATGACAAAAACTCTGAATCAGATTTTTTTTTTCCTCCACCAAAATCAGAATATTTTTTTCAGCAACATTGGGAATCAGAATATTTTTTTAGGAAAAAAATGAAGCCATGCATACTGAGCAAAATATCACAAATGCAAGGCGAATTGCATACAGCCTACTATCTGCAGGATTTCATGGTTTAAATGGACTTGATCCGATGACATCTTTATCTTTATACAAAACTTATATTCAACCTGTTCTCACATATGGCCTAGAAATTGTTCAACCAAAACAAAGCAATCTGGTAAAACTTGAGCTATTCCAAAAAACTATACTTAAACAGATCCTGTCACTTCCAATTAATACACCAGATCCTACAGCTTATATCCTATCTGGACTACTACCAGTAGAAGCAATTATAGACATTAAATGCATGACTCTATTCAATAATATATGTAGACAACCTGACAAGGCAATAGAAAAACAACTTGCAATGAGACAACTACTCAATAAGTCAACAGACATCAGAAGTTGGTTCATCAATATTAAGAAAATCTTACTCAAATATGAATTTTCTAATATCAACGAGTTATTGACAAATCCTATAAGAAAGTCAATATGGAAGTCGTCCATTCAAAGAGCAGTGGAAAATTTTTGGTCAGAAAAGATACGAGAAACAGCTACATGGTATCCATCACTAGAACATCTGAACAGCAAACTATATACACCCAAACTACCTCATCCAATAATTGACATCTCAAAAGATCTTAACCCATCAAGAGCAGCAATAAGCTTTGGAGTTAAATTAAAAATAGTGACTGGAACATATCCATTTCAAGGATCCTGTGCTAAGTACTCAAATATATCTCCAATCTGTGAACTCTGTGGTGAAAATGATGAGACCCTAGAACATTTTCTACTAGAATGTAAACTACTCTATGCTCCTCGCTCAGAACATCTTTCCATAATCAGTGACATTCTCGCAAGTTTCCAAGAAATAAGTTTTGATAACTTAGACTCCGAAATTAAAGTTCAGATGCTTACGGACTGTACGAAGCTTAGATCAACATCTATACGACTCGGTAGAATTGCTGAACAGCAATTAGAATTGAATTCTAGAAAAATGTGCTACGCCTTACATTGTATACGTACAATGTCAATTATCCCTCGTAGGAAAAAAGTGAAAAGGAAAATGTAAATGGACTGCTTCATTTCTTTTCAATATAATTGAATAATGGAGGTATGATGAGCTAGAACATTTTCTCTGATAAGAGTAACCTGCATGAAGATGTATATATATATATATGGATGTGGTCGAGGGCGCTGGACGTAAGGCTAAGCGAATGGTTCTGCAGTGTATCAATGGTGTGGGTTCAAATCCCGTCGAGGGAAGAACAAAAATTTGACAGCTCTAAAATCTAATTCTAACACTGTTTGGTTTAATTTTCAGACGTATATATATATATAGAGTAACTGACCCTGCGATTAATGGTGAAGGATTTTTCCAATGTATATACAGCATTAACTTGACTTCTAAATGGTGGAAGGTGATTGACTTACACAAAATTAATATAGTCCCAGTCCTGTTTTAACAGACCTGTGAATTGGTAATGGGGAATCAACTCATATGAGGTTGTCCTGAAGGACGGTCAAAGATTCAACGGTAAGGTAAGACCGGACCATTAGGTACGGATTGTTGGCTATATCTGCCTTAACTGTTAGATATCAATATACAGAAGAACATTTAATTGAAAAAATATTGATACTAGTAACCCAAACTAAAGTGAACAACTTTTCTATTTGTATTTCAATGTACATTAGTATAGGTATGCCACGTAACGTTATCGATAACTCCGAACGTCAACAAAATACTATCAAATGCTTTGGGTTTAATTGAATAATAAATGATGAAAAAACAATTTTGTAGTTTAAAAAAATATACTGCAGTGTTCTCTGATTTGTCCCCTCATTGTGTGTGTAAATTTGATTGTGGTCAAGCGTTCTTTTATCGAAAAAATCGTTCTAAAAATGATGATAAATTTTCCATGATTTCCGCCGTTTAGCTAACGTTGCATCAAAATTATTACCAATGATGTATTCAATTTCAATTCCGGGGCTGAAATTCCTTACTAAAAAGAAAATAAATCATTCTATGTTGAAGAAGGGACATTTTTATATTTTTTTATTGGTGGAGACTTGAATAAATACGAGTTTATAACTAAAAAATAATTAAATAAATTTAAAAAAGGCAATTCGATGTTATTTTTCCTCAATAAAAAAAATGTTTCCACTCAAAGTAAAAAAGTTGAGAATCTCAGCTTTCCATCCGTATATAAATCATATTAGACAAAATTGAATTAATGGGATGGAATTGCGTTCAAAAACACGTCGTTTTAAGTTCATGAATTTTTTTTTTTTTTTTTACGACAGACGACAGCGCGTTATTATTTCACGACATCTGAAACTTAAATGTTGGTTGGGCCTTACTTTGTCAATTGTGTACCACAATGATTTGAGGACAATCTTATTACATTAAATGATCGGTAAGTGATATAAATATATATATTATATCTGTTATAATTTACTATAACATGTTAAACACACCAAAACCGAAACAAAATTTCTTAAATTGGTAAAACTAAAATAATTCGATTGGGTTATGAGCTTCTGTTTTTCTAGATAGTAGAAAATCGGTATCTCATAAACATATGGAAAAAAAAATTCTTATTCACTCATTTATCATGTTAGTCTTTTGAGAGTACCAGCTAACGAAATAAATACTACTAAATTGCCTTTTTATAGTATGACGCTAGCGTGGTTCAGTGGTAGCGTATCCATCGGAAGCACATATCGATCATCTGATTCAGCAATGTCAAAATATTACAGCCATTATAAACTTGTTTCAAAAATCACCGGATGTGAAAAGCAGTGGTTTTGCCTGTCGTTGCATAGCAAACCTTGCTCCATTGAACAATTACGATTCAAATTATTGAATGTATGGTCAGAGAACATAAAAAAGGCATTGAAAGAGATGAAAAAACAATATGCATTATGGGTGCAAGCTCGAAAACCAAGAAGTAAAACAAAATATGACCTACCAAAGAAGGATAAAATCAAAGAGAGAATTTGGGATACAAGTGAGGATAGAACAAGCAATAAGAAACGAGGCAGAGAAACAACGCATAAGGGAACGACCATTTAACTTGAAGGGAAGGGGGTTATCGTTTATTACTAAAAAAACATAACCCCCCTTCAAGTTAAATGGTCGGTCCCTAATGGAGACCAGAACTAAAGATCCTAAATTATTCCACCAGCTAGTGAGAAATAGAAGAAGTATTAATGGTAACTCGCTGTTAGAACTGAATGTGGGTGACAATACATATACAGGTCAAAATGAGATAATCAATGGCTTTAGAGAACACTTTGAGGTATTAGCGAACACAGAGGGGGGAAAATGAGCTAAAAGACCCAGATTACCATACAAACATAGACTTTGAATGCTTATTAATTGCTGAAATAGCCAGAGCAAAGGACATACCACCAGCTATGACCAATGAGTTACAGAAAGCAATAAAGTCAATTAACCGAGGAAAATCTGCTGACATTTATGGCATAACAATTGAGCACTTAATATATGCTGGAGGAAATATGGAAGATCTTATACTTAGATTGATTAACAGCATACTCAAGACTGGGCAAACACCAGACATACTCAAAGAAGGACTGCTAACCCCCATATTCAAAAACAAGGGAGATAAGAACAATTCTACTAATTACCGAGGAATAACAGTAATGCCAGCAATATAAAAAAATATGGAAACCATACTAAGAGAACGCATTGCTCCAGAATTGTCATTGCTGTTCAAAACCCAGTCCAAAGAGGGTTTACCATAAACATCTCCCCAATGAATGCTTCACTGTTAGAGGAAGAAATGCATAGAGACGTACTTAACACAAGACAATCCTCTGAACTAGTATTGCTGGATGCAAAGGCAGCCTTTGACGTAGTGGTACACACACACATGTTGAGAAGACTGTTTCAGGCCGGGTTAGATGACAATCACTGGACAATTATCCAGAGTATGCATGAAGGTGCCTCAAGTGCAATTAAATGGAATGGGAAAATATCAGATCAGTTTAAAGTACTCCAGGGAGACCGGCAAGGTGGTATATTGAGCACTGATTTATATAAGCTGTACGTAAACCCTCTCCTTGATAGACTTACATCCTCAAACATTGGTCTCAAGATAGGGAATGTAGTATGTAACACAAGTGCCTGTGCAGACGATATAGCGTTGATGAGCAGGAACGAAGTAGATATGCAAATACAAATAAATATGTCAAATGACTTTGCTGGGATGGAAGGATAGACTTCAGCCACAAAAAAGTGTATCAATCCAAATAAAACCAAAATCAACAAAGATGGCTTCAGCTCCAGTAGAATATACACTAGGAAAAGACCAAATGCCTAATGTTGAAAGAGCTGTACACCTAGGTATCATAAAAACAACTTGTGCTTTGGATAATATTAAAGAAAATGTAGATGAAAATATGAAAAAGGCAAGAAGAAGCGCATATGCCTTGTTTGGCTGTGGTTTTCATGGGGAAAACGGTCTAGACTCTGAAACAATGATTCATCTCTTCAAAACCTATATAACACCAGTTCTAATGTATGGCATGGAAGTACTAATACCAAAAGGAAAATACCTAGAACAACTAAATAAATTTCAAAAGAAAATGATTAAACACCTGTCAATATCAAGCAATACTCCTGACCCTGCAATCTATATATTGACAGGACTCCTACCAATTGAGGCACAAATCCACATCAGGGCCCTTACCTTGTTTGGGAATGTGTGTCGTCAAGATGAAGCATGTATCGAAAAACAGTTGGCAAAAAGACATGAAAGAGCACAAAGCATGAACAGTAACAGTTGGTTCATAGAAATACAGGCTATCATGTATAAATATAATTTGGGAGATGCATTATATTGGATAGCGAACCCAATGAAAAAAGAACAAGCAATGAAAGTCATAAAGAAAGAAGTCTCGGATTACTGGTCAAAATACATCCAGGATATGGCAATACTGTACCAGGGACTTAGGTATCTAGACTTCAACAACTACACACCTGGAAAGTTGCATAAACTTCTTACACTCAAATGTAAGTCAGGGGGAGACAGACATAGGATACCTATCAAGTTGAAAATGCTCACAGGGAGCTATATACTACAATCACCGAGACACAATATTTTCAACGAAGGCATAGACAGCCTATGCATGGCATGTAACAGTGACGATGAAACACTCGAGCATATGATCCTACACTACAAAGCTTGGTCCAAAACAGGGGAACAAATCCTACCGGACATAGCAAGACTGTTAGCAGAAGGAGAAAATGTTATATGGAGTGGTCTAGACGATGGAGACAAAATGCAAATCCTCATGGACATTACGAAAACTTATCAGTCCCTAAAGATAAACATAAAGACGGCAACAGAAGTGGAATTCCATGCAAGAAGACTACTCTATAGAATCCACACTGAGATATATAGAATGCTGATAGCCAAATAGATGAAAGTCAAATGGGGGAGGGGGCCTGTCGGGAGGACCATAAATATTTATACTCCTTTAATCTAAACCAGTCAGTCAATTCATACTAAATTAAATTTCATCCTCAATGTTACAATGTTTAGAACTACCTGGTGCAGACAGCAGTCGACAGTGGGAATATCCACAACGTACCTGTCTGTACCTCTAAATTGTTCGTATTGAAAAAAACAAAAACAGATTTAAGTACTTTATATCTTTGGAAATTAGTGTTAAGGGGCAGTAGACTAATCCAAAAGGCACACATGCTTTTAGATTTTATTTCTTTCTAGCTAAATTTTACCTATAACCTATGTTATGCTTAATTTTATCTTTTAACCAGTGATAAAGTACATTAATTTTAATTGCATATCTATTTTTAGTATCAAAATACCCAGTTATGAGTTCTTAATATATCTTCTTTTAGTCATTACTATTGACAGAGATAAGCACATATTCTTACCTTTTAATTACTCATTTTAAAAGTAAATAGGACACAAATATGTAAAAAAAAATGTTATCAGTATTTTTTAATTGAAATGAGTCCCATATACATTTTAACAATTTTAAATATGCAAGTGATGCTTTTAAAAAACAAATAACTACAGTGGAAAATGGATGATAAATGAGGAGATAGACATGAATAGAAAATCAGATCAAGTGCCGGCTGTATATTTTATACCGTGATTGTAAACTGAGTGGCAGTAAAGAACTATTTGCTGGCAGTCAATAAAGAACAGCGACATTTACAACTGTAGATATAGATATTGTGCATGAGATCGCGAAAGCAAAAATGTAATAATGTATATAATTCAGCTAAGGATGTAAATACTGGTGGACAGGGAACGTATGCATGGTGATGGGAAATTTTTTCTACACACGTATGTGTTGTTGACCAATAATGGTTGTAAAGATC